>CM032757.1:3052020-3652020 GCA_019155195.1 Avicennia marina | reverse complement strand
ATGTGTTCTTTTTCCATTTCTACTCGAGATAGCCTTCATTTATTAAAGCTGTCTGTCATCCAATCTCTCACTTTATCGGAACACAAATTTATAAGGCAATATGGGTATGGGTATGGGTATGGGTATGGGAATGGACACTGCCTACGTATATCCCTTCCTCCCTAGAGATCCCATTAATATTGTGGGCCAGGGTGCTAATTTGCATTCTTGTTGGATAAGGTTTATTTCTGTCCTAAACGTAAGTCATTTGAATTCTGCGTATTCTGCGTATTTCATGTCGAATGGGTAAAATATATAACAAATACAGTCATAAGTAAATGAGAATATAATTTTATCATAAAGTAATGATATCATGCTTGTATGATCTAAGAACTTATATGATTTAATTGCATATATCCCTTTGAAGAGGCGTGACGTGCTAATGATTCAAAAAATTGTGACTTGATTTTGCGCAGTCGTTGTAATCTTACTGCAAATGGGACAAGATATCCTTTTCTCATACATAATCTACATAACTAGCTTGACAAAGATAGCTCTTAACAAGAATTTTTCCCTATTTTTCGACTAGCAAATTAACTTAATAATTTGTCCGTGATTTGCTATTTGTAATCATCGTTACAAAGATACAATGCATACATAAGGCTACAACAATGATTAAATAAACATATATTATATCACGGGTTTGCATTTGAATCCATATAAAATAATATTTATAAAATGGGTTTAATGTTTTAGACCCTCGGTAAAATTTGAGATCTCAACTACACAATTGGAGCAAAAATATATAAATAAAATAAAAGAAAAGAAAAGTAATAGTGCTGAAATATTTAAAAAATGAAAGAATATATAGAGTGTGAGAGAAAACTAGCTCCCTTATAAAAATCTGAAGAAAGTGGAAGAAAAAGAAATTTGTTTTTTCCGTACTAAAAACTATTCATCACTTCTCTTATTCCCATTCACTCCGTCATAATTTTTTTTCAAAACTACCAAACAATTCTAATTTTCGTATTAAATATTGCCATTTTTGGATCTATTCTTTATCTAATCATCGAAGCAAAGCCAAGATGCGAATTTTGAGATTTTCCTTTTACCCCTTTATAGGATTTCCGTTTTTTATTCACATTAATATCTTTATCAAATATAGATCTCCGTTCCTTTTCACATTAAAATCTTTATCAAATATAGTATAACACTACGTGACTAAGAGATTGTGTTTGATTCTATTGAATGGATGGATGTATATATCATTACTTCTGCGGGTTTTTTATTTGTTATCATTGTAATTAGTTAATCATGCAAACATACATAGAATTAATTATTGGCATTTTGATGCAATCATTTAATTACTATTTGTCTAATACACACATGCGCACAATCTCTCTCTCTCTCTCTCTCTCTCTATATATATATATATGTATGTATGTATATTTATACACACACTATATATATATTTAATAAAATTTTCTGGTTACATGATATAAAATTATATAACTATCCTCATTTTAAATTCTTTTATTTATTCTATCATTTTCTTTCTCTATTTTCTTTTAACTAATCATTTTAATTTATATTTTCTCTCAAATTCCCCTCATTTCAAATTCTATAAGTTTTTCTTTATTTTTTATTTTCAATATTTTTTTGTACTTTTAGTATTTAAATAATATTATTTATATTACTTAAAATATAATAATTTTATAATTTATAAACAAATTTGTATACGCATAGAAAATGTGGTGCTTTTATTAGTCATATATTAAGTTTTAGTCCTAATATAGTTATACTAAATAAATTTACATGCATACCCGCTCCTTAATTTAGTAATGACAAACTTATTATTTCTACTATATATCGAGTTTACTTCTTATACCGTTGTATTAAGTGGAATTACATGTGCACTCGTATTCAACTTAATAATAACAAAATTGTATTATCATCACTATCTTCACCATCATTTTTTAATTATAATATTTTTATAAATATAAAATAAATATTTAAGTAAACTAATATATACCATAAATAAAATAAATTTAAGTAATTGTTTTAAATGTTATATTATATAAATTTAATCACATAGTATGTCAGGATTACTATAATATGTGTATGTGCGTGTGTGTCTGTTTGTTCCGTGAACATATTCGTGTTAAAACGCAAATTAGTGAACTATGATATCGTGCATATATAAAGCAGTAAAAAATAAATAAATAAATAAATAAATAAAATAGAAATCTATTATATGGACTTTGTTCCTCCCTGTCATTTTACCGAACCATACGCGTAAAATAAAAAGTTGGTTCCTAGAGGGAAGCAGCATCCTAGGACAGAACATTATTCAACCACGGAAGTGGATTGGGACGTGAATGGATAATACCAAACTTTATTTCTGCATTGGATTACAGCTAGAAATTATATTATGTTGTAAATGTCAGAGTATGGTTACGTATTTATGAAGGTCCTATCAAAAACCAACACCAGTTTTTGGTGGACCTGCTGCATGGGATTGAAACGTGGCAGCCATCACATATGACTGAAACCGTGTTTTCCCCAAACCCGATCTACAAAGGATATCAAAGTGGGGCACACAAGTTGCCTTTCTTACGAATTATGAGATATGACATGTCACAACGAGACCACAACACCTGTATGCTCGGGACCAGTAGCATTATACCATGTTGTTGTCCTTGTAAAGCTTGTCTGATGGGATGTTTGTGGTTTGGCAACACAAAAAAATGAATTGAAAGTATTGTCCTATACGGTATTTTCCTCTTACACTTTTTCACTTGATATTTAGTTAAACGCAATGATAAAAATTGTTGTTGTTGTTTCTTTGTTATTTTAAATATATGATAATTCGTAAAAAAATATTTTATAACAAAAAAGTTGTGCATCGGTGCGTGTACTACGTACGTGGGTGTGTGTTTATATATTATTCATTTATGATCGTTAGGCTAAGTGTTTTTGAAGTTTGCTGGCATCATGTGTGTGCTTCGTCTTGTAAAGTAGTTTAAAAAATAATAGCTTTTTTTAAAATTTCAACTGTATTTAGGCCATCAAATAAATTCAAAGTTGGATGAAAGAGGTCACATTACACTTTCTAAAGTTTACGACAAATAAGTCAATTAGGGTAGGCATCTTGATTATAAACACCGCAATATTAAGTCAAAATACGTTGGGCTTGGTCGATTTCTTTAGAACACGCAAGCATTTTCTCTTGGTAATATTAAAATCTTTATTTCGTCAATGTTAAATGAATTGCTCCAACACTTATTTTGTGAATTTTCTAAAATAAAAATTGGAAAAGTGCAATTATATAAGAAAATTGTATCCTTATACTTTGATAATTTATAAATATGTGTTTGATTTGCATTTTTTTTCAACTAAAAATATACACTACAATTATTAAATTTTTTAAATTTTATTTCTATATCTCTCTTACTTTTATATACTTTTAAAAAAATATATACTTAAAAACACACGCCAAAAAATAAAAACAAACATAACCATTAGTGCAAATGATAGCAAAGTAGATGTAATTGATTACATAAAATGAAAAATTGAGTATGAGCAAGACAAACCGTTCGAATTCATTAATCCTATACAAAGCTAGATGAGAATTATATTGATGACAATAGGATAAAAATGAAAAATCTAAGCCTCCGCAATAGAAATTATGAATCCAAAAGAAACAAATACTATACTTTAACAACAACAATAGATAGGTGCACCCATCAATTGTTGTTCAACTAAATGAAATAAAACTTAAACCCGGACCCAGTAACCCCTAGCCTCGCCAATCATGAAACAGATCAACTAAAAAGTCCAAAAAAAAAAACACTTGTCAAATAAAATCACTTGGTTGTGTTCAAAAGAGGCGGGCTAAATGTTCTACACGTTCTTAAAGATTTGTAGATCCATAATATCAGCGAAGAAGATGAACTGATTTCTACTCATGAAACTATTCAAATATCCCAATGCAATCAAACGAGGAATACAACTCTAGAATTGATTTGAAGATATATTCCCTCTCGAAATATTTAATTAACTAAAATTTCCGCTTCATTTGAATTTTTGTTTTCTTGTATGTTAACATAAAGTAGTTTGTCATTTTCTTGAAATGTCAATAAATCAATCTAATCCCAAATTACCTATTGCAGTTGGACATTGTTGCTTGCATAGATGGAATACATTTTGTGACTTGAGAAGAGGGAAAAGCTATCCCAAGTGTACGGGTAACTGCGGATCTGTTATATTTTAAAAATTAAAGAATTAGAATAAATGCTAATTTATTCCAGCAAAGGAAAAAATGTTCATCTTGGCATTTTAGGATACAGTCACTTTTGTTGTATACACGTAGCAATTTAAATTAGTGTTTAAAAAATATTATCTTAATATTATTTTTCTAACCTTTTGACTGTCATAATATGGCAAGAAATTGACTAAATATTTTTAAAAAATTGTTATCATTAAAATAGAGTAAAGTTTGACTATATCCCATGAGAAAATCACTCAAAATTAGTCAAATCATATAAGAGAGAGATGGAGAAAATTAATTTTTCATGTTCGAAAGATTCAAAGATATAAAGAATCTTGTATTAAAAGAAAAGTCAATTTACTGTTACAAGGAGCTCAAAGATTATGTCAACTTTTGACTTGATCAAATCAAAGAGATATTGGCAAATAAAAATGATCCTAAACTCCATGAAAAGTGATTGAATGATAATCTACTTATATAAAGAATATGAGAAGTGATCCATCCAAGCCTAATGAGACATTGTATTGAATTTGTCTGAATCTTGAAAAGTGTCCACTAACCAATTTGGTGAACTTTGAGTGCAATATTCATGTAATATTGAAAGTATTGAATTTATTGAGTGAATATTCTGAATCCTAGAATCTTGTCCCTTTTGTGCACTACTCACTTTAACAAAATGGTGGGATAATAGAAATTTGATTTTTATTTTAGCAAAGAAGATTTGTAGAATACCATCTGATTGTGAACTTGAGATTATAGAGAAATTGAGTTGTTTGTGTGAGGTTTGTGAAAACTTTGGAAATTCATTTGATTCTAATGGACTTATTTCTATTAAACGAGGCCCTGCAAACGTAGGTATAATTATACCAAATAGTATAAACAATTTCTATTGTTCATCTTGTGTAATTACTTCATCCATTTAGTCATTACATTTTTGGTAAGGTTGAGTAAACATTTAAACATTTTGCATCTAAGTATTCATTAATTATTCCATTACATGCTTGGTCGTAGGTTCCATGTTCCAACACAAAACAAGCATTGAGAGCTTACTACACCCATCCAAACTAATAGTTCCTAAAAAATATTCCCTCTCAACCAAAATGAAAAATCAATAAATAAAGAATCCAAAGAAATACCCAAAAAAGTGTCTAGGAGTACAGTACATGATAATATATCACAGATACAATTACATTGTCTGGCAATATCTATCTAGGTTTTACAAAAAGATCTTTAGTTGGTTCAACCAGCAAAATTGTTTTGCCTCGTAAAGTAGTTATTGATAAGAATCATCTTAGATTTATGCAACATAATTTCACCTCTGATGTGGCATTAATTAGCCTGATTGTTTCATGTGAAAACACACATGTGGATAATTTTTTTGAAGTTTCCTAGGAATTAATTGTCGTCACACAATTTTTAAATTTACCTTTTACCTCAGGTGTTTGGACAAAATAATCTGTATTATGCAGTCTTTTACCATGTTGGTACTTCCATAAGTGAAATTAAATGTAACAATTTTATCCCACATCAATTAAGAAAAAAATTCTTATCATGATCCTAATTTATAATTTGGAATTACTAAGCTTGTCACTAATTGGACACTCTATTTTGAAGATAATCTTTCATTGAGACAAAGTGAGATAAGAATATTTTTAATTTATGAGATATGCAAATATCTTATATAAAATATAATTATTAAGTTGTGTGATAAATATCTGTTGAAAGATGTATTGACGTGACTTATATATATAGATTATGTTCATTTTAAATAATTAGATTAGATAGATAATTTTATTAAATTTAATCACACATTTCTTAATGATGGGTAAAAATCCTTAGTTAATATTAAATTTGATATAAAATAATTAAAACAAAAGATAAGAAAAAGGAGATATTTAGAAATTTGTATGGATGAGAAAAGGATAAAACGGAGAAATTTGAGGTAGAAATTAAAGAAAGAAGTGGAAAAAGTGAGAAAAGTAGAAAAATTACTTAATTTTTTGAAGGAGATATTTCAAAGATATTGGTACGTGAGCAAAGTCTTAGAGATATTTCTTGAAAAAAAATGAGAAAATAAAATTGAAGTGCACTCCCAAATGCAAGCTAAGTTTTGATGTATGGACTGATCGACCTCTCACAAGGTACACTCACAGAGTACTATATTAGGACTTGCCAAATGTTTAAGATTGGATTACGTGTGTAGGACAAATCGGAGTTGGTCCAAGTGCAGTACCCTACAACATAACGGAGAAAAGTGGCAATCCCTAATTGCATAAGATATTTTGTCATAAAGTGCCCTATAGCAATCTTTGGTAATTGATTTTTTACGAATTGAGCCAATGGACTACATTCATGCAACTTATTTATTTTATGCAATGAGAAATTCCGGTATAAAAGGTGCTATACATATTTTTAATAATCATTTTTTTTATCAATGGACTAGATCGATCTATGACCCTATAAATAATAATATTTCAATGAATATCAAACCCTACCCTGTTTAAACTACTAAATTATCGGTGCTTTTATTTAATATACGTTGATCCAAATAATAAGTATAGTTTAACTTCAATGTGATTCTTTCCTATGCAATATACTTTTATTACATGGAATTTAGTGGTATAAGTGACTGTTTCAAGTCAAGATCAATCAGTCCGACTTATTCCCTAAGGAAATGGATAAGCTTAAGTAGTGTAAAAATATGACTTTGAAGTTTCCCATTCAATCACCAAAAGGAATCCAAGATGCAGTGTTTTTCCTTCACTAGATTAGCATGAAATGGAGTACATTCATTGTACTTAATTGAATAATCAAAAACAACTACTGATTGAGTTGTCACAACTGTTAGTCTCTATGCACACCCACGAACACACAAATAAATGATTCTGTTTTTCTTTTATCCTCGGGGTTTTTTGGGGTCATAAACCTCGTTGTCTGGATCTGTCGTGAAAATTAATAACTCAAAATGTTTTTTGTCAAGTCTTTGTTGCCTTACCTGAGTGTGACTTGACGAACATGTTCAAATAAAAGTGATGAAGCCTAGGCAAAGCCACTATAAAACATCAGAAAAAATTAAAAAGGGTGGACAGGAAGATAATTGTTAGGTAATACTCGTTGGTATAAAACCAATTAAAACCAAGAGTGATTGGTCTATTCTACTTTGAATATTCCAATTTTAAAATGTGTGGTGGGGCTGTTGAGGATTTTTATCCAACTGATGCACCATTTGAATTAGACTTCTGTTCCGGGCGGCCATCGCTGTCCAATGTTGTACCTCAAGCAATCAAAAGTATTCTAACTTCACGTAACAAAATTGAGTTTGACATCCCGTGAAAGGACTATTTGTTTTTTTTTTTTTTTTAAATTTGCTAATGTATGAAAATTCTAATAATTTTAATTTGTGTTTAGATTAGTAATTTGTGAACGAAATTTCAAATTTATAATCACAAGTTTTAGTAAATTTGTTTGAAAATTTTCATATTACAGCAAAATTTAAATTCTTTAGCTCCTGTTTTAAAATACATTTTTAGTTTTCAAAAGTGAAACTTCATTGTAAAGTCATTTGAAATTTTTTCTATTCAAATCTTTTTGTCAAAACCAGTTTGAGAATTTAAAACCAAAAAAAAAAAAAAAGAGAGAGAGAAAAGAAGAATACAAATATATTTCTTTGGCAGTAAAGGGGGAGGGGTAAAAGTTTCCATGGTTTCCATCTACCATGGATATAAAGAACAAAAGAAAAAGAAAACATAGGACCAACAGTGCAAAATAATTAACAAAAGGAAAAGGTAATCTTGCTGCGGATATTGGTAGGATTTATGGATATAGTTTGAAAACTGAAAGTCTAAAAAGTATCAATAGTTAATTACTAACGTATATAAAAGATTAAGGTAATGTTTGTAACCCAAGTTTTAACTCCAAAACATTCCCTCAAAATTTACATTATTAAACATATAATTTAATAATATTTTAATTCAAATTTAAATTCAAAATTTTTATTTCTTACATATATAATTAATAAATTATTTTTTAATTATTATATTTATTCACGATCAAATTAACATTATATATATTACATATGTATTTACATTTATTTTTATTTATACTCTAAATCATAATCATAATCATTATCTCTATAATTATCATATTATACCATCATTATTATATATTATATATATATATATTAAAATAATTATATTTTTCATTCTATTAATTTTTTTAAAATATGTTATTTTTTCTAATACAAATTTTACCAAACATCCAAACCATCAAAAGTCCTCCGCTCAAACATAGCGTACGGCGTCGGATTGTGGTCAATATTGGCCTTTAAATTCCAAACCAACGCCGCTTCGTAGAGATCCATATTCGTAAGTAAGTCGGTCCTCTGTTCTTATCCTCACCTCATAGCACACCACCGTCCTTGTGCCAGGTACAGAGTACATATCCGCCATATAAACTCTTCCCTCACTTGCATTCGGAAAAATTCCTACTGTGTTATAATCCATGTTTTTATGAATATAAGCTTCAAGAAACTTATTCTGCTCGTTTCCGCTCATTCTGTTTATTTTCAACACCCACCGGTAATATGAAACGCTCAAACAGACTGTCCTTTTGCAAGTTTCGAGCTTTCTGTTCAAACTACATTGAATAAATCTTTCTATTTTGTTAACTTTTTGGTTGAGTCAAGAAAACTCAAGATTTTGCAGTTTCCTCGTGGGTAATTTTCATTATGTTGTCAAGATCTTGTTTCAATCTCTTAAACCTTGATGACTACTCGGGTGATCGGAGTCGAATCCCGCGAGTGATTTCTTTGCCTGGAGTTATATCAGGTTTTGAGGGTGGATTTAATGTACAGAGCCCGGAATCTGACGCGGCTTCTTCTGTCAGTCAAGAAAGGAGAGTGATTGTGGCGAATCAGCTGCCACTGAAGGCTTATAGTTCACCAGAAACATCAGAAGGGGTCAAGAAATATTGCTTTGATTGGGACAGAGATGCCTTGGTTTTGCAACTGAGAGATGGGCTTCCTGCAGATGTGGAGGTTGTGTATGTGGGGTGTCTGGGCGTGGAGGTTGATGCGTTGGACCAAGAAGAGGTGGCTCAATTGCTGTTGGATAAGTTCAAATGTGTGCCCACTTTCTTGCCATCGGATTTGTATAGCAAGTTTTACCATGGTTTCTGCAAGCATTATTTGTGGCCATTGTTCCACTATATGTTGCCTTTGTCGCCTAATCTCGCGGCCAGGTTTGATAAGGCCATGTGGCAGGCCTATGTGTCAGCAAACAAGATCTTCGCTGACAAAGTTATGCAGGTGATCAACCCAGATGAGGATTATGTTTGGGTGCATGATTATCATCTCATGGTTTTGCCTACCTTCCTGAGGAAGCGACATCACAGGGTAAAGCTTGGATTTTTCCTTCATAATCTCTTTCCGTCCTCCGAAGTTTATCGAACATTGCCAGTTAGGGAGGAGATTTTGAGGGCACTTTTGAACTGTGATCTCATTGGATTCCAAACTTTTGACTATGCTAGGCACTTCTTGTCATGTTGTAGTCGGATGCTTGGGTTGGATTATCAGTCCAAGAGGGGCTACATTGGGCTGGACTATTATGGTCGAACTGTTGGTATCAAAATCCTTCCTGTTGGAATTCATATGGGACAAATTCAGTCTATTATGTCATTGCCAGATACTGCACAGAAGGTTAAGGAATTGAAGAAGAAATTTGATGGGAGAACTGTGTTGTTGGGCGTGGATGATATGGACATGTTCAAGGGCATCAGTTTAAAGTTCATGGCGTTTGGGGTACTTCTGGATGAAAATCCTATGCTCAGGGGGACGGTTGTACTAGTTCAGTTAACGAACGCACCAAGGAGTCAAGGCAGGGATATTCAGGAGGTTCAAGACGAGATCAGGAGAGTTGCCAACGAGATTAACAAAAAATACAGTAGTCCAGGGTATCAGCCAATCATTTGTGTGAATGGCCCCGTGTCTTTTCAAGATAAAGTTGCGTATTATGTGATTTCTGAATGTGTTGTGGTAAATGCTGTAAGGGATGGGATGAATTTGGTTCCATATAAGTACACAGTGTCCAGGCAGGGTAGCCCAGATTTGGACAAGGCGCTGGGGCTTCACAGTTCTTCCATATCAAGGAGAAGCGTCATCATTGTATCAGAATTCATTGGATGTTCTCCATCACTCAGTGGTGCTATCCGGGTCAATCCTTGGAACATAAATAGTGTGGCTGATGCGATGGTGTTAGGAATCACAATGGCGGATTCTGAGAAAGTGATGCGCCACAGGAAGCATTACAAGTACATTGCATCCCATGATGTTGCCTATTGGGCCAGGAGTTTTGATCAGGACCTGGAGAGATCTTGCGCCGAGCATTACAGGAAGAGGTGGTGGGGCATTGGGTTTGGTTTGAACTCCAGAGTTGTTGCCTTGGGTCCGAATTTTAGAAAGCTTTCTGTGGAGCACATTGCTTCTGCTTATCACAGTACAAGTAGCAGGCTTATCCTTCTTGACTATGATGGAACCATGATGCCTCGGGATAGAGTGGACAAATCTCCGAGCCCTGAAATTATTTCGGTCTTGAACAGTTTATGCAACGACCCAAAAAACATAGTGTTTATTGTCAGTGGCAGAGGAAAGGATTCACTATGCCAGTGGTTCTCTCATTGTGAACGACTGGGGCTCTCTGCTGAACATGGTTACCTCACCCGGTAAATAATATATGGTAGCTTTATTTGCTTATGATTTGTGTCTTTTTCTGTTGGCTTGTTTAGGTTCTTTGCTGAACTTGCTTCTTTAATATTATGCTAGTTGGACTAAGAATTCCCAGTGGGAATCCTGCTGGTTAGCGGTGGATATGGACTGGAAAAAGAACGTGTTGCCCATAATGGAGCATTACACCGAGGCCACAGATGGTTCGTCCATAGAGCAGCAGGAGAGTGCTTTAGTTTGGCATCATCAAGAAGCTGACCCCGACTTTGGTTCGTGCCAAGCGAAAGAGCTTCTTGATCACTTGGAAAGTGTTCTTGCTAATGATCCTGTGGTAGTTAAAAATGGCCAGCTGATTGTTGAGGTGAAACCACAGGTACGGCTCATTTAACGCGCACAATTATGCTGTCTTAAACTCTGTTGGGGAATTAGGTCTGTTAATCAGTATTGAATTATCATCTGTTCAGGGAATTAGCAAAGGCGTGGCTGTGAAGAGTATCATGGAAACCATGAGAAATACAGGAAAGCCAGCGGACTTTATATTGTGCATGGGCGACGACAGATCCGATGAGGAAATGTTTGAGGCCATTGCTAGTTCTGTGGCCGACCACTCGTTGCCTGAGACGGCAGAAGTGTTTGCCTGCACCATTGGTCAGAAACCGAGCATGGCAAAATATTACCTTGATGATACATGTGAAATCATCAAAATGCTTCAAGCCCTTTCAGCTGCATCAGGACAAGAAGAAGAAGAACAACCAAGGGAGCCTCAGAATGTACTTTACTTCGAAGGAGCAGTCTGTTGATGGGGTATGAAGAAAGGCAGGTGCTTCTGGCGCAATCAGTGCAAACTGAAGCTTGATGTAGCTCATTGAGAAATAGGGATTTGTACAGATGATAAATATAACTACAGGTTATTTAACCAATAGATTGTCATAAGTTTTCTCAGATTCCACCATAGTAAAAAGAATATACATCTCTCTTTTTTCATATTGTTCTGCTGCATTTGTGGACAATACCTATAACATGTTGGCTATGTTTGTTTCTAAATTTATCTTAAAACATGCATTATAAATATTACATTTTAAAAATTTTTCTTTTACCTCGCTCTTACATATACACAATTCTCAATAAACACATGCCCAAATATATACACCTAAGTATCAATCTTCATACATGAATCCTTCGTCACAATTCTACTGTGAACTTCGCCCACGAAATTTCATTGATCTTTGGGCCTTGCTGCCGTTGACCCTCTGGTGATATTGGCATCACCGAGACTGAGTATTTGCAACACAAATGCTTACCCTTGAAGATACTCGACAGAACACTACGCACAAGTAACAGGGTACAGCATTTATGTTTAGAGAATAAACCGTTTCATCCTACAAGGTTCCATACTGTTGTGTTATACATTTTAAGGAAGCTCTTTGTGTCTACTTTCACGGGGAAAAAGGGATCAAGAGTTGGGAGCTTTCTGTAGTCAGTTGAGGCCACTTCTTTTGTGATGTTGAGCAGAGCTATCTACACCAGCGAGAGAAACCAATGTACTATTGTATATTGATCAACAACCTCACATTTCTTCATTAAGGATTGGCATATTTTTTTAGACATCTTTTTCATAAGAATTATCTTTAAATTTTCTGAATTTAATGATTCCTGCTTGATGGCTTAATTGCAACAGTTAATATTCATAACAGTGAAATCATTTAAGCCCTCAAGGGACACCTCATTGGTTTGAATGCCAACATTTTATCTTTGAAGTGTTGGGTTCAAGAGTGTGTGAGTGGATGCAACTGTGGGTAAAAAATATATATATAAAAAAAATTGTGAAATCATTTAATTTAAGATGGTGATTTGTGGCGTTTTGTGACAAAGACCTCACTCTGTTCGTTTATCTTTCAAATTGAGAAGATATTCATTAGGCACAAAAATCATGTCAATGCAGCGTTGTGACATGTAAATATTTGTATCACACATTGTTGGGACGTTATGCAAACAAGGTTATTATCATTGTTGTTATTTTCTTTTATTAAATTTGGTGAATGTATGGTACATTATAAGTCTGAATTCAATTCGGCCGCTAAATTAAAGACAGACTGCACAGAGAATTCATGGATTTTGTTATAACAATATACATTTTGAGGATAAATTTTTGTTACTTAACAAATCTATGAACATTTGGTCCTGATTAAATATAGAAGAAACAAAATAAGGCTACTACTCTAGTTGCATTTCCATCAAACAATACTGTGAACATAGAAATCAACTGGTAAAATTAAAAGATACGATAATTTTCTCTCCTTTTTTGGTTGTTTCTGGAAGGTTTCCGTGCTTCTAGTCTCTCAGTAGCATTTAGAAAGTAGCACGTTTCGATGTTCTTCCTCGATGTGGTAGACAACAATTCAAAATTCAAGGAAATGACACATTTCGTGCTTCCAAATTTATGCTTGAAAGAGTTCTATATTGCTGGTAAATGATGAATTGATTCTTCCTGTCACAACTGGCCTATTTGGCCTGGAAGAGAACCTTTGGTTGTTCTTTATTGGCTTGTAACTCCCCTCTCATTAAAAGAATTTCTAATTTGATTCATTTTTCACGTTAGCATCTCTTCCCTATTTAAATTTGGATGTTCTGACACAACATATAATATTTATTCTTCTAATTGTAATGCCAGTATAAAACTGATGTCATCAGTGGACAATATATCAGCTTAAGGATTTCTTATAGCTGGTTTCTGTTGCACAACAGAGAAGTTTAGACAGTTCTAATCATGAACAGAGAACATGTTTTTTTGAAAAACAGAGCAAAAAATGTTTTTTTTTAGTGTTCATGAAGGTGATCCAATTTTATTAAGTGAAACAAAACAGCCTTCATATAGGCTTACAATTCTCTGAGTGAAGGAATTCTTGTAAGTAACAAACCCAACTAACAACTGAAAAATAGGAAACTAGCAGGCAAGGTTTTCAAAATAAGATTGGACTGGTCAGTTCTTTGGTCAGATTACACCAAAGAGCCACCCTATCATTTGAACTAAGGCAAATTGGTCAAATTGGTCAAAACCAGTTTTTATTGATAAAAAATTTTAAAATATAAATTAGATTTTTAGAAGAAAAAGATATTTTTATTTTTTCTTATGATTTCATTTTTACCTTCTAAAAAATTTATTATTATATATAATTTTAATTATCAATTTTTTGACTTGTATTTTTTTCATTATTTTTATCTATATGTTTTTCTGAATAAGTTATCCAAAATTTAAATATTGCATTTTAAAATTAAAATTTTTCTATCAATTGAGCTTTTTATTTTGCAAAAATAAGTTTTTAATATTTATATTTTGCTTTGAATTTAATTTAGCTTCTTTTATATTTTTGTAATATTTTTTTTATGCTCGTTGAATTATTAAATTTTTAACGTTATATCTAAAACATATTATTTGATATATCAATTGATGGATATAAATTAATTATATAATATTATTTTAATATTATTATATGTGCATACATAATGTTATATATAGTTTAAAGCGAAAATGATTGAACCAATTGGATTGGTAATCCATTTCTCTAATTAATTCCCCAGTTCGATGACTGGTTTCAAAAACATTAATAGTGCGCAAATTGTGAAAATGAACTCTAGATAAATTCTACAACAAATAATGTTAACAAACATCTAAAAAGGTGGTCAAATATAGCTTTCATGAGTTGGTGTTGCATTTCAACTCTCTACCTCAACACCAACGCTAGCTTTCGTTCTTTTCCTTATTTGAAGTTGATGACCGAAGTTATCAATCTTATTGGCACTTAAGCCTTTTGTGAACAAATTAGCAACTTGATCTTCTATCTTAGTTTACTTCATCTTAACTTCTTGCAGAACTTTTACCCTGATAAAATGATACCAAATTGCCACATGTTTAGTTTTTGCATGATAAACAGGTTTCTTTGCTAAGCATGTTGCTGACTGGTTGTCACAATAAAATGAAATTTCATAATCTATTGGTTGAAAAAGATCCTTTAACAATTGAGTGAGCCAAGTGCTTTGTTGGGTTGCCATAGTTGTTGCTCTGTTCTCTGCTTTAGCTACAGACAAAGATACAGTTTGTTGTCTATTAATGCATTAAGAAATTGCTCCTTTTCCTAGCAGAAAAATGCATCTTGTTGAATGCTGGGTATTGTAGTCATGTTTAATATTAGCATTACAATAACCAATTAACTGCAATCTCCACCTTTTTATATAGAATCCCATAATCAAGCGTGTTATTTGCATATCCCAAAACTCATCGTATTACTTCCAAATGTGGCTTCTTGGACTTTGCATGTACAAACTCATTGCACCAAGTGTATAAGAAATAAGTTCTAGTTAGAATTAGGTAGATAAGACTTCTGACCAATTATCAATACATCGTTGCATCTTCCAAATCCTTTCGTTCATGAGCACAAATTTTGGAATGTTACTCCATAGAAGTTGAAATTGATTTATAGCTGAACATCTCAAACCTTTTCAGCTGATCTTTGGAATCATTTAGCTATTATAGACAGATCCCTTCTTAGAAGCAATCAATTTCTAGACTAAAACGGTGCTTGAGTTGTCCATGTTCTTTCAGCTGAAGCCAAATTGATAAATTCTTCTTTGTTACTAGAACTTTTTCCTTGCAATCTCATGTATGATTAAATCTTCCACATATATTATCAAAATAACTTGCTTCTATTTATTAGCTTTAGTGAATAGCTATAATTTTCAAGCGTTAAAAAAACCCACTGTGAGTAAGAAATTCAACAATCTTGCCATACCATGCTTTCAGTATTTGTTTTAATCTATAAAGCACCTTCTAGAGTTTACGCATGTATTTAAGGCGATCTTAATTTTGAAAAGACATCGGTTGATTCATATAAATTTCTTGGTCTTGCACCCAATGCAACTATGCATTATTGACATCAATCTACCATAAGTTCTAGTCTTTGCTAGCTATTGTTGCAACCACAATTCAAATAGTTGTGAGCTATGCAATCAACCTAAATGTTTAATCTAGTCAACTCTTATTGTTGAGAGAACCCTCATGCTACTAGACGTGCCTGTACTTGCCAAGCCTGATTTTGTTTTAAGACAATAAGTACCTCTTCCATAACTTTAGTCTAGTTCATGTTGTTGGTTTCACTAGATTTGGGGTGAAAATTTTTAATTTTAAAACAACATAAAATTAGAATAAAAATAAGTTACCTAAAAGTCAACATTATACAAATGTTACCTTTTGGAATTTGATTCCAACTGAGGCATTCCTGTGATCTAAAAGTTTAACACTTGAACCATGCCCTGTAGTTTGTCAACAGAGATGAAACATGGACAAGTGTCTCCAAAATCCTATACAAACTCCTTTGTTAGGATCTTACACAAACACTTTTGGATATGGAAACTTTTTGGACAATAGAGAAGACTAGAATAGGGACTAGAGGATGTTTCTCTTATGCTTGCAAGGGGCGTATGAAACTTCCAATGTTTTTTTAAGTTATGTAAAGTTTTTTTGATTAAGAACTCTTCCTTTTTATCTAAACCTCAAACCAGCTAACGAACTTGTCCTTATTTTATCCTTTTGTGTGTGACTTCTTAAGTTTATCTTCAATTAGCAATAAGTATAGTTTAAAAGACATAGGTAACAACTAACCTAGCTCACATCATAGACCAATTAAGACGAAATGAATAGATTATATGAACCATTCAAATTGCGAATACTATATTGTATAAGCCCTTTTTTATCTTACTTTGTTTTAATCAAATGAGACCCATCAATTTAATCAAATTCACTAGCTTAATCATATGATGAGATCATTATTATTTCATAAGACTGATAGCCTTCTATCAATAACTTCGAGTTAATGTTTAAATATTCATTCTCTAATGACGTATCCATGTATATGTATTCATAATATTTCATACTGAATAACATAATGCTACAAATACAAGAAATTTAAGTCGTACCAACTTTTTAATATCTATTTAGAGAGTTTGTGGCTCACCAATAAGTTTTAATGAATGTGTACTAAAAAGTCTTGTATATATATTTATAATCCTTATAAATAAGATTTCTTAACATAATCATATAGGCACATACATAATTTTATGCCACAGAAGATTTACATATTTAAAAAAACTGTCAGAATATTGATGTGAAAAAAATATCATCATATTAATTATTAATAAAAATGTAATATTTACAATTAATGTCCCTTATATATAATTGGAGTTAGAGGATATATCACTAATAGATATCCTAAAGTGCACCTCAAATGTCTTTGATTCTTTCACAACAGTTTATTCTACTGTGGTAATGTTATCATATTTAGGAGTTTGCTTCTTGATTCTAGTTGATTTTCTAAGTGGAGTTGACCTTTCTATTTCACTAGGCTCACCTTCTTTGCTTAGTTGTTAATGCGCACCAATTTAGTAAGGACTTTGTACTTTCTTCAACATCACCACCAACATCCATATTTACAACTTTATCTAAAGTTGGCTAAATTTGAGATGGTTGAAACACATCTTTCAAAACATTTGAGTTTAGCAATACTTCCTTATTCAAGGACGACCATAAGAATGCTTCATCAAACACCACATTTTGGGACATGTCACATTTGCAAATGGTAGGATCACAACATCTCAAACCTTTCCTTTAGATGTCATATCCTACAAACATACATTTAGTAACTTTCATTTCCATCTAACTCCATAGTTGGTCAAGTATGAATACATAACATGCATGTCCAAAAACTTGAAAATAACTAACTATGGGTTTCATGTTCCATAATATTTCAAAAGGTGAAAGAAAACATAACCTTTGATAAGGAAGTTGGTCAATCATAAAATTTTTATTACTCATTACATTTGCCCAAAATCTATGTGGAACATCCTCTTCATGAAACATAAATTGACAATTTTTTGCAAAATGCTTGTTGTTACTTTTAGCCACACTATTTTCATGTAGTGTGTTGGCACACGTAAGCTCGTGACATATTGAATGCTCTCAAAAGTATTGATAAAGCTCAATAGAGTTATACCATCCTCCATTATTAGTACACAGGTAGATAATTCTATTATCAACTTCGACTCAATTATCTCTCTAAACTCTTTAAGCTTTGAAAATACATCATTTTTATTCCCATAAAGTAAACGCACACAAACTTTGAGAAGTCATTGATAAAAAGAGAAAATGAACTTCATTTCACCAATTGATGATTGCTTGATAGGCTAAAAACGTTAGAGTGCAATAACTCTAATGGTTCCTTTGTTTGAAACTTGGTCTCTTCATATGGTAACTGAAGAGCCTTTTCATATAGAGAACTTATATGAATCAAGTCAATCTTTGCATCTAGTTGGAGAAGTCTCAGTTACATTTTTTTTTCATAACCATATTTGGCTTGAAGCACGTAACATGACTCAATATCATGTGACATAAATCTGTTATTTCACTCTTTACATATGTAGTCTTTGTTGACATCACACAAATTGGTTCTAATCTTTGTCGCTCTATTATAGGCTTTTTCTGAAATCATGAATAGATTCCAATGCACCTTCAAATTTTGTACGCTAAGTAAAACAAAGTGACTCAAAGGTATTAGCACTATTGAAAGTGGGTATTTTCATTCATCAGACTGAATAAACGTTTTAAAGTGATACTTCAGTAGCGTTACCTATTAATGTGGACTATCGTTAACTTTGAGTTGTTTGTTGTCACAATCACACGACTTTCTTTGCACTTTAACGAAATTTCAATTTTTCTTTATCACTTTGTTTATGATTTAACCAATTAGAGTCAACAATCCAACCTCTCTCATAGCCCATTAGATGTTGTATTATTGCAATAACTATCAAACTTTTTCCATATGACTCTTCTGCCCACAATTACAGCACTTCCCTTTAAACTTCCTATCATTGCTATATTATTTGATGCTCGCCCAGTATGATCATGTCTTATGAATGTACATATCTATCTATGTTGTAAACTATTGTGTTGGGTATTAGTTAGATGTAATATGCAAATCATATTGGTTGTGATATTGATCTTATGGGTGAACAAATCAAAGAATATAATAGACTCGTAGAGACCCTCCATTTTGTTTTCTATATGAGGTGATAGATCTGCATCTTTCCTTATAGGCCTAGGGTTATGTCTTGATGTGTGAAATCTAAGATACTAGCAATATACTATTTGGAATTCCTCATACTTTTACTGGCATAGATTGCTTGTTCTTCACTCTTCACTAAACGTCATCCCATTTTATTAGCCAAAGCTTCCTCATGATCAAGCACATTCTCTAACTCAACAAGTGATGGTTGACTTAACTATCCTTGTACTAGAGCAAAAATGTCTCTACATTTGTGTATCATACCATGAATGATTATTTTCTTCATCTTGGTTTCTTTAATTAGAGCTTGTGGATCTAGCTATAAAATCTCCCAACATAATGACTTCACTTTGTGGAAATATTAAGCAATCACCATGTCATGTTGTTCTACCAACAGGAACTCGCTATCCAAAAGTTGAGACCTCATATCATTCATTTTTGTAAACAACTTGGCTAAAGTATACTGAACATCTTTGGGAATTCAAAAATCCTAGAATCATGGGATTTTGGACAACTAATGCTTATTACCACTGATTAATAATTTGGTCTTTAACCTTAGTTAAGGAGGGTCTAGTACTTAATTTATATTCCTGATTGAGATGGTCTAGTGTTTAATCTATAAACCTAATTGAGAAGGTCCAGTACTCAATGTATAACCTTAATTAAGAAAGTCAAATTTTAAATTTATAATTTCGATTGAGAGGGTTTAGCATTCAATCTATAGCCTCAATTAAGAGAATCAACTACAACTTTTATACTTGCTTAAGAGTCGAAACATGTTCCTTTACATTAGTGTTTCGGTCACCAAGAGCATGTATAATTTATTGCAACATTCACTCTATCAAAATTAAAGAGATAATTGAATATGCACACTCACATCCATATCTTTGTAACAAAAGATTTTACAAAATTTTGTTGATTAAAGAATATATTTTCGGTAGAATGAGTGATCTCTTAAATAATAGAGATCACTTTACATCAAAAAATAAAATTTACTTATACAATAAAATCAATGTTTCTAAAGTAGTCACAACGATAGCAAGGTGAACCCACTTACTTGAATTCAACTTTGATTAATTTTGTTGGGAACTTTCGCTATGCTCTGAGAGTCTTACATAATAATTTTCTATTAAAATATGGCCAAATAAAACAAAATTGCTTTGAATAACTATTCTTTTTAGCCTAATTTCTGACTTAACAATCCCTTACCCAAGGCATTGCCTTCAATATTTTTGCGAGTGCTGGAAGTTTAGTAATGTTGTTAATTATAATTTAAATATTCATTAGCCTTATATATAATAAAATGCATCATATGGTTTCAGACAAGATTGATAGATTCTCAAAGGCATAATTCTTCCCCTTTTACTAACTTTTATTATATTATTTCTTTCAACATTGTTATATATGTGTGTGTGTGTGTGTTACTATTACTCAACACTTTGCACACAAGCACAGACTAATATACATAAAAAGCAATTGAGTTAATTATGGCAAGATAGAAATTAGGCTATAGATTATGGATGAGCGATTATATTATTTATTCATTAATACCAACAATCGACCTCCGTGCCAAACTTTCTATATTTACATTATTTAGCAAATGGAGGCATCACAAGCTAAAATTCTATCATCATTTTGACATATTTGTGATATGTGTGCATGCATATATATACTACAACTCATAATATAAAATTGTGGATAGACTTTTCCACAACATGCATTACATTACACGAAGAGAGAGAGATGGATTCATCATGACAAATAGAATTTCATAGACTATAGTTTTAATAATGGGATATGTAAATGTTGGCTGTAGCATATTCTTAGATTATTCATCTACTCGAAATTACTCTATGGGGTATACATACAAACTGGTCCTTACTAATAATGGCAAAATCATCTACCCATGTGAACTCTTACCTCAATAACTGGAGCATGGCATGTTATATATAAAAATATGCACGCGTGCGCGCGTGCACACACACACACACACATTCTTATTATTAAAGATTGGTAAATAGCTTATCAATATTGTTCATGTAATTTAACTTTATCTTCATGATGCCCTGCTCAACAACTAAGAACCACAACTTGCTTCCAAGTAAAGTATTTCACTAAGAGTCAATGGGAAGACTGCTATTCTCTATGTGCAAGGCATCAATTAATAAGGTTACTACTTAAGAAGATTAGAAAGAGTTACTTTCCAATAAAACACATAAATATTGCATGAATGCTTTCTTAATTATGGTAGTAGTTTGACCTTCCCCCAATCACCTACCATTTAATCTTAATAAAATCTCTTATTTATGATATTTCCTCGAATATTGTTATTTGACCCTAAAATCAATCTTTTAATTTATTCTTTTACTCATTTAAATAGGGCATTACACCTACAAACTAGGACGTAGGTATTCCAACTCTTATAGAATTGATTTTCAATTAAATTCCTATTTGAAAAAAAACTTTCAATCTATAAACATTAATTAAAAGAGTCATATTTATGTCATAGATAATAATCATAATAAGATCAAGTAGTAGAACAAATATGAAATGAATAGTATAAATCACCAAAGTCCCCTGAGATCAATCTCACTTTCCAATCAAGTTTGCACTTAATTAGTGTTTTCTACAAATATACAAAAAGAATTTTTTAATCAAGGCCCCACTCGATCTCCTCGCTTAATTGAGTAGTCATTCAATTAGAGTTTTGTTGGTTGGTGTTTCACATAGGACCCCCATCTTGAAGAAAGAAAAAGAAAAACATGTCCGTGTGTTTTGCAGAATTAGTGCTATAAAACATCCAAAACACATCAATTCTCAAATTTAGTATGTAGCTCTCTAGGTTATATGAAAAACCTTGAATGCAACTTAAGTCTCAAAAATACAAGTGGCTAGTTGAATTCTTTATGCCTCTTTCATCCTTGTATTTTCATATCCTGACTATTCCCTAAAAGCATATTCTAAGTGCACTAGAAATCCCGTCTTTTGTAGAAAACTTCATTATTGCACTACCATGATTAATGAAAACTAATAAATTCATGCATGCAATTTCATTTACTTGTGGTGTCTAAGGGCAAAACAAACTCTATTGTTGGTAGCAATAAATCAAAAGGTATATCAAATCCCAGTTTTAAACCCTATCTATTATATATCTAGTGGGTGTATTCATTAGAAACATTGACATGGGAGAAATCCTTGGTTATAACCTTAAGATTTTGTGGGGGAGGATCATGATGCCCATCACATTCATCACTTGCTCTTTTAAAAAAGTAGCATTTTCATTATTCAACATATCCTCATTTCTTGTTCTTCAAAATCAATGTGGAAAATATTTTCTCTCTTCTTCCTAGATGCCGCAGTGCTAGGAACTTCTCTACCACCCTCTTCATCAGTCTCACCACCCTCATCTTCAATTAATGTGGAACCTTTAATTTCTACGTCATCCTCATCTTCAATCATTTTTAAGAACTAATAATTTCTTCAGCTTTAACTTTCTTGTATTCCATTGAATTTTCAACATCATTTAACTCTTTAGGTAAGTTAATTTCATCAATTTTCTTCTTTTGCTCCCTATGTCATTCAACTCTTTTCTCCCAACTTTTTCAACTTCTTTATGATTATCTTAAACTTTCATAAATTTTACTCAATAGAAGATTGGAAAAAGGAATAGCTCGCATAATTAATTGGCCAATATTTGTGTGCTCATAAAATACTTCATTATGCACAGGTCATTTTTCATGTAAGCATGGACTAGTTTGCATTAATTCCCACCATGATAATGGTGGTCCTCTCAACTTATGAGTCACCAACTTACCTTGACGATATTTGAGGACCTTTATATATTCAAAAGTTCTCTTTGTTCTATTGATCTAGTTTTGCAAATTGTCAATGTGGCAAGTGCCCCACCTTTTATGAAAAGATGAAACATCCTCTTTCTTTTGAATTTTTGATTTTCAAGTATTATTGCTTTCATTGATACTTTTTATATGCATAATCCATAAGTTCTTCTACTTCCAAATTCGATCAAACTTCAATTAGGAGTGAATCTCTTGTACTAATAACCATATCCATCCATGATGTAACCACCCATAGGGTTTATTGATATTTATTCAAGTAAGACAGATTAAATAGTAGGACTCATCTAAAATGAATAGTATAAATCATGTAGGACTTCTTTAGCAATGTACAATTTATCATGCCAACGTTCCTAGTTGATTGTGACATTTGATTAGGCGCCTGGTCAACTGGCATTTTATGCCAAAATTTAGAGAATATTGGATCAAGCAACCTTTAGGCCTTCTCACCCCATCAAGAAGGCTTGATGGGCATTTTGTTGTTTTATGTTCTACATCATCATGATAAAAAATTATTTGAATCGCTATAAAACACATATTTCCCTATTATATACATATCCATATAAAAACCTAATAATTATATATATATTTAAAATTAAATTATTACATATACAAATATAAATATATTCAAAATAAAATCATCATTCCGGTTACTGAAAATTATTTAATATTGGCAACATCATCATTATAAATATTGATAACATCAACAATTTGAAACTACAGAAAGGAAAATGATAATGACTCAAAGCAGAATTTCTCTTTAGAGAAATAGTAGAGCACATATATTATTTATATTTCAAACTCATAATACACCGAGGGAAGTAACTATAAATTTTCAAAGGGAAGGAAATGGATATAATTCATGCAAACCTCATGACTCTAGCTACAATGGAGCCAGTCATTTATTATCCAATTACGTATTAAAGATAAAACCGTTACATTATGATTAATAATCACATTATAACTTGTCAAGAGCTTGCATGGCCTCACCAGAGAAATTACTTTTCACCAAAATTTCAACCTTGGAACAAACTCTTGCTTCCTCATAAATCTTTCCAAGTAGATCAAAGTATACCTTCTTCGGAGCACAATGAACATCTTCAGAACAAATACACAATCCTTCCAAGGTGCATCCCTCACTTACCGTGGTCAATACATCTTTCAATCCAAGAATTTGATGAGCCCAATCACTTGAAAACAAGCCTAATAGATCATACATTTTTGAATTTGCTAATTGCACCTTGAAAGGCCACATTCTATGCTTTCCCCAGTGTGGCAAAGCATTCTACTTGAACACTGCAATCTGTTCTATTTCTTTTAAGATGTCTTCAAAAAATCCTTGGAGTTAGAGGATCTTTGCTTCTTTTATACGTAATGTCAAAATCAAGAGCATCATCTCTTTCTTTCTCAATTAGGCACTAGAACCTGTAACGTATCTCATGAGAGTATCATTGTACGAATTCAAGCCACACAAGGACTTCGACTCCAAATGTACAAGATTTTAAATGTCCAAGGCAATACTAAATGCAGTTAGATGATAGAAAATGCCGTGACACGAGGATCCCATGGGCATACTGTAATTCTCGCATCGTTAAGACTATCAAGTATTAGTAGAAATCTATTAAATTGGAATGGCTGATTGTGCCTATCTGGCACAATTTTGGCATGAATTTAGGACGTAAGTGATATTATACAATAATTCTGTTTCAAATTTGTTCTAAATTAGAACAGCTTTTTTAACTGTTCCAAGTCTGTTCCAAATCTGGAACGGCATTACAACCCGTTCCAATTTTGGAATGGCCTTGTAAACACCATTTCAATTTTCGAATGGTTTTTGATGTCATTCAAAAATTTGGAATTGCTTTTGATTAACCGTTCTAAAGTAGTCCTAAAATTGAAACGGTTTTTCTTATACCGTTCCAATTTTAGAATGACGTGATATAGCCATTTCAAATTACGAATCTAAAGTTTGGTATGGCTTTTTCTTACCATTCCAAACTCTTGATTCAAATTTGAACAACTCCAAAGTCCTGATTTAAATTTGGAACGGCCTTTTTTATTGCCGTTCCAAATTTAAATCAGGACTTTGGAGTCGTTCAAACTCCTGATTCTAATTTGGAATGGCTATATCAAGTAGTTCCAAATTCAAAATTTGGAACAGTGATAAAAAACCGTTCCAACTTTTATATTTGGAACGACCTTTTTTAGTACCGTTCCAAATTTGAATCAAGAGTTTGGAACGGCAAGCCTTTCCAAACTCTAAATTTCAAATTTGGAATGGCATTTATTGCTGTTTCAAATCCGTTCCAATATTATAGATATATATAATTACCCTTGAGGCTCATCAGATGCCTTTTATGCATTTTTCCACTCTGAAATACCTTGAAGCCATTCTCAAACGGTAGTTGAAGCTTTTGTAAAGATTGACCAAGGTATATTGCTAATTTTAGAGGTGTCTTTACTAATAAATCACCAATTTTTGACATTTATGATTAATGTTATTATTTGTGTAGATTTTTAATACTTTAGTGATTTAGTTTATTGCGAATATCCCATTAATTGTGTATGGATATGAAGTAGTGAGTTGGGGCTATAATTATATATTATATTATTTTAATTGGATGATGAGGATCTTTGTAGAGAAGATTTTTCCCTTTGTTATGTTGTATCTGCTCAAGTTGTTAAGAGATATTAGGGCATGAATGTACAATGTTAAGAGATATTAGGGCATAATGTGTTTATTTGTATTTAAACTTTTATTTGTATTTAAATTTATAGTGTGCAATGTTAAGAGATATAAAGGTATGGATGTACAACAAAAGCCTCCCTGGTCGTCGAGGCTTGGTTGAGGAGTTTGTCAATGGTGTGACTGATTTTGTTGAATGTATAAGGTAACAACAAAGTTATATGGATGGTTTTAAAATTAGGTGTCCTTGTTGTCGATGCAAGAGAAACAGGTTCTTGGAGCCTGAAGAAGATAAATTACATTTGCTCAGAAAGGGCTTCGTAAAGAATTATTTCTATTAGACTAGTCATGGTGAAAACGATTGCTTAAATTACAATGGCCCTGCTGAGCCGGCTGTCACAGTGAGTGAATACGACCTAAGAGAAGGTAATTATCAAAGAATTTCATGGGAGTAGAGGATGTTGAATGATGCACAAATACAACATGGTGCCTTATATGCATGGGAAGCAAGTAGTAGTGATGTAAATCAAATATATGATGGTGATGACAGAGCCGGTGGCGTAGAGCATGTTGAAGCAGGTGATGTTCATAAGCTAACAAATAAATTCTTGGATGTGTTACATGCGGCAGATGAACCATTGTATGAGGGATGTGAAAATTCTTCTCAGTTGTCCACTGTGGCAGAATGGTCAATATAAAAGTAGACCATGGCATGTCAGAAAGTTGTTTTGATGATATATGTAGTTTGTTTGATGAGATCATACCTCGTTACCATAGAATGCCGGCAGACTATTACAATACGAAACGACTTATAAGAGATTTGAGACTCCCTGTGTAGAAGATAGATTGTTGTCCAGTTAGTTGCATGTTATATTGGAAATCTGATAGTAACCTTCATAACTGTAAATTTTGTGGTGCACCTGGATACAAGGTCAAGTCTGGCACCCAAAACCATAGAAAAAAGGTACCATTTGCTTGCCTACATTATTTTTCTTTGACTCCCCATTTGCAAAGATTGTATGCATCAGATGTGAGACTAGATGATTTGGCATGCAGCACATACAATTGACGGGGGAACTATATGTCACCCCTCAGATAGGGTAGCGTGAAAAAATTTTAATGAGAGACATTCTAAATTTGCTATTGAGCTACGCAATGTAAGGCTCTGTTTATGTGCAAATAGATTTACATTGCAGGGATCGTATGGCAAGACGTATTCTTCTTGGCCTGTCATTGTGACACCATATAATCTTCCACTAGGTTTGTGTATGAAGAACCCATATATGTTTTTGTCTTTAGTGATTCTTGGTCTATCAAATTCTAAAAGACTTATTGACATTTACTTACAACCTTTGGTTGATGAACTACTCATGTTGTGGCATAAAGGATTTCCAACATATGATGCATCACGGTGTAGTACCTTCAATATGAGGGCTATTTTATTATAGAAAATTCATGACTTGCCTGCATACTCTATGATTTATGGGTGGAGTTGTGCTGGGTTGATGGCCTATCTATTGTGTATGGAATATACTAAGGCTTTTTATCTTCACCATAGTAGGAAGCTAAGTTATTTTGATTGTCACCGCTGATTTCTTTGACCTGATCACCCTTATAGGAGGAATAAGAAAAATTTTGTGAAAGGATGTGTAGAGTGCTGCACCCGACCTTCTATTATGTCAAGTAGATTTATATGAGATCGGGTATGTAGCCTCCCTCGGGTAATTGATGACTCAATATCAATGGTGGCTGGTTATGGTACTGAACATAAATGGACAAAGAGAAGCATATTATGGGATCTACCTTATTGGAAGAATAATATGTTACGACACAACCTTGATGTCATGCATATCAACAAGAATGTGTTCGAAAACGTGTTAAACACAGTTATGGATATTAAAGGAAAGACGAAAGACACCTTGAATGGTTGTAAGGACATGAGTAAGAGCTATGATCGGCCAGAGATTGCAGTTTCACTAGAAAGTAGTGGGCCTAAGCCCAAGACAGCATACATTGTTAGTCGAGATCAGAAACGCATGATATGTCAGTGGCTTATGCAATTAAGGTTTTCAGATAGGT
The DNA here is from genome assembly GCA_019155195.1 of Avicennia marina. Taxonomy (NCBI): domain Eukaryota; kingdom Viridiplantae; phylum Streptophyta; class Magnoliopsida; order Lamiales; family Acanthaceae; genus Avicennia; species Avicennia marina. Next base: position 3,624,323 of record CM032757.1, on the reverse strand, counting down.
ATGCTTTAAACATTAGTCAGTGCGTTGACATGATGGAACTAAAATTACATGGTATGAAGACTCGTGATGCGCATGTGTTTATGGAGCGCCTACTTCCCATTGCATTTAGAGAGCTGTTGCTGGGATTTGTGTGAAATGCATTGACTAAATTGAGTTTGTTTTTTCAACCAATTTTCTTACCCGTTCAAAACGTTACTCAACTACAAGAGTTGGAGGATAAGGCCCCAATTGTACTTTGCAACATTGAGAAAAATTTTTCCCCATAATTTTTTGACTCAATGGAACACTTGGTTATTCATTTGCCATATGAGGTGAGAATTGGTGGGTCAGTGCAATATAGATGGATGTATCCATTTGAGAGGTTTGATTGCACATCAAATTATGTTCAAATATACTTGATCTAATTTCTATTTGATGAAGATGAATGTGATTTTATTAATTTTCTTAATAGGTTCCTTGGAACCCGGAAGAAGAAAGTCAAGAAGAAAGTTAAGAACAAAACACATGTTGAAGCTTCAATATGTGAAGCATATGTTGTGGAGGAAATAGCTACATTTTGCATCATACTATTTTGAATCAACTGTTCGATCAAAAAGAAATAGATCAGTCCGTAATGACCCACGAACTATGCCCTCTACAGTTGTATCCTTCTCCATATTCAATTATTCCAGTCGACATCCCGTCGTAAGCCTCCATGTTATCTCACTACTCCTAAGAAGTACACAACAGAAACATATGTTTTATTAAACTGTCTGTAGGTTGAACTAATCTATAGGTGCGCATAGTGTAGCACAAATATAAGGGCATTTGAATGATTTCCCATTGAGCTAAAATATGGCTTTCGTAAGCAGACTATTTGTTTTCCAATATGACAAAGCTGATCTCTTCATTGATAAGATTGTAGCTGAGTAGTTCCTTCCATGGTTTAAAACATATGTAAGCATAATTACTCGAATCTTGAGTTTAATCATTGTATAGCAGATATCATTATTAGATTTTTTTATGAAATAGATCCTGAATCCAAGTAGTGGCATAAGCGATCCGTTAATGAGGAGCTTAGCTTATGGTAAGAAAAAAAGAGTCACATGCTATTTAGAATACATGGTAAATGGATTTAGGTTCTATATAATTGACCACTCCCAAGATAAATCAACAATGAACTATGGGGTTTGGTATGATCATCTTGCTACAATGACACAGAGTATGGTTTTTTTGGACTATTAGGGGAAATATTAGAGTTTCAATATTGTAACTTACCAAATATGTATGTCACATTATTCAATTGTCGATGGGTTGACCTATCACGTATCTATAAAATAGATGAATCATTTGTACTTGTTCAACAAGCTACTCCAGTGGATACCCTGGTTTGAACAGGAACAAAGTTGACTGAATTGCTGTGTGCAAAACCAAGACTAGAAGTACCAGGGAAGTGAAGTGGAGTGATGTCCTTTTTCAACCTGACAATGAATTCATGTACGGTGTGTGGTTAACATAGTTAGATGTTCCTTTTTTGTATGACCCTTCAGGTATTAGATTGCATGTAGACTCACACAAGGATATGGAAGTCGATATTTATAGTAATAGGTCAACTAATAGTTTTAGATATACCTCGACAGACACCTTACCTAGCGGTAGTGAATCTGATGATTTTAGAGAAGGAGGTGATGTGTAATCATTCCTATTGGGAAGTCAAATCCTGTGACTATTGTATATTTAAACATAATTTAAAATTTAGATATTTGGGGTGTTCACAAGGCTGGTCGCCATAATTTTGTTAAAAATTATGGGTTAAATATCAAAATACATACCAAATATATATAAATAGAACAACAAAAGAAAAAAGTTCATACCAAATATACATAAATGGAAAAATGAATATCAAAGTTCATTATAAATTTAATGTCATTCAACATACATAAATATAACATAAAATGCTGCACTAATAACCACCCTCATCTCCCGACGGTGCGTGGTCTACTGACGTATATGGTCCTATATCTTTAGGGGAATGCAACTATTGGGTGTGGGATATGGGAAAAGTTTGAATAGATAAGGCCATGCTATGGGCCCTGCTGCACTGTGAGTAGCCATCATGCATTAGTAGTCGTAGATGACCTTGTCTCGTGCTATGGCATAGTCCTAATATTGGTGAGTCTGCTGGTAATAATGATCCTGACAAGCAGTTAGCGCAGCTAGTTAGGCCTTGAGCTGTCCTATGCATTCATCCTATTGCGTTCTATGCTCTCTTTCCTCTCTTATTAGCCTGACCAATGTATCTATACGATCTAATAAATTTAAAAGTAATTGCTCCATACCTCAAATACCATGACGCTGTGGGAGAGGCTGTTGAACAACAGGGAGCTCCTCATATGCCCTTGCTAGATCTATTGGCACATCTAGGGGGAGGTCAAAAATAATCTCACTATGTGTAGAAAGTGTCTCCTTCATGGAGTCGATAGTTACTCTAGCATCCTTGTATAATTTAGTGATGAGATGGGGGTGCCACATTGCCTCTCTCAACATCTTTCCACAACTGAATATATCATCTCTAATTTCACTTCAAACATTGAAGTATATACTGTTCGTGATGGCATATAACAGTATGGCTCGCTCCTTAGTGATGCTTTATGATGATTTATAGGTCGCACTCGAGCAGCTAAAAAATAAAACCATGTACGGGCCACATCACTTAACCCAGCACTTCGAAATGCACTTTGCAGCGAAGGCTCAGTCCATTAAACTCCACCTAGATATAACTCCCCAGCTATTTTAGCTAATGGGTTGTGTAAGTTCAATAGCTAATTAAATCTTACACTATGTTCCCGTTGGAGTATTCCAAGTACCCAGTTTATGGAGCCTGTATCATAATATACATTAACACCTTGCACCCAAACTCGATCATTCTGATATTTCCCCTTGTTGGAATAAAACTCCCAGACCATAGGCTTCACCGTGGGATGCTTGAGCTCTTGAGTGAACTAGTACCAGCCCAAAGTATTAATGATTGGGTGGTATAATTGGTGGTGTCGCATTGCCCGAACTATCCCTCGCTCCGGCATGAAGCTTCGAATTTTTGTGATAGAATTATATTTTTTCTTTGCTTCCTCCGATACAAAGGTTTTCCTATCATACAAGTTGGATGATGGTGCATCTCAAGTTCTTTTAGATGCCATTACCTTAAAAGATGCCATTACCTTGCAAAACAATACAATAAATGATCACATCTTCAATTGTAGTATTATAACCTTATCAATGTATTGTTAAATCCCACTACAAATCAACATTTCACCTACATTACAAATTCCAACATAAACATAATGCTTCGTAACAGTCAACCTAACATAACTGTTGTATAAAAACAAATATTCCATCTTTTAGGCAATTTATCGAACATTTTATATGCAAATCAAATTGTAATGGCTTTATTATAAGAAATTCATTCCAATTCCAAACATGCACAACCCAAATCAAATGCACAACATTCCCAATTATCCACATTCGAATACTACTTAGCATAAATGGGACAACATTGTAGATTATCAACGTTGGCAATTCATCGAACACTTATATGTAATACAAGTTGTAATGGTTTTGTTGTAATCAAATTATTCCAAATCCAAACATTACGTACAATAAATCAAATGCATAACATTCCTAATTATCCACTTTTGAATATTACTTAGCATAAATGTCACAACATTACTAATTATCAATGTTGGCAATTCATCGAACACCTTATATGCAATTTAACTTCTAATGAAATTGTTGTAATCAAATTATTCCTAGTCCAAACATATAAATTAACTAACAAATCTAAACATTTTGCACAACAAATCCATGAACAAATTTTATAAACATAACGTACTATTCAATTGCATACTAAACTTCAATCGGGAGATGGGACAAACATGTAGTCCAAATAAATTAAAGTAATGTAACAAAACTTACTTATTTATAAGGTGAATGCAAGACTTAGTCGAAGATAACCTTATATTGAGGAAGATTGAAGTATTTGGAGAAGAATGAGAGAGTTTGGAGGCTTAAAATAAGCTCTAGAACCACCGTTGCACTCATTGCCACGATGATCGAGCACGACATCAACCTCAAAACTTTTTGGAGTCACCATTGTCCTCTGTCATCATGACGATCGATGACAACAGGCTAAAAAAATTGGGTTGTCGTCTCCGCTGTCGCGACAATAGAAGTGGCGATGTTTTTTTGGATTTGGAACAGTATTTTTAATAAAAACGTTCCAAAATCATTCCAAAGTGTTTAATATATCTCCCTCCAGACACTCATTTTCATTCATTTTAAAAATTTTCATTTCCAAAAATTATCTTCAACCCCAACCACAAACACGCGAAAATCTTCAACTCATCTAAGCCAAATCTTGCTAATATTTGGTTCATGATAAGATAGTATTCTAGAAATTCACTACATTCTAAGGTAATATTTCTTCTTATGTTCAAAAAATTGTATGAGTCTTAAATAGCATTTTCTCAAAGATGTAGATAAATAATGTTTAAACTTTGATAGTTGAACAGTGTTGTTATTGTTTATGGTGTAAATAATACTTAATTGTGCTTTAATTTAATAGCAACAGTTTTGCAATATAAATTATACATGATAGGTGTTTGATGATATGTCTAAGTGATGTACAATTTATTTTTATGCCAAATAATATCTGAGAATAGTAGTATGAAATGTTGTGTTTATATTGAGACACTTTACAATGCATTTCATGAACATGTACATTGATTGCTTTTTCTCATAGTATTAGATATTTTGTTTAATGTTATATTGATTTATTATTCTAAATAGCATTTCAACCCCTTTTTTACCGGTCTCTTACATCATGTTTAACAAACATAGTTTAGATGACTATATTTTGTACATTATAGAAATTCAAAACAAAGGTTGTAATGTGGTAGCAAAGCACGGTACTTTTTTTTCTCAAGTCATAGCTTTCACATATAATTTGAAAATATTACTTATTCATTTAATTTTTGAAAGATGATACATGGTGCTTATTCAAGGGACCGTGGATAAAATTCACAGTCTACTGGTGGAAGGCTCAGTACAAGTCGGATTAACTTCGCTCTACCTAGGCCTATTTTAGAAGACTCTGAAACACAATCACCCTCACCAACACAATCTCCACTACATAATAGTCATCTTAGCCCTTTTCCTAACGAGTCACTAGCCTTCGGTGCCCAACAAGAATACACTGTTGTGGAAGCAACCCTAAATGTGCAACCATCGGAAGCATCTCATTGGAGGACAGAGCGCTTATACACATAACCCCGCTAACCTTCCAGTATGCATATATATTTCATTTATGCTCATCAATGTATGTTATTAGAGTTTTATCATAACATAAAATGGTTTTCACAGTTCATATAAGGAAGTAACAAACTGTATAAGAGAGGTTATATTTGGCCACTACAATGGATCTTAGATTTGATTTAAGGATGTCAAGCTTAACACCAATAAGTTTTGGTTTCCCTTGTTTAGGGTCAGTGAAGAAGTATTATAAGGCTTTTGTATATTGTATAAATTTGAAAATTATGTATATAACCTGTTACATGTTGGTGTACCTTTTCAAAATACACCAACTTATACATTTGGTCCCCTATGAGTTCTGTTGTTGATGCGTGTTTAATTAATGGATCCTTTTTAACATACTTGCTTGGATGTATCATAGATATTGTTATATGTGTTGTTTGAACAAATCCAATAGTATGATTAATTGATTATCATATACCAGCATGTGGTTGCTACATAGTAGTGGTTAAATGTTGCTGTGGTGTTTACAGGATCTTTATTGGATGAAGTAGTTAGATGAACCGTGATTGTATATTGTCAATTGTTTGATTCTTATTATGCGTACATGAAGTGCCCTTGACATGTAATGTGTATTAAATATTGTCTTCATTATAGGCAGAATTTGTATGGAACTCTGCAGACACGACTGCAATTGAAAAGAACTTCAAGAAGAAAGCTTTTGAGCTCTTAAGGTAGCACTTATACCGTGCAAGAGTTTTAGAGATAAAGCCCAAATGGGTATCTCAAGAGAATTGAGAAGAAATGAAGAATGAGTGGGCATAGGAGTTATTTGCAGAAACTTATGAAAAAATAAAAACAACCGACTAGCTAATACGGCATCAGCATCCACTATTTATTAAGGCGGTTCGATATCCATTACTACCCACAATGACCGAATGGTTAGTCAAGTTCATTAAAAAGTCAACACACGTTATTTCCCCATAACATGACATTTCATATAATTGCATTATTTAAAATCATATACTATGTCTCCATAGGAGGCAACTTTGGGTAGGCCGCTAAATCTATTAGAGTTGTATTCTAAGGTTTAGAAGACAGCATTTGGGGATTGGGCAGGCCCTCATGCACAGACCTAAACAGTAACTTTATTTTTTTCTTTCACATAGTATGCATTAATAAATCTCCTAATTTATTCTTATCATTTATAAAAATAAATTATTATATAGGAGAATGTTGTGAAAGCACTAGATGAAGTAAATGCCATGGACCTCGATGATCCAACCACACAAGGGAGATCATCTTATAGTTCATCTAGTAGTAATGCTGTGGCAACAGCTTTTAGTGGCTTCAAGAAGGCCGATTGCTAGGCATGGGATTAGAGGCTAAGAACTTTCGCAATTTTGTAGGGGATCCACCTTGCAAACCTCCTCACCAGCTCCAGAGTTGCACAACATGGAGCAAAAATTAATTCAAACAGAAGAAAAACTGCTTATTGCTGAGGAGAAATGGAAGAGCGCGGAGGAGAGGCTTAAGTGAAATGAGGCAAAACTAATTATTGAATTAGGTTAATGCAAACTACCCTCAAGTTTTCACTCTCAGTAAGTCATCACGGTCCCCAAATCAAGATGTAGATGATGATGATGAGAAGTTTGAGTAGTGTGCCATGCCATTTAGAGTTTTGAATCTTCCTCCCTATGTCATGTTATTGTTACAATACATGTGATATTTTTAGATTGGATAGTTGGAATATTTTTTTGTGGCAATGGGTTAATATAATGGCTGTATGCTTTTATATTTTAGTTGACGAAAAAGTAGAGATGGAAAAATATTTTTGACAATTATTGTTTAAGAATTTTTGCCAAAAAATGCAAAATTCAATTTAAATGTGCACCAAAAACAATCCTAATTTATTCCTATACATTTGTAAAAAATTCATTCCAAAGACGTTATAAAATAGTCGTGCCAAAGCCATTCCAAATTAAACCGTGCCAAAGCCATTCCAATAAAACCATGCCAAAGCCGCTCCAAACTAGCTGTACCTAAGTCATTCCAACTAAAACCGTGCCAAATGAAATTGTGCCAAAGCCGCTCCAAATGAAACCGTGCCAAAGTTGTTCCAAATTAAATTATGCCAAAGCCATTCCAAATGAAATTATGCCAAAGCCATTCCAAATAAAACCATGCCAAAGCCATTCCAAATATCTTTCGTGTCAAAACCGTGCCAAAGTTCAGTATCAAAACCGTTTCCAAACCGTTCCAATAAAAGCCATTTCAAAGTTTTGTTCTGAAGCCGTTCCAAAGTCAATCAAACTACTGTAGCCCTAGTATGTATTTGGAACGGTTTATTGTAACCGTGCTAAAAATTTGGAATGGCTTTTATAAACCGTTCCAAATTTGGAACCGCTTTCATTAACCATTTCAATTGTTTGGAATGGTCTATAAAAGCCGTTCTAAAAATTTTGAAAATTTTGGAACAAATTACTCTAAATTCACTGAATTTTTGTACGCTTAACACACGTAACATACAAATTTGAGGCTTTTTGGTGACACATTACACACTATCAAGGAGAAGGCCAAGTGGAACAATGACGTGTAAAAAACGTCACCGGGACATTTGACTAGTAAAAGAAATTACAATTTTCATTTTGTATATATAACTATTTAATAAAAATATCCTTTAATTGTTGTCACTACTAAAAATGTCATAACTTTTCACACGACAAATGTTTAGGTGGCATTTTTTTTTACCTATCATCATTTCACCTGGCAATCTTTTTGATAGCGGGCAATGCGTCATTGGAAAGTTCTAAATTAGAATGCCATGTGCATCGTGTGATCATAAATCCAACGAAACTAGGACAATTTGTCCTGAAATTGTCAACTTTTTTAAAAGTGGGGACATTGTCTTTTATGAATGATAAAGGGTATTTTTGTCAAACGATGGACAAAAATTGCATTTTTTCCAGTAATACGTTGCAGTATAAAATAATAGATGGCGGTGGGTTGCCTGTGAAATGACTTTAAAAACTTCAAGAGAGACTTTAGCTGAATCCGGCTCCGGATTTCCGGCTTCGAGCAGCCTGGGCTTCGCATAACCCTCATGGGCTCCGGCCGGAGATACGATTCTCAGCTGGATCACATAGTCGCGAACTAGACTCCCCAAACCCCACAACTAGCTGCCCTTTGCACCCGTGCCCAGCATCCCGCCCACCGTCAAGCCCCACCAATAGGGGACATAAGGGAGCGCCCGCTTGCCTTTGGCCGCCTCGTCGATTAGCTGCCTCAGGGTTACTCCACTCTCCACTGTCAAGGTCATGGCCGATGCGTTTGTGTTTACGGTACGATTCAGACACTTGGTGGTGATTAGTATTCCGTCGTTCCCGTCAGGACAAACCAGCTTGGGAATGCTGTGGGAGTAGAGTGTCGCGACTTTCATCTCTCTTCGCCGCGGTTGCATTTTCCATGGCCGATATTAGCTCGGATTCTGATGTAGGGTAAACAGCTTCAGCTGCACGACATATACTTCTGTCGGGAATGCACCGATAGAGTTTGTGATGGTGCAGTTTGACCTTTTGTCAGGTCCTCCGCACCCTGTGGGATCTTCCGGTGGGCTCCATTTGACCTAACACAGAACTGTTAAGAAGATGCGAATTTTTGCTAGAGCAATCCGCCATGAGAAGACGCTATTCTTCATCTGCTGCGAAAATAGATGTCTCGTGAATATATGGTATTGCAGTTTGAGACAATGAAGTTGTGTAACTTTAATCTGACTTCCGCTGCCTATGATTTCGGAGTGTCTTTAAAGTCAACTAACTACGTAATCACATACTGGATCAACGGAATATATGAAACATTTTCTGTATTTGCAAGCTAAGGTCATGTGTACAATCGTTTCTTTCATATTTGTCTGTCCACGACACATCAAGATTAATAGATACAACCTTTTCTTTTCGGTCTTTTTATATAATTATATTTTCAATAAATTACGTGTGTGTGCTGTAGTGCCGTCGCAATCACACGACCACTTAAGAAAGCGGAGAAAGATATGGCAAAATCAGAGGCAATGTAACATGAGAACATGTTACTACGATGGCTAATATCTGACCATAAGCTCCAGTAAATTGAGTTGACTACGACCGGAGGTAGGATGCTGAATAATGAACATAGAGCGGCTGCATTGAATCATCATTCTCGGTGAAACTCATGTTAAAATATGTAACAATTAAAATTGTACAATATATGCGTGTGTATATAATAATAAATTATATTGATAACAGTAAAATATAAATGAGGTGATTAAAGAAACAATGGAAGTGATAAATGATATACATTATATTAAGATGGCCACAATCGACATTGTCGAGTCAATTGATACATTACGATTTAAATAAAAATCACTTTTATTGAGCACCTTGAATTTGATTCAAAAGAATTGGAAGTTGCTCTACAAGTTCAAGGATTGTGAAAAGAATTCTATTCAATATCTCAAAACTTACGATCCAAAAAAACCATGTCTTGTAAACATAAGATGGTATTTGTATGAAAACCAAATATTAAAATCTATCTTACAAAATAAAAAAATGCATGTACAATCAATCCCTGTAAGATATTATTTATTGGAAATGAGTGGCACATAAGAAAATGCCTATAAGATAGTATTTATTAGAAATGAGTGACATATAAGAACATTCCCCCTTATACATCAATAAGGAAGTCTTCCACTCAACACAATCCTCACTCTAGCTCTCAATTTCTCATTTTTTTCTTTATTTCCTCCCTCTTCATTTTCTTCCTCTCATTCTCCCATTACTTCTCCATGTACAATTGATCTTCCCAAGCTAAGGATAGTGACAATGGTGAAAGTGTAATGTGGTGACCCTCAAATAGAAAAGAGTACCTATTCATAGCTCTATTATAACTAACATGTCAATCACATTGTCACGGCCCCCTTAATAGTATATGACTAGTTTGCATCGTATTAATACACTTTTATATATCTTTACACATGTGCACATCTAGACGGTCATTGAACAACTCTCATAATCTTATCTATACCCATATAAATAGGCTTCGGTTACTATTCCTCTTCAATATGGGTCTTCTCATATGTGCATATACACACACTTGTACCTCTAAAAACAATATACAATGAAATACATTTTTTATTCATTTCCTTTTTATTGTTAACTTGGTATTTGAACCAATAACAACCAAAATGGTAGACCATAGTAGTAATAGCTCTCACTTCACCTCTTCTTCCTTTTCTCAAACTTCCACCTTCATCGCCACCTTCCTTTCCCTTTCAAAAGCTCACTAACATATTTCCAAAAAACTCACCTTTGCCAATCATCTTAATTAGCATGCCCAAATTAAGCCACTTCTCACTCCTTTGCATCTATTCAACCATGTTGACAGCTCCGTCCCGTCACCACCACCTATTATTAGCATTGGCGAGGAAAACTCTCCCAATCTTGCCTATGAAGAATGGGAAAAAAAAGTGATCAATTTCTTTTAAATACCTTACTCAACTCCATCCCCAAGCTTATCACTTTTGTCCTTAACCTTAACACTAGTCATGATGTGCAAACTACCTTAGAATTTGCCTTAGCATCTCCTTCCAACACCTATATCTCTCAACTTCAACTACAACTTCAATCCATCAAACAGTATGATCCCAATGTTTCCACTTTTCTTCACAAGGCAAAACTTTAGGTTGATGAATTAGTAGAAGTAGGTCATCCTCTTTCTCCAACTAATTTTAACATTTGTGTTTTCAAGGGGCTCTGTCTAGAATTCTGAGATATTGTCACAATAATGCTGCTCATTTTGACCCTATTAGCTTTCATGAGTTCATTCATGGCCATCATCTATCTATCCTTAGGTCTATTAAAGTCTTATGATAGTGGACATCAAATTCTCATGATAACCAACCCTTTACCATTTCTGTCATCGAGACTTGAGTAATTTTGAGCATAGCTCCTTTTCATCTCAAAATCAAGGACATCTTGGTTATGGATGTGGATATGGATGTAGCTATGGTTGATGAAATCTTAGCTCTAATTTCAATAACCAAGTCTCCATGTGTACATCTACTAATTAGTGTCCCAATGGCTCACAATCTACCATTACTACTAACTCCCACTCTTTGTTAAATTCGTGGAACATCTAGCCATATTGCCATTATTTGCTCCTTTTGATTCATCATGCTACTTACCCCACCACTAGCATAACCTTTCAAGCCAAGAACTTGCCACCTTCAATGAGATTCCCAAATGGTGGTGCAAGTAATCATGTGACTTTAGATGCTATATATCTTTCCAATCTTGAAGAATGTGTGGATGACACTCAACTTTTTGTTAGCAACTATCACACTTTACCAATACTGCACATTGATAGCACCTTATTTCACACACCTTCACATGCACTTCATATGCATAATGGCTTTCATGTTCCTACCATTTCCAAGCCACTTCTACCTGTTCAAAAATTTTGTGTAGAAAATAATGCTTTCTTTGAGTTTCACTCTTCTTTTTTGTCATCAAGGACAAAGCCTCGCATGTCCCACTACTCCAAGCCCCTAATAAGAATGGTCTCTACTAATTTACTTGGTCTCATGAATTCATGCCGATAGCCCACCTCACAGCATCCACCACTCCTAATGGTAGGGATTGTCGTCTCAAACATCCTTGTGATTGTGTCCTTCATCTTTGTATTAATAAAAACCAGCTTCCACATTGTACAAATAAACTTAGTACTTTGTGCACACTGTGTCAATTAGGCAAGTCATGTTGTTTACAATTATCATCTTCAAAACATTGTGCTTCTGCTCTTTTTGAGCTTCTTGTTAATTATCTTTAAGTTTCTTACCTTATGTTGTCTAATGATGGTCACCACTTTTTCTCTTAATAGTTGATGCATATATGAGGTATCTTTAGTTTTTTCCATTGCAACAAAGCCTCAAGTAACAGATTTTTTTTTTTTTTTGCAACTTTATTCTGCATATTGAATGCAACTTTAACACTAAAGTTAAAAGTGTACAATTTGATTGGGGTACTGAATTTAGACCACTTAAGGCATTCTTTCAAAAGCCCAAAATCTTGCATCGCCATCCATGCCCTCACACTCATGAACAAAATCAATCAATTGGACGGCATCATCGCATTATTGTTGTAAACAATCCAACACTTTTCGCTCAAGGTTATATTCCATAAAGTTATTAGCACTATGCCATGGACACTGTTGTCTATCTCATTTTCAAAATTCCTACCTCTATACTGCATAACAAATCCCCTCACAAGCTATTTTCTAGGTCGTCTTCTGACTGCACGTTCTTATAAACATTCGGTTGCTTGTGCCTTTCCTTTATATGCCCTTATAATAGACACAAACTCGAATTTCACACCTCTCCCAGTGTCCTCCTAGGGTATAATCATCTTGGTTATCATTGTCTTAACCTGCAAATAAATCACTTACATATTGTTTACCATGTTCGTTTTGATGAGTTTGATTTTCCCTTCCTCGAGTCATCTTTCATAAGAACACCTACAATATCTTGGTGTCTCTGCCACCATTACTTTTTGTCACCATGCCATCATTTACTATACCTATTCCACAAAAAACACCATTTCCTACACTAGCTTCTCCCACATCTCATGTCACCATGGCTCATAATCCTAATGAACTTAATTCATTTGTATATTTGCCCACCACCCAAGTCCTTCCTTCATCTACACTAAAAAGTCAACTCCTTCATAGCCCATGTCTCTCTGACCATGCTCAAAGCTTCAAAAGTCATATATCATTTCATTTTCATAACTTTCTATAAAGTGTGTTTAGTGGCTAAAGGTTTTTGTTATCAACATGATATTGACTACTTAGAGGCCTTTAACCTTATCATGAAGTCACTTACCATTAGGGTGTTGTTATCCCTAATTGTATGAACCTTTAGTACTTGTTTAAATTTGTGATATACTTGTCATTGGTGACAATTCACAAGCCATCTATAATTTGGTAGCCAATCCCAACATCAAATTTGTCTTAAGACCTCAGAATTGCACACTACTTGGAATTGAAGCCATTCCAACTAATGTGGACTTCTCCCTTAGCAGCAGTACCTTTGCAACCTTCTTGATCACACTGGATTGTCTTAAGCTTACCTTTTAGCTACACCTATGGCATGTGCCTTAAAATTATCCACTCTTGATAGTCTAAATTTCTCCAATCTCGCTCTCTACCAACAAATGGTTGGGGCATAACAATATACCACTCACTCGACTCGATCTTCCATATTCTCTTAATAAAATTTTGTTGTTCATCCATGCACCCACTAAATATCATTGGCTTATTATTAAACGCAATTTAAGGTATGTGTAGCACCCTCCCAACTTTGGCTTATTGCTCACTCACTCTACCACGTTGCATTTTCATGCCTTCTCTAACTTGCATTGGGCAAGAAGTATTGATGATCAATCTTGGTCAACTAAAAAGCAAAAAGATGACAGCTTTGTTCTTTAACAAAGTTTGAATACAAAGCTTTCACTGATGCAACGATAGGATTCACTTGGCTTAAATCACTTATTTGAGAACTTTGAATTCAACTCCCATAGCCCCATACACTTTGTGGTAACAACATCAATATCATTTACCTCTTTGTTAACCTAGTCTTTCATGCTTGTACAAAGCATATAGAAATTAATTTTCAACTTGATTGAGGCAAAGTTGCTCATTGTGACTTGCATATTCGACAAATCAATTCAAAAGAACAATTTGTTGATACCATGAAGAAAGGGCTATCGAAACCTTTGCATGAATTATTTTGAGACAAGATAAAGGTTGTGCCTTGTCCACTTAAGGGGGTATTAACACATATGTATATGTCTATGCACTTGCACATCTAGATAGCCATTGTATAGCTCATAGACTTATCTTTATCCATGTAGATAGGCTTTTACTATTTCTCTTTAATATGTCCTCTCATATGTATAGATATACACTTGTACCTCTAGAAACAATGTACAATGAAACACATTTTTTGTTCATTTACTTTCCATTGTTAACTTTGTATTCAATCCAATAACAATAATCAAAATGGTAGACCATAACAATACAATCTCTCCCCTATCCTCTTCTTACTTTTCTCAAACTTCCACCATTGCTACTACCTTCCCTTCCCTTACAAAAGCTCACCAACATATTTTCAAAAACTCATCTTCAATAATTATCAGTATTGGCATTGCCAAATTAGGATCTCTTCTCACTGCCTTCTGTCTCTTTGGCCATGTCAAGAACTTTGTCTCATCACACCACCTATTATTAGCATTGATGAGAAAAACTTCCCTAATCCTACCTATAAAGAATCATAGCAACATGACCAGTTTCTTCTAAACACCTTATTCAACTCCATATCTTTAGAGCTTTTCACTTTTGTTTTAAACCTTAACACTAGTCATGATATGTGGACTACCTTAGAATCTGCCTTGGCATCTCCTTACAACACTGGTAACTCTCCCTACAAAAGGCGTGTAATCACTATGCACCTTATCAAAAATAACCTCTCCTCTGTCTATCATGGTAATCCTAACCTACTTGTTTGAACACTAGCTTGCTACATGTCCTTTACCATAGCATTTGAAGCACAAAATATTATAACTATGACTAGAAGATGCTATAGTCAAAGTTACCTAAGGAATGTTCACCCTTGATGTTGGCTTATTCCTAGTTGTGTCAGTGGTCAGCTAATTGTAGTAATTGTCTTTGATACCAACTAATGTGATCAGAGAAACAATAGAAGTGGGGTGGTAGGATTTGACATGTCAAGGTCAATTGATACATCACGATGTAAATAAGAATAATTCTTGTTGAATTGATTTGAATTTGATTCACAAAAATTTGAAATTGCTCTACAAATTCATGGGAAAAATTCTATTCACTATCTCAAAACTCAAAGTTCAAAAAAAATAAAAATATCCTGTGTATTGTAAATATAAGAGAATATTTATATGAAAATTAAATACTAAATCCAAGCCCATAAAATAAAGAAAGGCATGTAGAGCTAAACACAATAAAAAATGCAACCCAACATCCTATCAACAAAACTATTATAATGTCAGAGTTTTAATAGAAATATAGAAAAATATTGAAATTTAAAAATGTACTCAATTATTTTTGGAGATATGGATGAGAAATGTTAGATGCGTGTAAGAAAGAAAATAAATCAAATCTACATAGGTATCTTTGTAATATCATTTTGGTTCTTTTGACCATTTTTTGTTCATTTTTATTAAATTCAAAATTGTCAGAGTTTAGAATTTTATAATGAATGAAATTGAAATTCTTTTACTAGTTTGCAGTTTTAAATATATTTAAGGGATTGAATTAATAAATTTTCTTGTCAAAATGTCATTGTGTTGAAAAATTGCTTGATATGAAAACTTTGCATTGAAGAAACTATCGCATTGAAAAATATTTAATGCTTTATGGAACAATGAATAATTTCATCATCATTCAATAGGCTCAAACTAGAAAACACATGCGCAATCAACATTTCTCATAGTTTGATCAACATACACAAATGCTATTTGTTACAATATGCATGAAACAGTGGCAAAAATGAAAGGAAAGAAAAGAAAAGAAAAGAAAAGTGATGAAATAGCCCATCCCCTGGCCTTAGTGCTGCAGTGGTGACGCCAACATTGCAAAATAAAGAGATTTGTTCCCCGATCGGCAACGGTGATGGTCATGGTTGCAACGATTGATGCCTACGTTGAAAATAGAATGTTAAAGCACATGGTTGTGGCCACTGTTGCAGTGACTAAAATGTGGAGTGGCGATACTAGTGCATAAATTTTTATTATATTTTGAGGATTGTATTAATAGTGAATGTTAGGTGATGCATTGTATCTTTAATCTCCATTCCGAGTTAGCCATGGAATACAAATTTGGGAAAAATTATTCCGTTATCTTCTAAGATTTGGGTTTTGCACAGGTCAACCCCTTAAGTATAGAAAATTACACATACATCCCTACAGAAGAGATAGATGTAATTTTTTGAATAGTAGATTTGTGCAACATCCACTTACTAGATGGACATAAATGTTAGTCGAAGATATACTTGAAGGAAGGTATATGTAATTTCCTATATTTGAGGAGTTGATTTGTGTAAAGTCCAAACTTTAAGGAAGGACGTAATAATTTTCCTTATAATTCCAAAGTAATTGAAGAAAATAATTCAAGAGAATCGAATGCATGGCAAGCATTGAGATTTGAGAATTGAAAAATTTACAATAAACTTTCCTTTTTCTGTATTTTGTTTCTCTTGAATTTTGACGTGATGAAAAGTAATATGATTCGTCTTGTTCAATTGTCAATGAGTAGCAAAATTATTGTTGAGGACATGTTTTGAGTGATTGAATCTTATTATAAGAAGTTCATTTATTGATAATCCTTGTCTTTACACATGCTTGTTGCATGGTAATGTTTTATAAAATTTGACCTAACTCTTGAATGATTTCTTGATTAGTAAAGAATAATGAAAGTGAATTTTTTAAATAAGAACTTTACAATAAGAAGGCACGGTATCAAGCACACACTTCAATTAACTTTCACTATTAATTCATCAAAATTCATACTTGATTCTTTTTATACTATTAAATAATTGAAATAACATTAGAACACTCCTTAGCTAGAAAAAATTGAAAGAAGAATAGCATGCTTACGACCCAGATTGCAAAGAAATTTATTAGGTAAAACATCAGAATTTATAGTCAATCAATATTTTTATATTGTTATGTACATAAAAATAATAGAAAAATACAATGGTCCTCAGTCGACGGCAGTTTCTAATTCTTGTTGTGAAGAAAAAATAATATATAAAAATAATACTTATATACTTTATTATTGTGATCACATTTTGATTGTTATTATTTTTTTGTAGTTCATCAAACACCGTTAGAAGAAAATACACATTCTTTCCAGGGCGCATCCCTTGCTGATTGTGCTCAATCTATCTCTTAATCCTTGACTTTTGATTGTTCCAGTTACACCCAATGGATCATAAATTTGCTTATTCTTAATAAATTTACTTGCATTTCATTTATATTCATATTAATTGCACTTTGAAAGGCCACATTGCTATTCTTCTCCAGGGTGGCACAGCATGGTGATCTGTCCTAAAGAATGAGGCCTCGGAAAGTCATGAACTTAAGGATCCTTGCTTCTATATTAAGCGATCAAAGTCAAGATCATCTTGTCGTCATTCCTAACACACTCTAGAATCTACAACGTGCCTAAGCAATATTCCATTATATAAATTCAAGCCACACATGGATTTAGGCTCTAAAACTATGTGCTTTTGGATATCCTTGATGAAATTTTTAACTTTGAATGAGGCCATCCTAAATGTAGTTTAATGCATGAGACCCTCAACACGATAGTCCATAGGCATGTTCTAATCCTTGCATCTTTTAGGCTAATAAGGTGTGTTCGCTTTCAATGCAATTGTGATATTCAATTAAGTGGATGGCTCATGAATAGAACACTTGATGAATATAATTTTCAATGAAATTTTCAATTTTTATTGTAATAATTAGGGTTAATTATGGGTCGAGTGACTTGATAGCTTAACCCAAAGCTTGACTAGCTACTCGACCATTATCTTTAAGCCAAGTTCAAGTGTGTAATATCAAGGCCTGATGACTTGTTGAACGCTATGGCTCAATTAAGGGTAAAAATTGTAAAATAAACCTATAATTAGCCCTCTCACCAGTCCTCAAGCTCGTCACTTACTTTGTAGAGGCCAAAACGTTGAATACCAATACCCATTTATTTTCATGCCCCCATTCTAGGGACTGTGGCATGACAATACTCTCAAAATGGTTATCTCATAAGATATCAAAATGCATATACTGGAGTATCTAATCTATTGAACAACATTCATTCCAAAACCAAGTGTTATATTACATTATTGTAGTGAAAAAATAAAAGTCTGTTACATCGCATATTCTTGATTATCAAAATAACAAAAACTAAGGGTCTCTCTCTTATGTCTTAGCACCTTACCAACGCGAAGCATACTTGTCTCCCTTGGCATCATCTACAAAATTGTTATTAAAGTACATGAGCGACTAATCACCTTGCAAGGGTTTACTTGTCTTTTTGGGATGTGAACATAGGTAAAACATCTAACATTTGCATATTTGTTGAAAGCTCACTTTACATTAAAAATAATGTTCATACTATTGTCAAACCCATTTCACTTGCACATCCTATTAGTTTGTTGATGGTTTTGGGCATCTCATTAACCATTCTATTGATCAGGGCCTTAACATATCTATAACAACAATTAAGGATGTTCACGTGTAGCCATATCAGTTATCTCAATCTTTGATTTTGATTGAGAGGGTTATTGGATTTAATTTATAACTCCGATTGAAAGGGTTACATAAGTTTAATCGATAACTCTAATTGAGAGGTCCCATGTAGCTTATTAGTTGTCTCAATTTTTAAACCAATTGAGAGGGTTAGTTTAATCCAGATTGAAGGGCCCAATACTTATACTACTGTTGTTCTGATGAGCATCATAATGTAAAACATTTTTATAAGTAAAACCATTTAATTTAATACTCAGTATAAACAGCTAGGCATGCTAGTGCATATCTAAAATAATTTCCATGGTAAAAGCAATTTAAGTGTAATGCATCTTAGGAAACATTTTGCAAAACAATAAAGATTGCAAATGACAGGGAGATTCCTTGAAAAATCATGAAGTAAAGATTTCAACTCGGAAATATAAATTTACAAGAAAAATCATTTTATGGAAAGTCAAACCCACTTACTTTGCCTTACATTGCTTGATTTTTGTTTTACTGGTTCCAGTTTCTTGGATTTCTATTCAATTAAAATAATTTTCCATTTAATTTCAATTCAATAGAATTTTACTTCCTATGCCTTTCTAGAATATACCTTAAATTTTTGAATCTTGAGATAATTTCTTCCTATACACAGTTTTGCACCAATTCACATTAATTTTAGATTGAATTTCACCTACATGAGGAGTTTTCGATCCTTGATTTTTGTAATTGTTGACTCCTATATTTTATGATATTTCAATCTGAATGTTTAAGTGTAGTTTTAGTGATAATTGAGCAAATTTGGATATTATCTATGCTCAAACAAGTTTGTATTTGAATTTTTGATCTTTTGGTTAGGGTCCATAGTCGCAGAATGGTTGTCATGACCACAAGAGAGAATATTGCGTGTCCGAAGCCAACCTCGGCATGCACTGGTGGTGCCAGCAGTTGAAATGATGGGTTGCATGGTCAGTTCGTTTACGCAATGCCCATGTCCTGATTCCTATGTGTAAGCACAAGTTAACGTATTTCTACCTACATGTTTATCTAAAATTAGCGTGTAAGCATAAAAAATTCAAGTAAATGTGCCTACGAATTAAGAATTTGAGTTTTTTCTTGCATAATCCGAATTTAAGAATGAGTTTTGGCTAGGGGATTACCTCAAACTTAGGGCAAAGAAAATTCCCTCTGTTTCCTCTCCTTGGACAGTCGGCTTCAGCTTTCCTTGGGTGGAAGAATGCAAAAATTTACTGCAATCTAGGCTAAGGAATGTTTTTATGCTTAGGTTAAAATAGGTGTGTTAAAGCTAGGATTGACTCCCTTGGTTTGGAAATTAATCTCCAGCAATGTGCTTCCAAAATCAGCCTCAATTCACTCCTCAATCATTCCAAATCACTCCTCAATCAGCCCTAATTAGTCTCAAGAGTTTTATGGAATGTTTTAATATTGTAAAATCCATCAAATCCTCTTGTATTAGGTAGCGGTTGACCAATCCTTAGATCACCTCGATAACCATAATAAAATTAAAAACAAACAGAGAAATAATTACATAAATAAATAATTTAATAAATAGTTAAATTTTGTTTGTGGCTTCCTTCGAGAAAGTGGTCGGCGATTACATTTATGAATTGGGTCCTACCACAAATTCCACAATTTCTTCTGATTTAAAATTTTATAGCAATCAAAACTTAGTATATTTCGTTGAATTCTAGGAATTGGCGGGAATTTCTTTCAAAATTTAGGAATTTTACCTTGTCAAATCATATTCCTCTGTCAAAAACCTCTCACGCTGAAGACCTTCAAAAAGAATTGAGCCATTACCCAAATCCAGCTAGCATTCCCATTGTATACTTGTATCTTCAATATACATTAGAGGATGTACTTATGGTGTACATTTCGGACTTCAAGGGACTTAGAGCAAATACTTTTTTCTAGTGGAATTCTCTTACAACAATAATTATCTTAGTAGTATAAGGATGGCTTCTTATGAGGTGTTATACCGACATAAGTATTGTTTGCCCATATGTTGGGACGAGATAGGAGAAAAGAAAGTAATGGGACAAGAATTGGTCCAATTGACAATGTAGAAAGGCTTAAGGCCAAGACTAACAGAAAAGCTGGGCTAACATAAAAAGAAGGCCACTACAATTTCAACTAGGAGAAAATGTGTACTTTAAGATTTTCCCAATTCAAAAGTGACGTGGTTTAGGAAGGCTGAAAAGTTAAGCCCATGTTCCATTGGACCTTTTGAGATATTAAAAATGTCAACGAGGTGATGTACTAGTTAACACTACCTCCAAACTTTGAAGTTTCAATACTTGTTAATGGGAAATATATATATATATATATATATATATATATATTTGCATGTTTTTAGGCATTTGAGTATGAATTTTATAGGTGTACACATAGTTTAATTGGGAAACATGTGAATAAAGTTATTTTAGCAGGAATTATATGTAAGAATTTTGTTAGATGATATGGTGTAGGCCAAATGAATAATTACTCGTTTATTTCAAATTCTCGTCAACTAGTAAAGTTAAGAATATTTATACTTAGGACTAAAAAAAATTACTCCCTAAAACCCATAGAAAGAGTATAATTATCAAATGAGATGCCCAAAGTTGCGTAAAGGTGGAAAGATGAGCCAAACAAGCCCTTACGTGCAGGCAAGCTGCTCCCTGCGATCTTGCCCTACGATCATGAGACCTCTTCTTGGGGTTGCGGTGTGCATCTTTGTGGGCACAAAGTAGGCTACGGGTGTAACTAGTGCACACCACGATTGCAGCCACGATCACAAAGCCCTACACCATAGGGGCAACGTGACTTTCTACAATCGCGAGGTGGGGCCACAATAGTAAATAGAATGTACCAAGTCTAATGACAAGACTATGAGGACTCCCTTCGCAGTTGTTACTTCATAGTTAGCGATCGTGAGACCCAACAATGGTGACCTTTAGAATGTACCGTGGATCACCTTACGGGCGTGAGTTCCATTTTCACAATCACGAGTAATGTTTTTGTGGGTGTAAGACCTGAAAAGTGGATAGAAACATATTTAAGTATATTTAACACCAAATTTTACCACTTCTGAGGTTAAACTATGCTTCAATAATTGTATTAAAGCCCTATAGGATACAGGATACCTTAAATACATGAATGAAGATAGGAAAATCCCATCAATAGGTAAATTATAATATGAGATTGGTAAGAATTGGACCAAAACTTGGAGGAGAGAATCACTCATAATCTAAATGTTAGGTTGCATCAAAAAGTGTATATAAGGCAAAATTCTATTAAATTGGGAATTGCTTTGATGATTAGGAAATCTAAAAACTAGAGCTTGTAAGCCACAAGGACAAGTGAATTGATACCTAGTAAGTGGGCTATCTATATAGTTTTGTATATCTAGCTTTTTAATAATAAAGTTTATATTTTTACTGAATCTTTTACATTATGATTTCTGAAAGATTTTCCTGGTTAACTACTATTACATTGCCCTAATAAACTGGCATACTTTACTTTCAAATTATTTTGCTTTGAAATTGCTTTTGATGTGAACAAGCACACAATGTTTATACTAAATGATCTTATCTATGAGAGATTATTGTGATGTGATCCTCCAAGGGACTAACAGTAGTGTAGGAACTAGTTCTATCCATTCAATTAAGATTATAAATTGAGATACATGATCTTCTCAATCAAGGTTATAAATTGAACTCACATAACCCACTCAACGAACATTATAAATTGGGATATATAACACTCTCAATTAGGTTAAAAAATTGAGAAAACTGTAAGGTTGTACATGGCCTTTCTTAGTTGGGATTATACACTAAGACCTTAATCAATGAATATAGCGCAAGAATTGTCATAGTTCTTGGACATGCCAATGGAATGCACAAGTAGAAAAGATTTCGCATTACGGTACACGTGCTTTAATTTCCTACTTGCTTTCACATGATTTTTCCATGGATATATAATATGTTGCCGCCAAATGTTTTACAATGCTTACATCCCAGAATGATAGGTAAACCCATTATTGAGTGATTATCCACTCACAATTTTTTAAAATCCCTTTTTACAGATAATACAAGTGAGAATGAGCATACATGGGGCTTATAGATTGTTAAGGGAAGGAAGGAACTTTTAGTTATAGCTTATCAAAAGATTAAGAATTACTGATTTAATAGAAATCTTTCATTTTCATTTTAATGCTACTATGTAACATACTCATTATTTGGAATAAATACTAATTTCTAGATTAGCGGTTGTGATATCTAGATTTTGATATCTATTGAGATAACCATCTTATTGTTATTGCTATGTCACTACCCTAGGTTAGTGGCATGACAATCAAAGTGTTCTTGTTGTCTAGCATGACAGGTTTACATTCAATTTTCACTTGTTGATATATCTTTAAGCATTTTGTTTGGTTTATATAAGAAGCCGGATATTATGGAGTTGCAATGTTGATACAAATATTGGAACTTATTGTAATTTTTATGTAGGCTGTTGATATTGATTAACAAAATATATAATTTTGGTACTAAGACAAGTTGTTAATAAGATAAAATGACTTCTTGTTATTAGATTCATGTTAGTTAAAGCTTTTATGATAAAATGTACATCATATTAAGTAAATAGTAAAAATAAATTACTTATGTGTTGAATAAATTTATCACATCAGGTTATTTTTAATTTAAAAATAATTCAAGTATAGTATGAAGATGTGGAAATATTCCTCACCATTGCATTAGAATTAAGAGAAAATCTGATAAACAAGAAAGGTCACCCATAGGAGATGGTAAATGCAGTTGGGACTTCAGCATTAGCTACCGACTGAGATAAATTCTAGATCAAATATCTTGTCTAGTGATTTTGACAGATTTGCAACTAATCTTCTCGAATTTCTTGCCAAAATGAAGAATAAAAGGCCTGAAGTCATGCAAGGTTAGGTCTCTTGAGAGAATTGTAAGCTTTAAGTGAGAGAAACACTCTCATTTATACACTTGTCTTTGATGTATTGATGAATTAAGTTTTTACAAGTTCTTGTGAAGGCTCACTTCATGTCATTGTGAATTTTAGGTTAAAAGGGGTTTTGGCTAGGCACTTCACTTAGGGAGACTATGAAATGCACCATCTAGTTAAGAACAAGAGGAGTTTTGGTTTAGATGAAATAAGTGAGAGAGAGAGGGACAAGAGACTTGTGGTTGATTCTATTTGGTTGTAATTACTTTGAATAGTAGATTACTTTGTATTGGAAAAGGGTCTCGTATATGTTAGAGTAGTTGAGGCTCCAAACTATATGAACCTATTGTGTGTCTTTGTGATTACTTTTACTTTATGTTCTGTGTGTGGTGGTGTAACAAATTGGTATAACACCAATGGAATCACAAGATCATTGTACTAAATTTCACTTATAATTACAACACTTGGCCTAACCTATCCTTCAAGTGGCATTAGAGCCACATCACCTTTTTTAGACTTGGTTGTAAGCAGGTAAGATCCTATAACTGGGAGTTTGATGATGAATGTGAAAGAAGGTGCTTCAATCATACTGTCCTGCTACTGGATGGAACTAATTACTTATAGCAGAAGACTAGGATGCGGGCTTTCATTAGGTCCCTTGACGAGAAGGTCTGGAACTCCATCACCAATGGATGGACAACACCAACAACTAAGGTTGATAGAATGAATGTTGTTAAGGACGTAAAGAACTGGACAACTGAAAAGAAGAAGGCAGCCCTCAGTAATGCAAAGGTAATCAACGACATTTTTACTAGAGATAACAAAGAGCAATTTAAATTAATTTCCATTTGTGAAATAGCAAAGGAAGCATGGGATATTTTCAAAATATCCACGAAGGTTTGAGCTTTGTCTATATTTCTAAATTCCAAATGTTTATTTTACAATTTGAAAGTTTAAAGATGGGCGAGGACAAGACAATCATTATATTCAATGGGAAGCTCCATGACATAGCTAACTAGGCATAACAACTTGGAAAGAAGTACTCAGAAGCCAAGCTAGTCCAAAAGACATTGCGCTCTTTCCTAGAATGCTTCTCTACAAAGGTAGCGGCCTTAAGGAGGCTCCAAATGTAAGGAAGATGAAATTAGATGAATTGATGGGCTCGCTACAAACATTCAAAATGAACATGGTTCAAGATAAAAAAGAGAAGGAGATAGCATTGAAAATTGAAAGATGCAACACGAAGGAGGAGAATTTCAACACTAATAATTTAATTATGGTGGAGTTCATGAAGAAGGAAAGGAAAGACACAGCCAACTGGAATCCTAGTTCCACTAAACATACTGCAATAGATAGTGGCAGCAAAATTGGTAAGAGGGATTTTAAAAAAGATTTGCCTAGGAAAGGTGTTTAATGTCACGAATACAGTGGATACGATCATATTATTTCCTAATGCACAAACACATTGAAGAAATAGGGCAAATCGATGGCCACAACCTGGAGTGAAGATGATTTAGAGGATTTCAAAGAGGATGAACAGACCAGTAATCGTGTTGCCCTTAACAGTTTTGGAACCCCAACTAAAAATGCTCATGCTGATATCACAATTCCAAAGACATAGCCAGACTATAACAGTGACACTAAATTTGAGGTCACGCATGAGGAATTAATGTTTATCAACTAGATGATGTATGATAATTTTCTTTGAAAAATGAAGTCAAGACTCTTAAAAGAGAAAAGGAGTTGAAAGAGGAAATTTCTATGGTGTCAAAATAGTATCAAGAGGCAATCTTGGATTTTGAAGAGAATAAGAAGACCTTGAAAAAAATTGAATAAAGGAAAGGTAAGACTTGATGATTTGTTGATCATGGAAAAAACTTGAAGGACCACCTATGGTGGCTTGAGTTTGTTAAACAACAAAGAACTAGCCAAGCAATCCCTAAGGGGATCCAATTTGTGTCAACTTCTATTCAAACAATTGCACCTAGTGTGCTAGCATCTATTCAGGCATTTGCACTTGGTGTTGTAGCACTAAAGTAGCAAGATGCAAGAGGATAGTGATAGTGTAGAACTCAATTAAAGTATTGTCATAAATCTGGTTACACTTATATTAATTGCTCTACTCTTCTGAAGGGCTTTATAGATGACAGAGATATTGATCTTAAATTTAAGAAAAGGATCAGGAGGCTATACAAGTGCATATGGGTTAAAAAGCCTGATTTGTGTTGCCACACCACAGAAGCTATAGTGTAAGGGTGCTTTAACACCACCCAAAACTTTTATAGAGATGGTTTAAGACATGGGACTAGAGACAAGGCTAACTTAACCAATCACAAAAGGTTTCTTAGAAGATTTGCCATCATTGAAAGAGGACAAAGAGACGTATCAATAGGAGAAGGGCCCCACATGTTAATGAATTACTTAGACTAATGAATGATGTATATGAATCCTACCAACAAGAAAAACGAAAAAAAAAAACATTGCATTGGATGTTGCAGCACCAACTTACTTCTAGAGCACTAGAATGGCAACATATGAAGTACCCCAGTAGCATAACTAGTGTTGGAGTTCGAGCAACAAGGTAAAGTATGGCTAGAAAGATGATCAAAGTTGCAGACATGTGGAAAGTTGATAAAAGTGATAACAAGGAACATGACAGCATCATTGATGTTACAACATCGTCAAAACATGCAGCTAGAATGAACAAAATTCCAAACTGAAGGATATGTAAGGCCTTGAGAAGAAAGTTGGGTTTATGCCTGGCCTAGAGTCCAATCCAAGAAGCCCAATGCCAGAGGTGAAGAAAAAAAATTTAGAGGGAGATTTCTTAAATTCTTATGCAATCACCTTACTATAATTGCTTGAATTCTCCAAAATCTTATTTCTTTCTTCCCTATGGACTTTAAGACCTTCATATCTATGTTTATTTGCTATTTGCTAATATCTCTTCACCATTGTCTCTTGTTTACATTTTGTTTCTTAGTTGAAGGATTTCATCCAAAAAATAAATAACTAAAAACCTGAGGTAAAGCTGCTAGAAATCCAACACCACCCCTAGCTTCATCTGAGTGTACTCTAACTTTACTGGAGGTTATTCCCAATAGAATCCCTATACCACCAGAAGCCCTGTACTACTAGTATCTCTACCTAGTGACACTTTGTCTTCGAATGCAGAAGAAACACATAGGTCTAGACAACAAAGGGAAGTTTTAATGGAGAAAAGCTCTAAAATTCCTTAAGGTAGCATTTGATTAGAGGAGGAGACGATAATGGCGAAAGGAGAATTTAATGGCAAAAATTTATAATGGCAAAAAAGGCTAACCGCGGTCAAGGTTGCCACAGGGTACCAAGAGAAACCTAGCACCACCATCACTATCCCCATCCCTAAAGTGGACTTTGATTCCACCGAAAACTATTGCAGAATGTAGAACAACTCCATTCGAGTTACAACATGAAGAGATTCTAGCACCAAAACCTAGACTTGAGACACAGATTGCTCATATTCTAGCCATTGAGAAATAGACCCATGACAATGTCGAGGAAGGGAGAGTTTCAGAGGTTGAATGACACTTTGCAAAAGACTTAAGAGGAAGAACAGGTTAATTTTTTTGCAAAAAAAACTTAAGGTATCCCCTAAAACTCTTGTTCCTATTAAAGTTGTTGTTCTAACTATAGGAGATCAGGATGAGGATATGACTCGGACCGTGGAACATAGTGAAGAACAAGAATCCTAGCATCAATTAGAGATGAGTAGAAAAAGAAAAGACAAGAGAAAGGTGATCAAAAGCTTGGAACCCTCCAAGAAGAAAAAGAAGAAGCTATTAGTAACCAAGGTCCACAACATCCCAAAATTCACAAGAGTCAATCAAGAAAGGTCAAACCTCTTACAAGATCATAATTTTATGGTCAAAAGTTCCTAGATTTTAGAAAATATAAAAAAATTGAAGTTTGTGAATGTTGTGGAAACTTTAATTACTTTAAAAGAGTACTATCTCAAGTTCATTAAGGAATTTATTGCAATTTAATGAAAGACACAATTGTTGAAAATTCCACTTGATATCACAAAGTGTGTGCATGGGGACTTTCTTTTCACCAAGTTGAATCAACTTGGTGTTAGGGATTCCAAGTGGCTGATTTGTAGGGAATTTATTTAGAAAATTTTAAACCTAGTTTTGATGAGATAGCCATGTTCTCACAGTCAACTGCATGTTGACTTGGTTGGACTACAACTCCAGAGGCTACCTTAACTTCTATTCTTTTTGTCATGGAAAATTTGAGACAAGTATCCTTTATTTTGAAGCTTTATCTAGAGGTATAGAAAAATAAATTAATTACACATGCAAAGATACGACCATGATTAAAGAATTATCTCACTTCAAATTGTTATTGCCACAATTTAGGTTAGTTCATCTTCTTCTTGATGCTACAGCACCAACTTATCTCTTTCTTGGTTGATCTTTGACATCATGTGTTATAAAGTTGGAGTGCACATTTAACAAGAGGTGTAGATGGGAAATTGCTAAATTTTTTAAGATAAATTAAGCTTAATTGATAACAAGAATAAAAGCTTGAGTTGAGGGGAAGTACTTTGTGAAATTTTTGCTACTTAGCTTTAGGGGGAATCTTTTGGATTCTTAGCTGATTGCTTGGTGGACAAACTTATTAAAGATTGTCCTTGCTAGGAAATTCTTCGAACTAACAATGTTGTGTCCACTATACTTGAACTTAGAGTTCCTGATGATATTATTGTGCTAATGCTTCAATTCTAGAAGATGATACAAGTTTAAAGTGCAATTTGGTGTTCAGTATTGATTCTTTTGCTAGTTCGAGGTTGATTCGTTAAGATAAGTAGATGGACCTAATTGGAAAATAGATTATTGAACATTTTATTGCCACTATATGCACTAAACTAGAAGGTATCGTTCTACACTTTGAAGCTCTATCTAGAGAGATTGATGCTTAGATTTGACAGCTATAAACTTAAAGGTGGGATCTTGAGATTTATATTGCTGCACTTAGGTTTAACCCATCTATTATTCATGCTCTAGCTACTGTTGGACCCTCCACCTCCTGATGTTTAGTTCCAAACACTATCTTAGTTTCTTTACTTGTGGCATGGTGTGTCACAAAGGTGGAGTGAATGTAGACAAAGGGAGTAGGATATTGAATTGCAGATTGTGGTGCATGTGTCTAGGAGGAGTATTTACGTTTTCTTTTAGATTTCTTTGATGGTCCACTTCTAAATTGGTCTTAACTACTACCTATGGTTTTCTTTAGCTTTCTAGACGGACTTCTATGGATTTCTTTTATGATAGCCTTATTCAATATCCTGACTCCAGTAGAAAAGATAATATGTTGCAATTCTAATTTCGTAGCTTTGACCTTCTTCTAAAATTGGAGTTCTTTTGCTTGTTTCTTATGATGGTTTTGGAACATTATTAGGCATTCGGGATATCTATTTTTGTCAAGTGCAATATTTTCAATTTAATAAAATATATTGTTTTTACTTTGTGCCCAAACTACATGGACTTCATTGGACTATTTTTTTCATCCATAGGTTGTGCCACACAATCCCAAAGGAGTAGATAGTTGGCACCTTTGTGGTACAAAATATTTGAAAGAATATTCTAAAAATACTTGATAAAAATTGAATACATTATTCTTGAAGCATTTCCAAAATTAAAGAGTCAAAAGAATCTCAATCTTTATGGAAATGGAAGAGTTTGACCTCAACTTAAATTGTTGGAGTCCAAATTGGGTTGGAAATATCCATAAAAATCATTCCAGTTAGGGAGAAATTTGATCATATCTCTACGAGCCAAATAAAAATATGAGTTTGCTAAAAATTAGGATAAAATTCACCAAACAAGAAAGGTCAAACTACAAGAGATGGCAATCGTACCTGGCCATACTTTAGCATTAGTTGTTGACTAGGACAGATTCCAAACCATATATCTTACTCAATGATTTGGACAGATTTGCAACTGATCTTCTTAGATTTCTTGAAGCAAAAGTGAAGAATAAAAAGGGTTGAAGTTATGCAAAGCTGGGTGTGCCTTCCCTTGAGAGAATTATGAGTTTTGTCTGAGAAAAACAACCACATTTACACACTTGTTGTTGATGTATTGATAAATTAAGTTTGTACATATTCTTGTCAAGGGCTCACTTCATGCAAACGTGGACATTGGGGTCAACAGAGGTTTTGGCTAGACATTTCACCTAGAAAAAGTATGGAAGTGTATCAACTAATTGAGATCAAGTAGGGACCTGGTTTAGATAAGGTGGAGATAAAAAGAGATAAGAGACTTGTGGTAGATTCTTTTCGGTTGTAATCACTTAGAATGTTGGATATTGTGATCTAGTTGAGGCCTCTACAAATGTAGGAGTAATTGAGGCTGTGAACTACGTGAACATATCACGTGTCTTTGTGATTACTTTAACTTTATATTCTGCGTGTGTGATAATGTTACAACATCAACATAAAAACCAACACGTGGAATCACAACGTGATGTCTGGAAATTTAACATTGCAAGTGCACAATGATCACAACAAGTAATATAGGAGAGTAAGGGTTGTTGTATCCTCAGAAAGCAAAAGTGTTGTTTTCAATAAAATTGTGTTTTGATTAAAAAAAATCGATTTAAAGATGAATTTAATAATAATTAAGCAAACAATAAATTAAGTTTAACTAAGTAGATGGAATGAGATGAGTATGGTAGCAATCACAAGCAAAGGCTAATGGCAATCATTATGCAAAAATATGTAAGAACTTTCATTATCATTTAATTAATTATCAACTTTAATTTTTTTTTTTTTGGGTTATCAATGCCTTAATTCCTCAGCAAACTTTCTCAAGTTATACGAAGGTTTCAATTGAATTAATCTAATCATTTATAGAATTAACTCAATTGAGAATATAAACAATAGATTAATAATTGATCTCATGTGAACATAAGACTTTTACTCTCTTTATAAGTGTATGATTGACAATTGTGATCAATTGTCCTGACTTATAGATTTATTTCTATTATAACCATAAGTTAGGAAGAAGGAAAATAGAAATAAAGAAGAAGGACAAGTTGAACACAGTTTTTGTTATGAAGAAAGGACATCTACTTCCGTTGTAAGTCTAGTATTCACAATTATGCACAACTTGCTTGAATTGTGGATTCACTTCCATTATAACCATAAGTTAGGTAACAACATAAAAGAAAAAGGAGAAGAAGAAGAAGAAAGAAAGAAAGAAAGAAAATAAGAATAATAACAAATTAATCACAATTAAATAAGAAAAGACAATTAATTGGAAATGATAAAATAAAAGTCCTCACTTGATTATATCAATGATATACATACATCGAGAATAAGGAAAAATAAAAGATAAATACTTATCACTTGTTGCTATCTTCTTGTAGCAATTCCTCGCCTCCAAGCTATGCCTTATGTCTTTTAATAGCTTCAAACTTATTATCAAACCTTCTACTTATGCTAAACTAATATTATAATAATAGATCATGATGTCTAAAAGAATTCTAAACTGTGGATGGATGATTTGACTTGTAGAGCACTCCTATTTATATGTTTGAAGTTCCACTATCCAAACTCCTTGATTAGTTGCTTATTTCTTTCATTTCATCCATTGGTCTGAAAGTTAGATAGGAAAAAAATGAACTATCGCCTAGGCGATGGAGTAGGCAATGGTTGATGCTTGCTTGTCGCTTACGCAATTCTTAGGGAACTAGCGGTTGTTTCTGATTGGTCTCCACCTACTCACTCGTTGGCGGCATGCTTAGGCAACTATTTAGGTGACAAAGCTCCATTTTAGCCCACAAGAGGCCTTGATCTTACATTTTCTTAATTTGGTGCCTTCGGATGAGCTTAAATGTTTCTCACTTGCTTTCATCATACAACTGCTACAACACCTAAGATATGTAAATTTCTTTATTTTGATTGATAATTTGAATTAAATAATATAATTTAAACATAAATTTGTTCATATAAAGTTTTATTTTACTTAGGCTATCACAACATCATTGTATTAAATTTAACTCGGATTACTACATTCGGTCTAACATACCCCACAATCTTTCCATGGCAAGAAAGAAATATCATACAATAATAAACTAATTAGTCGATCTCACAATTTGATAGGTTCAGATCCTACCTAATCTTGCTCTACAAAGTTATGAATAATCACAATTTTTATTGGTGGAATTTCAATAAGACCTATGTGATAGGATAATAACAAACAATAAATGGTTATAAAAAAGAGTAAGTCTTAACTTTTTGCTGAAAACAACTCAAATTCCTGCCCTAACACTGGTCTTGGAACGTGTAATTAAAGGTACACATAACGAGAATAACTAATCCTACCACACATAATTTTAGAAATTTCATTAACTCGTAATTGATCTCAAAAAACATTGTATTATGCCTTGAAAAAAATGTGATGATAAACGTAATATTGTGCAACACATATTTCTCCCTTTTATTTATATGTACTCACTCATATTTAAAAAACGCAGTCGATATATACAATTGATATGAATTCTTTATGCCTTATAAAAAAGAGTTAAGAGGCACGAGCAATAAGAACAACAATGGTAATAATAAATAGTAATAGTGGTATACTCAATGTGGGTGCAAATTTTTAATTAATTATAATATTTTATTAATTGTAAAAATTTTTATAAAAAATAAAATTACTTTAAATTAAAAGAATAAGAAAGGGCGAAAATAAAAAATAAAAAGAGTGGCTTTTTTTTGAATATTAAAGATAGTGGATTGAACGATACAGAAAACATGAGAGAAAAAAAATCAAATCATGGTAAAAATATGGAGAAGGAAAGTAAAATAAAAATTCAAAAAAGACATTATAATAATTTAACATGATGCAAACAAAATCAAGTCATTAACCCTAATATATAATGTAGAAAAAGCATAACTAAAAGAAAGAAAGAAATTTGAATAAAAAACAACAAATTAGAATAAAGAAGTGAAGCAAGTAAACAAAACTTGAATGACTAGAGTGAAAAATATAATATACAAAGAATTAAAGGTATTTTAATAATAACGCATTCTGCGGTTAAACTGTCTTATATTATTATCATCGTATTGTAGACTAGTGATGGAAGGCACACTTAGCACGTGTGCATAATTATATAAACCATGTTTTGAAAATATAAATTTTATACGATTGATTAAATAATAAATTAGAACATACACTTGAGAAATAGACAAAAGCAAAACAGATTAAAATTTAGGGAAGTTAACAAAAAATAAAGATCAGAGAAAAATGGTGAGAATAAAACACATAAATAAGTAATGGTTTATTAATTTTATTTGAGTGTATAGTGTCTATTTTAATTAAGGATCACAGTGTGAATTCTCTAATTAAGTGTGATAGTGTAAATTTGATTATGTACAATTAAATTATCTTAAACTATTAATAATAAAGTATAGATTGTTGCGCTAGCGGTAATTATGTTTATATTCCACACTCATATGCATGTCGTTACAACAAACACTTGCAATTAAATTCGTATGTAGCTAAGTACTGAGTAGATCTTAACAAACCAAGAGCATGCATGACCTCTCATAAGAATATAAGACTCATGCCCTAACCTTGGCACAAACTCTTGCTTCCTCATAGACTTTGCCAGGTCGACAAAAATATCCCCTCTTCGGTGCACAATGAATATCCTCTGAACAGATACACAATCCTTCCAAAGCGCATCCCACATTCATTCTTATCAGTCCGTCTTTCAGTCCAAGAATTTGATCGGTCCAATTACTTGATAATAAGCCCAATGGATCATACATTTGTTTAATCTTGAGGAATTTTCTAGAATTTTCGAACTTGTTAATCGCACCTTGAAAGGCCACATTCCTATTCTTTCCCCAGTGTGGCAAAGCGTCGTACTTGAACACTGCAATCTGTTCTATTTCTTCTAAGATGTCTTCGAAAAGTCTTGGAGCTAGAGGATCCTTACTTCTGTAGTAAGTGATGTCAAAGTCAAGAGCGTCTCCTTGCTTTCCCAAGTACGCACTAGAAGCTGTAACGTATCTTATCAGAATTCCATTGTACAAATCCAAGCCACACATGGACTTAGGCTCCAAATCTACGAGCTTTTGAATGTCTTTAATGAAATTCTTAACTTTGGACAAGGCTATACTGAACGTAGTTTGATGATAGAAAAGGCCCTCGACACGAGGATCCCACGGGCATGCTGTAATCCTCGCATCATTGGGGCTGTCAAGGCATGTTCCGGACGCTTGAATGCGATTGTGATATCCAGTTACTGGATAGCCCGTAAATAGAACACCTAATGAATATAATTTTGAAGAAAAAATTCAATTTGCGCTGTATCAATGGCCACGTATTAAAAATTATTTGACTTACAAGATATACCTGCAACACACACACACACACACACACACACTACTAGATTTAGCTACACATGAACAGCATGTTATATACATACATACATACATACATACATATATATATATATATATATTTTTGTATTTACCATTGTTTGTGAGTCCATAAGCCATTGTTCTCAACGTAGATGTTGTGAGTCTTCCGTTTATGCACTTTCCACCTACATCACCAAGGTACTCTTGTGTCTCCTCTGTGAGTATAATTAAATAGCAGAATTGGTTAAAAAGCTGGTGTGAGGCACTGATTATAGCGTGTAGAGATACAATGAATCAATTATTAAGTGCATTGGCAAGATGGGACTAATTATTGTTAAGTTATGCATGTTTACCAGTAGTTCTTATAGTCAATAGAACGAGTGAAGCCGTGGAACGGAATCCCGGAAAATTGTTGAGCCCATTCCCCCACTGGTTGGTTGGGACACGATCGTCAATTCGATATACGACACGTTTTTGACTGGGATACCACATAAAGTCTGCAAATTCGTGTAGCCTACCAAAGCTAACAGCCTCGTCTCCAAAACTCGAGTCACTCTTTGTCACGTACGTGATTGAGCGTTTGAACAATGGTTGTAATTTCAGAGTCACCTGCATGCCAAATTAATTAATATGTGTGTTCAAGATATGATTCAAAGATTGTGGGAAGAATTGTTCCTATAAAAACGGAATTGTGAAGAGGAATAATATTCCATGCGAGGTGGAGATCTCGAAGAATGAAGAAGATACTATAAAAGTTTAATATTGGAAGGGATTTTACCTTATAGCATTGATTTATTTCCTAGTAGTTAATTTTTCATTAAATAGTTGTTAATAGGTGAAGTTATTACCTTTTTAGGTTAATTCTGAGTGGTATAAATAGTTGGTACTCCTTGGCTGCACAAGAGAGAAAACTTAAGCAGCCCTTTTCTTACACTATTGTAACAGTCCTAGGCTTTGTCTGGTGTATTTTCTTTTATGCAATAAAGTCTACTTTTGCCCTCAAATTCTCCTTCCTTAGTTAATTTTCCAGCCTTGTTTTTATTTTATTTACTTCCAAATTCCAATATTGTGATATCTAGACCCGCTTGATTGGGCTTGAGATCATGGCAACCAACAGCAATTCCATTACGCAACCCTCCTTGCCAATGTTCAAAGTTGACAACTACAAATTTTAAAGTATCAAGATTAACACTTTATTAAAGTCTCAAGAGTTGTGAGACTTGGTGGAGAATGAATATAATAAAAGGGATGATGAGGCAAGAGTAAGGGAGAAGAAGAAAAAAGACAAGGCAATGTTTTGCATACAATCAGTCCTCCATGAGTTTATCTTTTTAAAGATAGCACATGCTTCTATAGTAAATAAAGTATGGACAATCTTGAGGATGGCATACTATGAATGGTCTACAGTGGCAAGAATTAAATTACAAATCCTCAATTGTAAATTTTAAAAACTTATACATAAAATGTGTTGAAAGTGTGAAGGAGTCTTGACAAAAGTTGAGGGCGTGGCCAATCAAATGCGGTCCCAAGGCGAAAAAGTTCGCAAACGCGCCTTTGTATCAAAGGTATTTTGTAGTCTCTCATCTAAGTTTGATCACGTTGCAATAGCAATCAAGAAATCAAAGGATTTGGAAACCTACACCTTTGATGAGTTGATAGGATTTTTATAATCCCATGACGTAAGGATCAATAAGATAGAGGAGACAGTGGAGGAGAAGGCCTTTCAAACAATAGGCAAAGGTACCAAGAAATATCATAAAGGTGCCAAATATGGCAAAGGCAATAGAAGTTAACATAACAAAGGTTAACTTCTATGGAAAAGGTAGGGCTTCAAACCAAAAATCTAATAAGAATATTTAATGCTTCAATTGTAAGAAATTTGGGCATGTTAAAGCCAATTGTAGGCATAAGGATAAACAAGCAAATTATGCGGAGGAAAAGAGGGTAGGTTGTTTATGGTTTACTCAAACCCTAATGATGCTTGGAATGAAGTGTACTTTGTACATAGTGAATATTCAAACTACATGATTAGCAAGAAGGATCTTTTCAAATATTTTGAAAAAGATCAAAAGAAGAAAGTGAAATTAAGGCATGATCAAGAGATGAATGAGGAAGTCAAAGGCACTGTGGCCCTCCAAACTTTCCAAGGTAAAACTAAACTCCTCCATGATATTCAATTTGTACCTAACTAGCTCCAAACTTGCTTAGCACTAGACAATTGATGGCAACCACATACACATTAATGTTTGATGATGATTGTTGCATCATCAAGAAGAAACATATAGGACAAATGGTTGTAAACATTGAAATAACTAAGAATAGAATATTTCCACTTGAAGTATCAAAGGTAAAGGATTTTTTTCTTATTGTGGGTGAGGACTATGATTCAAAGACATGACATTTGAGATATTGACATCTCAACATCAAAAGGCTATTGGTATTAGAGAAAAAAGATATGGTTTATGGCTTACCCAAAATTCAACCTTTAGATACTTATGAAGGTTGCATCTATGAGAAGTAAAGTAGGAAAGCATTCCCAAAAGGAAAAGTTTGGACCTCTAAGGACCATGCCATTTGGATGGAGTTACTACTTCTATTTATGGATTATTTTTCTAGAATGAGTTGGGTCTGGTTCTTAAAGACAAAGGAGGTGACCTTTGAGTATTTCAAGAAGTTTAAAGCCACGGTGGAAAAGAAAAGTGGTGCAAGCATCTAAGTCTACATTTGAATAGATGAGTTGAGTTCCTATTTAAAGAATTTTTCCAATTCTTTGATACTAATGGCATTCAAAGGGAACTTTCTGCCTATTCACTCTAAAGCAAAATGGAGTAGCCAAGAGAAAGAATATTATGGTTGTGGAGATGCAAGACGCATTATGAAGGAGAATGACCTACCTAATAGCATTTAGGCAAAATTTGTAGCTACTGCAGTTTACCTGTTGAACATGTCACCAACCAAAGCTGTACAAAACCAAACCCCCAATGAAGCATGGGGTGGAAGGAAGTGGTCAATGAAACATCTCCAAATATTTGGAAGCATTGGCTATGTTTGCCAAAAAGAGTGCAAGAGACATGAATTAGATGAGAAATCAACTAAATGTATTTTTGTTGGCTATTGTAATGAGACAATAATGCATATAAGTTATATGATCTTGTTAGTGACAAAATTATTATTAGTAGGAATGTTGTATTTAATGAACATGCAGGTTGCAATTGGGAAGAGAAGGGGGGGGGGATTCACATCAAGAAGCTTGGAGGAATGAAGATGGTATTCTATTGCAAAAGGAGCCATAATTGCGAGAACCCCCACAGTGATAGCAAGTTGAAAAATTGTGGGTGGATGAAGCAGTAGCAGACCTCCAGTTCACCTTGTGACCGTGAGATGATGATTTGGGACTATAGAAGACCCCTTGCGACCACAAAACTAATGGCAAC
Organism: Avicennia marina; assembly: GCA_019155195.1. Taxonomy (NCBI): domain Eukaryota; kingdom Viridiplantae; phylum Streptophyta; class Magnoliopsida; order Lamiales; family Acanthaceae; genus Avicennia; species Avicennia marina. Next base: position 3,586,866 of record CM032757.1, on the reverse strand, counting down.
TAAGAGGTGATATTGGGCAGAATGCACTGTGGTTAGACCCACGACTGCGTTAGGAGACCTTTTGATCTCAAGCAAAGAGCTCACGTGCATGAGAGTAGTAGTGGCAGATTGAGCAAGTTATTGATTTTGATGGGGATATACCCCTAAGGAGGTCAATTCACTTTGGGAAATTTATGGAGCTAATGAATATGCATTTTTGACCTCTAATCTATCATGTTTTGAAAAAGTAAAAGGCAAGAAAGAATGAGAGGATGCAACGAAGCAAGAGTTGGCATCCATTGAACAGAATGTAACTTAAGAGTTGTGTGATCTTCCTCAATATAAGAACAATATTTTCTTTTGGATCTTTAAAACTAAATTTCATGTAGATGGGAGTGTACAAAAATACAAAGCATGGTTGGCTGCAAAATGGGTACACTAGACAACATAAAGTTGATTACTTGGAAACATTCTCACCGGTAGTAAAGTTTGAAACTGTAAAATTTTTACTTGCATTGACTGCTTCATTAGGATAGAAAATCTATCAATTTGATATTAAATGGCACAAAGAGAATTTTGAGATACATTATAGAAACTTAGGATCATGGAATTTGATATACATATGTTTAGAATTTTAAATTTTTGGTCTTGATGATAGTGATTAGGCAAGGTACTTGGATGATGGAAGGGGCACTTCCAGCAATGTCTTCACACTTGGTTCCAAAGCTATCACTTAAAATTCTAAGAAGCAAGCAAGCAGAGCGTGTGGCAGCAACTTTGACGGCATGTCAATGTAATTGATTGAGAAGGATGTTGCTTGATGTACAACAAAAGTAAGACAAAGACTCTATGACTTTTTATAATAATAAGTCCACTATTGTAATAATTAAAAATCTAACATTTCATGGGAGAATCAAGCATATTGAGTTAAGATTTCACTTCACTAGAGAATTGGTGAATAAAAGTGAAGTGGTGATGGATTTTTGTGGCACCTAGTAACTTGCAAGTTTAAAGCATGAATTTTTAGAGGCATTCTTTGGAGCATACAACTTTGAATCAAGAGAGAGTGTTGAAGATATAATTCAAAAATTGTGGAAAGAATTGTTTCTATAAAAATGGGATCTTGGAGAGGAAGAATATTTTATATAAGATGGAGACCTTGAAGAACAAAGAAGATACCATAAAAATTTGATCTTGGAGGGGATTTTTCCTTGTAGTATTGATTTATTTTTTATTAGTTAATTTTCCTTTATTATGGTTGTTGGAAGGTGGAATTTTTACTTTTTTTTAGGTTAAATTTGAGTGGTATAAACAGGTGACGCTAGTTCTTGGCTGCACAAGGCAGAAAACATAAGCAGCCCTTTCCTTGCACTATATGTAATAACACTGGACTTTGTTTGGTGAGTTTTCTTTTATGCAAAAAAGTCTACTTTTTCCCTTAAATTCGCTTCTTCCCTAGCTATTTTTCTAGCCTTGTTTTCATCTTATTTGCTTCCAAATTCCAACATGTTCCTTGATCAGGTGCACTGTTACATCATGCATGCCAATAGGCAATGCCTGACATAGGCAAAAAAATGTTCGGACCAGGCCATTCAAATAACTGTGTGCCCTCGTACAATCTGTCCGTGCAATGTATTATATTATTTTCAATTTTGAACATACTAATGTAGTGGACTTTCTTCGTTACAACAGCAAAACTAAAATGTCTTTATTATATATTAAATTTTATTCTTCGCTGTTAATTTGCATTTTCTTTGTCAAACTTTCTTCTACTATTATATCCCATTCATTTAGATTTCTTCTTTTCACTCTCATTTTCAAACTTTTACTTTTATTTTTTAAACTTTTTTCTTTGTTAGTTTTCTATTTTTTAATTTATTGTTTCACTGTTCACTCACCTCCAATTTACTATTTTTTTTATTCTCTTTTAAGTATTTCATATAATTTTGTACTAATTACTGAAAATAATTTATGTTGGCTGTTAATTATCAACTTTTTTCTCAAGTTTGATGCAAATTTTTACTCAAACAATATAATTGCATTATGTTGATGAAAAAAAAAATATATTTAATAGATATGATTTTATTTATAAAATAATTTTTTAATTACACGTTTTGACTGCACAATATGAAATTACATTGTATTATTTTTACTTGTATTTTCTCCCAAAACGTCTTTTCTTTTCAAGTTATTATATCTTTCTGTATTTTCTCATTTTTAATATATTTATTCTTTCAATTTTAAATAATTTCAAGTTCATTATTTAATAAATAATAACTTTATAATTTGTAAGAAAATTTACAAAGGCACATAACTGTGCCAGCTTTACTGTTGTGTGTGCATATATTTGTATATTGGGTTTTCTCATACTAGGTGCGAATAACAATATTTGTCTATTGAAGGGTGCATGTGTAACTAAATTTGAGCATGTGTAATAAAACTACATATAATTGGGAGTGGCTAACCTGTGAAATAACCCCAAGAACTCCAAGCGAGACTTTTGCAGCGTCCAGCTCCGGATTTCCAGCCTCCAGCACCCTGAGCTTTGCATAACCCTCATCGGCTCCGGCAGGAGATACGATCCTGAGCTGGATTACGTAGTCGTGAACTTGACTCCCCAAACCCCATAGTGAACTGCCGTGTGCACCCGTAGCCAGCATCCCACCCACCGTCAAGCCCCACCAATATGGGGCATAAGGCAGCGCCAGTTTGGCTTTAGCCGCCTCGTCGATCAGCTGCCTCAGGTTTACCCCGCTCTCCACCGTCATAGTCATGGCCGAAACGTCTATATTTAAGGTGCGATTCAGATATTCGGTGCTAATTAGTATTCCATCATCCCCGTCAGGACAAACCAGCTTGGGGATGCTGTGAGAAAAGCGAGAGGCGGCTTTCATCTTTCTGTTGGCCGCTGTTGCTTTTGACACAGCTGATATCAGCTCCGCTTCTGAAGTAGGGTAAACAGCTTCGGCTGCACGACATGTGCTTCTGTCTGGGAATGCTCCGATTGAGTTTGTGATGGTGCAGTTTGAGTTTTTGACAGCTCCTTTGCACTGTATGGGATCTCCCGGTGGGCTGCAGTTGACCACGCATAAAACCAATAAGAAGATGGGAATTTCTGCTACGGCAATGCGCCATGAGAAATAGCTATCCTTAATCTGCTGCAGGAACTGATATCTCATCGTTGTAGTTTGTTAACAGTGGAGTTGCAAGTTTAACCGAACTCCTTGCCACTTATAATTGGAGCGTCTTTAAAGTTTAATAGCCTCGTGCGCGCAAGCTGGATCGAGGCAGTATATGATTTTCTCTATTTTCAAGTGAAGATCAAATAATGTGCTTCTTTTCTTGTCCGCATATAAAACAAATTATAAATAAAACCTTACCTTTTCGGCCGTTTCATATAACAATGGCTATGCTTGATTTCAAATTTAGTTGCCCAAAAACATAAATTTAATTATTTTTTAAATTTTACTATTTTTTCTTTCTCACTTGTACACAATTCTCAAAACAATACCTTCTTAAAACACGTACTAAAATTTAAAAAAAAAAACAGAAAAGCCTATGTCTTCAATAAATTAAATGTGTGTGTGGTGTAGTTTCAACGAGTAGTGTCCATTACCTGAGCACCCAAGGTAGTGGAGAAACATTTGGCAAATTTAGAGGTAATGTAACAAGGTTTTTTGGTTATTGGGATGGTTAGTGTCTGACAGTAAGTAAAAATTAATATAAGTTGATTACGACGGAAGGTGGATCGCTAAATATGGGCGGCTCCACTGAAGCATCACATTCTTGGTGAAATTGTTGTTTTGCATTCCCACTACGTTATTTGCAAAATTCATTGTACATTTTGTCATCGAACTCTCTGGATAACATTCATACACGGTTTTTGATGGTGTACTTTGACTGGTCCACAGCTCCTTCCCCAGCTTGCTTACTCTTACACTTGGACGTACCAAATGTTGACGGGAAAATGTTTTTATATTTCTGGAAGCAACACTTTTCAACTTGGCATTGCAGCTGTGGCCCCTAGTTGTGACGTTTAATCATTTTCCCTACCCCCAAACCTAAGCAAATCCTCCATCCTGCAGTTTTTACTGCAAATCACCACCTTTAGTCTAATCATCTCTTTCCACCGTACACTCGAAAACTACGCCTTGCGGCTTGCAGAAATTGTTACTTTTTCAAAGCTTAGGGGTACATGGGTATTGTTGATTGCACTTTTCTCGAGAGTTGCCGTTGAGTGGGTAAATAATTAATGTGTAATACTCAAAATCAAATCAAAAACCAAGGTCCACTTAAAGATCCACACCGAGTGCATCAAACCCTCGGAGCGGGCATGTTTGTTTTGGTTATTGAGTAAGTACTTTTAAATGTAATTTTCTGGAATATAATATAACAGTAAAAAAAAAAAGATATAAATTTTAAAATGTATAATAATTATAGGATGTATTTTTTGGTATAAAAAATGAAAACAAACATTGGCAATTCTTAAATTTATATTAGCTTTAGTATTTTCAGTGAACTTTTTAAAATAGTTAAAAAAATATATCAATAAAAAGTCAGTCAATAGTTTTAAATTATTAACTTTAATTAACTAAAATTGAACTTTATTAGTTTTTTTGGTTTTCCGAAGTAGACTTTTCGAGATATTCATGCAATAGTTTGCATAATGAAAAAGAAGAACAATTAAGTGAAAATTAATTAAAGTTTTTGGGGTACTAGACTCTAGTAAGTTAAATTTTAATTTAACTAAAATTTTAAAATTAATTAAAACTAAGTATTAATTAAGGTTTTTGAATTGTTTAACTTGAGTTACTACAGAAATTAATGAGAGTTTTCAGTTAATTACCTCTAGTTAATTAAATCTGAATTTAATTATATTTTTTAATTAATTAAATCCAAATAAAAACATTAATTAATAATTGTGGCTAAGTATTTTCTATATAGGAAATCATTTAATCACTCACTAAAACATTTTTGTTGATAGACAACATTTGAAAACCGTTACATATTTTATAAAAAATGTTGTATAAAGTTTTAGCAACAATACTACAATAGTTTTGAGATGCTTTTGAAAGTACCATTACCTTAGACATCATGTAATGATTTTTAAAATTAATTGCAACACTTATAGGCAATAGTTTTTTTTTTTATTTTACAACATCTATTTTTTAAATATATCAAAGTTTAGGTAACACTATTAATATTTTATGCAAAACTTTTGATCAATTTTGCAACACTTATTGAAACATTCGTAACAATTTTTAGAATTTACGTAATGCTTTGGATAAGTTCATGTTATAACTGTTACATCATTATGCAACAGTTTTAATTTTTTAAGTAATAGTTTAGAATCATTGCAATTTTAGAAAACAATTTTAATACTTTTAACAATAGTTTTGATCATGCCATCCAACAAAATATCACAACTTTTAGCAAAACCAACATATTAAACACATCAACAAATATGTGTTATCTCAAAAAAAAAAAAGAAAAAGAAAAAAAACCTACAATATTAGTTCAAGCATCAAGATTCAATTAACTTTCATAAATCTTCAACTTTATACGAAAAAGTACTAATAACAATAATAATGTTAGAGAATATTCAAAAATATTTAATTAAATTTGATATTATTGTGTTACCTAATTTAGAGTTGAGAATATTGAACTTCATAATTTATAGATTTATATTTATGTCATGTAATTTTTTATTTTTAGTAAGATTGTAATTATCTCAACTATAAATTGAAACTTCTCCTCAATAGTGGAATAACAAATTATTCTAAAAATTGTAACATGGTATTAGAGCAGGTTTTTTTCTAGAGACCTACTTTGGTTGTAAGCCTTGTGTCAAATCATTGTTGAAGCTGCTATGTGTGGTGGCGTGTGGTGGCATCCCCCACTATTCCAGAAAAAAATTTGGTTCTTTGTATTATTTGCTCTCCCAAAGAAAAAAAAAATGTGTCCTTTTGAGTTCCAAAAATCCAAAAACCCTATTCTTTGTATATCTAAAGAAGCCCTTACCCAAAAACACCAAAATCCTTTCCCAAACATGCCTTAATCCAAAATCAAGCACTGTGAGTAGCATTCTGCCCTCGACTATCTTGCACTGCCGTGAGCCATGTGCTCCCTTGCTCATCGTTTTCCATTGTTGTGTGATGTGAAAAGCACAACAAAATCACCCCTCTATTTCACAATGCTAATGTTCAAAATTGTTGCCCAAAGTCGTCATCAGCAAGTCAAGCTCGACATCATCCCAGCCTTGCCCTTTGCACCGCACCATTGGAATCTTGTTTGGGTAATTGCAGGCTTTGATGTTTGCTAGCTTCGTTCTTCACAACCAAGTGTGTTGTCTAAGCACTACTGCTACACCTTTGTAGAAACCCTAGTGGGCTACGAGAAAACAAAAAAGAAATAAATTTCAACATTGCCATCATATGCGGCCTAAGTAAAGAAGAGGGGGTCCTTAGTCTTTATAGGCCAGTTTGTGTTGGTCCTTAGTGTTTAATTGAGCTTGGTATTATGCTTGTATTTTGGACCTTAGCAGTAAAATGCGTATTGTTTTGCTGGGCTATGATAATGTGGGCTTAAGAATAGTGTGTGGGCTTTGTTTGTGGGTTGCCTTTGTTTCCTTTGTGTTTGGGATTTTTCATTATGGGTTGAAGTTTAAGTTTAGGGTGTTGGACTTTTTTTGTGGGCTTGACATCTTCGTTGGTATGGGCTAGTTTTTGAGTGTGTTTTTGTTTGGGTTCTTGTGCATTTAGAACTCAAAGTATCAAGTTTTAGTGGCTAACAAAGTGTGTCATATACCTATGTGATTTAGTGTTAGTGATTCTTATATGGCTGATTTTTTATTGTTATGAATATTTGTATTAGTGTTATTCATGTTGTTATGCCATTGTAGGTAGAAAAAATGTGTCATTTTAAGTGTGTGATACTTGTGTAGGTATCATGAAGACTTTTTTTTTTTCAAGTTCAAGTGTTTTTCGTCACTAATGACGCATGTAAGTCAAGCTCATGCCTCATGATCATGCAAATGAAGAGAAGTGTGTGGGAATGTGGTCGACTAAAGCTGGTCTTTCATCAACTATCATGATGTGTAAAGTATGATTTCTCCATTAGTGTATCATGAACATTGTCTACTAAGTATTACTTTTGTATTGGTATTAAACCATGATTTCTTCATTGATGTTTATTAAATATAGTTTAAGTTGAATATTTCAAAAGTTATTCATGTTCAATTTGAGAGAGAGTGTTAGTGAAATATTTTGAAATATTTAGTTATATTTGATATTATTGTGTTACTTAGTTTAGAATTGAGAATATTTGACATCCTAATTTATAGGTTTACGTTTATGTTATATAATCTTTTATTTTTGGTATGGTTATAATTGTCCCTACTATAAATTGAGATTTCTCCTTAATAGTGGAACAACTAATTATTCTACAAATTCTAACAAATAATAATTTTAAAAAAGTATAAATAAATCTATTCTCTTTATGTTCATAAATCTTTCAAGTCAAAATTCTGCTAGTTCTTCATCCATGTCTTCAATACTATTTGAATCCTCATCTTTTTCATCTTCATCATTTGCATCAATCCTTTCCATACATATTTCAAATATCAAAATTAATTAACAAGAAGGTAATTAAGGTAGATTACATATTAAAGTTCCATTAACATGTCTAAGTGACAAAGATTGCTATTGTAGTTTTTAGATGATAATATATAGACATGGACATCCAATTTTTAGCTTACCTATTTCTCCTAAATAGATATAGTTGTGCATCCTCACCTATAGAATTTAAAGAGTGTAGAAGGCAAGTATTCTATAATATTTCCAATCTTCCCACAGTTTCTCAATATTTGCAACTTTTGTTGAAGCACTAGATGAACCAACATTTGTTCCTGCCAGATTTGGTGCACTAGTGTCAGTTGAAGACATTGCCATTGACGAAGCTAAGACACTAGTATCAACTTTCAAATCAGGATTCTACAGTATTAGTTGACCTACAAATCCTATTAGCTTTGGCATTTGCTTTTTCATAGTTTGTATAGTGCCCTATAATTTAGTCACACTATATCTTTCTTCCTGCTTAACAGCCTCTAATTCTTCAATTGTTTCCAAACTTAATAGAGATACATTTCTTCTAAAGCAACAAACTTGCCGAAACTTCTCTTTCTCAAATATAGTTTGAAAGGGATTGGTTGCACCATCTTTAGATGATTAAGTTAAACTTTCAAATTGTACTTACAAGAATGAGTAATATGAAAAAATTTTAAACTTCACCCCCTACAATTATTACTAAAATTTTAAATGCTTTAAAGTTAATATTACAATTTTGCTACTTGTCTCTTCGTCAATTTGTTTCCTTTTATTTCCCCTTCATGTCACAATATTCATTTTATCTTGATCTTTACCTGTCCCATTTTGTGCCTGCTACAAGAAAAGAATTTATTTTTAATTAGGTACACAAATTTAACCCAAATTAACATCCAAATAATTGTTTGTAAAAGTGCAATTAGAAAGATACCAATTTTTCACCAATTACTCCAAACAATTTATACACTTTGTGCAACAGCATAAATTTGGCCATATTCAACGGCTCTTTAGAAGGTAAGATCAAGAAAATATAACACATCATTCATGCACTCATCGCTCTCTCTTAGAGCAACCATCCAACGTTTTCAAATATTTTCCATAACCTAGACCCTAGGGGATTACCAAAATAAGTCAATGTGAACCTATTTAAAATCAATAGATTTCACATGCAATTTTAGTACGCAAAACAACAATTGGGGGTTGTTCACAAGCAATAAAGTATTGAAAGTTAATGTTCACTAATATATAATGTAATTTCATCCTAGATGTTTTCTTTTTATGTTTAAAGTTGGCATTAATCTAATTTTAATTTATTCTTCAACTTTTTACCCTATTTGCCCAGTGATTGAGTTAATGTACTGACTTAGCACAACTAGGTCAAATAAAATTAAAGCCAATAAGTTTATCTTATGATCCATTCAAATATATTCTAAAGCTTATATTAATAAAAGAATAATAAACAAGTGAGTGTAACATATAATTTGATCAATAACACTTGCATAAATAAATCACCATACTCAATGTGGAATGTATTTAAAATGATCAAAACTCTAGACTCAGATTGTTGCATTAGTAGTTTTCACTACCCATATGATGTGATCAGAACATCGATGAAAGAGGAAAAGATAATAGTGGCGTAACTAGACCCAATTTTGAATCCAAGGGATGTGAAGTGTACGTTCAAGATCGTCTAACCCGATGTAGTGGAATAAATTGAATTCGATGTAGACAACCACAATCAGGATACCGGCAGCTGATTGACACATCACAAGTCACACGGACCACTCCAAAATAACTCGATTTGGAAAGACGAGAATTCACAAGAAACTGGTCGCACAATTTCTAAGAATGAACAAAACTCTCAATTGATTGAAAACACTCTTTGTCTGATAATGATGACTACTATAATATTTATAAGTGGCATTGTGGGCCATGAGCCCATCTGAAATTATAACCTTAATGGGCTTGCTTACATGTGGCCCAAAACTTAAAAAAAAATTTCTAGAATAAAATAAAACAAAATAAAACAATAATTAATTCTCTTGACCCTTTATTTCTGGATCATCGATTCAGCAAAGAACATTCACCCAGCGCTCCTCTTTGGATTTTTCAAATTTATGTCCCTATGTGGTATCCTCTTGAACTTCATGCAAAAGCATGTTGATTACATCTTTGAACCTCTTTGCACAAGCCCTAGTCATCCGCCAAACTCAAACCTCTGATGGATCCTTCTTGTTGCCTGGGACGTCCACGTTATTCCCCTCTTCTTGAGAAGGAATTGTCCTTAATTCAACATTCTGTTCATCTCTTACATCAAATAAACTCAAGTCAGAGATATTGAAAGTTGCAATAATCCCAAACTTACTTGATAGCTCCAATTTATAAGCATTGTTATTAATCTTCTCTAATACCCTGAATGATCCATCTTTTTGGGGCATTAACTTAGATTTTCTCTATTTAGGAAACCTCTCCTTCCTCATATGGACCCACATCCACTCCAAGTTCAAATACTTCCTACATTCTTCCTTTGTTTGCTTGTTATACATATTGTTAGTTCTTCTTCTTAATGTTTTATTTAATTTGCTTATACATCTGCTTCATATATTCAACTTGCTTCCCACCTCCCAAACTTAAGTACTTATTCCTAGGCAAAGGCCACAAAGCTAATGGAGTTAGAGGGTTAAAACTATATACAACCTTAAATAGAGACATGTCTGTAGTCGAATAGACTGTTTGATTATAAGCAAATTCTAAATAGGGCAAACTTTCTTCCCAACTCTTAATCTTTTTCCTAATTACAGCACACAATAATTTAGCAAGTGTTCTATTAACAACTTAAGTTTGCTCATTCATTTGTGGATGTCATGTTGTAGAAAATAACAATTTAGTTCCTAATTTAGCCCATAACATTTTCCAAAAGTAGCTCAAAAATTTAACATTATGATTGGACACTATGGTCTTAGGTACACTATGCAAACGAACTACTTCTCTAAAGAATAGGTTAGCTATATATGAGGCATCACTAGTTTTGTGGCACGCAATGAAATGAGCCATTTTGAAAAATCTATCTATGACAACAAAAAAGGTATTTCTACCAGTCTTAGACCTAGGTAAACCTAAGACAAAGTCTATAGAAATATTAGTCTACGAAGAACTTGGGATAGGTAGAGGTTGGTACATACCATGAGGCTGGTTGCAGGATTTAGCTTCTCTACACCGTATGCATTTTTCTACAACTCTTTTCATGTCACCTTTTAGTCTTAGTCAATAGAAGTGCTCCCATAAAATTAACATCATTTTGGTGACACCAAAGTGTCCCATCAAGCCTCCACAAAGAGCCTATCTAATGACTAACTCTCGCAAGAAGCATAGTGGAATGCATAATTTGTCAATGTAGAACAAGTGTCCATCATGTTTGAAGTATTTGTCATGAGCACATTTTTCAGTTAGTGTATACACTTTGCTAAGATTAGGGTCTCTTCCATAGAGTTCTTTAATATGCCCAAACCTTAACAATCTAGTGCCTAATGTGCTCAGTAAATTATACCTAAAAGAGAAAGTGTCAGCAACGACATTTTTCATACCTTTCTTATACTTGATGACGTAGGGAAAAGTGTTGATGAAAGAAACCTACTTAGCATGTCATTTGTTGAGATTGCTCTAAGCTTTTAAATACTTCAATGATTCATGATTAGTATAAATCATAGACTTCTTTGATCGAAAATAGTGCTGCCAAGTCTCCAGGGCTCACATTAAGGAATACAATTTCTTGTGATACGTGGGATAATTTAATGCTGCACTACTAAGCTTTTCATTGAAGTAGGTGATAGGCCTTTTCTCTAGTACCAAGACCGCTCTAATACCTTCACTAGAGTTGTCACACTCAATCTCAAATGCCTTATTAAAATCAGGTAAGGAAAGTAAAGGGGAATGTGTAAATTTATGCTTTAAAGTATCAAATGCCCATTGTTGAGCTTCACTCTACTTGAACTTCTCAATTTCTTAATTATGGTTGTAAGGGGTATGGTAATTATACTAAAATCCTACACAAAATAGTTGTAGAAACCAGCTAGTCCATGAAAACTTTTCACTTTAGATATTGATGTAGGAACCAGCCATTCCTATATAGCCTTTACCTTGCTTTCTCCACCTATAATCAGTGTGCACTATCAATAAATTCTAAAAAGATATAATGGTCAGTACAAAAGGTGCAGATCTTCATGTTAGCATAAAACCTTTCTCATTGTAAAACTTCAAGCACACTGTGTTAGGCTCAACATGTTCAAATGACGTCTGGCTATACATCAATATGTCATCAAAATAGATTACAACAAACTTGCCAATAAATTCATGTAAAATATGATTCATCAAACGCATGAATGTTCTCGATGCATTAGTAAGTCCAAATGGTATCACAAGCCAATCATATAGTCTAAATTTTGTTTTGTAATCTATTTTTCACTTACCACCCTTACGCATTCTAATATGATGATATCCACATTCAAGGTTTATTTTGGCAAGCATAAGAGCACAATGTAATTCTTTTAAGTAAATCAACTAAACGAGGTATGGGGTGACGATATTTTACTATAATAGTGTTGATAGCTCTATAATCCACACACATGTACTATTGTCCATCTTTCTTTGGCATAAGTAGCACCGGAATGGCACATGGGATCATACTCTCTCTGACCTAACCTTTGCTCATCAACTCCTTCATTTATTGTTGGAATTCCCTGGTTTCTTCTGGATTGGTTCTATAGGCAAGCTTGTTCAATATGGATGCCCTTGAAACAAAATCTATTTGGTATTCTATCCCCTAAATCCACATCAATCCACTGGGAATGTTATCATGAAACACGTTAGCATATTCTTACAACACAGATATTATAGTAGAGGGGAGGGAAGATATGATATCATTAGATATAGATCATATTTCCTTATATATTAAAAGTACAAGGGGCTTCTCAACACTCAATGCTAGCCTCACATCCCTCGTAAAAGCTAGCATACAATCTTTCTTTTCTTTTCCCTTCAATTCCTCTTTTCTTTTCCTTTTTCTCTCTAGCTCTAACTCAAATTGCTTCTGCAGATACAACTGATTCTCATGTACTTGCTTTAGAGTCAATGGAACTAATGTGACCTTCCTACCATGGAACATAAAGGAGTACCGATAGGTCAACCCATTATATATTACTTGCTGGTCGAACTGCCAAGGCTTACCAATCAAGATATGAAAGGCCTGCATGGGCACGACATCAATTGTTACAATGTGTGATATTGATGTGTGCCATCACCACAGCAACGTGATAAATAATAAAAGGGCAATACTGAGTAAGCATAGATGTCATATCCATAAGGAAAGGATTTTGTATCTATTGATATAAATGAGTGTTTATTAGTTAAGATGATTTAATTAACCAAAATACAACTGAAAAGCAATGAAAGAAGCAGGACCTATAGTATCTAGCAAGTGCTTACCAAAGCAACAAACACTGGAACAAATAACAAAGATTAGAAGATCTAGCCCCTTGTGATATGATTGATTTAGAATATTGAATTCCTTATATTAATTGTCAATTTAATTGCTTTCTCATGGATTGTTAATCCTAAGGTTTTCATGATATCTTCCGAAACTCTTCTAAAACTTTTATTCAAGATATTAGGAGGTTCTTCTTAGCCTAATTAAGTCAAGTTATGAATCTATGATTAACAATATTTACCCACACTCGCTTTTTTTAGACATTTAGATGCACTGATATGTTCTTCTTCACCTCTTGTACGTGCTTATATACTTGTTAGCTGGTAGTTTATTTAGTCAACTCTATTCCCACCATTTTTTGGATTATTTTAATGAAGTTTGAACAAATATATTTGATATTTGGTGCAAACATATATCACAATTGTTATAGAAATCATATCCTTACTTATTGAGTACTATAACTTATCATTTTACATTTTAACTCCAAAACTATGAAATTTTTTATGTGCTTTAAGAAATTTTTGACATTGAATGAGGTGATACTAATGTAGTTTGATGAAAGAAAAGACCAACTGGATCAGATGCATGCTATTATCCTCACATGCTTGAGGTCATCAAGGCATGTTTGCTTTAATGCAATTATGTTGTTCAATAAGTGCATAGCCCATAAATAGAACACTTCATGAATACAATTTTTCATGAAAAGTTCCATTTTCATTGTGTTAAAAGCCAAGCATATTGGGTTTAAAATGTACACATGCTCAATTCATATATGTGTACCATTGTTAGTGAGCCCATAAGCGTCATTAATTTTGTTATACAATATAATATATATATATATATATATCTGTGTGTGTGTGTGTGCGTGTGCATGCACGGGCATGTCTTGCATATTTTTATATTTTTGGATACAAATTAATTTTAAATGATTGAATAATTCACTTTAATTTCCCTGAAAAGATTACAAAAATCATTATCAAAATTGTAACAATACTTTTTGTTTGTTATCCTATTCTTAAAACTTTATTTATTATGTTATTCTTTATTTATTTTCTTGTTTATTTTGTTGTACATTGCTATTTTTTTTACAAATAAATGCATGAATATATAAAATTTATTTTATAATTAATAGAACAATATTTTTAGACTAAAGACATGTGCATTATCAAAGGTTCATATTTTAAAGGCACATTGTAAAATTAAGATTTTTTTGTCCCCATTTTGTAAAAATTTTGAACATTGTTATCGTATTTTGATAATCTCAAAAATTAAAGGAAAAGAACTTCAACTCCCACATGTAGAAGACATAAATTACAATTTACACTTTAGAACTAGAAAGGATTGTGATGACTTTGCATTGCAAGAAAAAAATTGATTTGGATTAGTCTTTTGGGGCAACTTCTTCCCAAAAAATAGTCTCCTTTGCGTCAACTTTTCACCCTTCTTAAATAACCTTCCAACAAGTACTTTGGACCAACTTTCGAAGGGCATGCCAATTTTTTTGAATGAATGTAATGAATCGTTCCCGAAACTATCCATTTGGTAAAGTTAAAGTGTTCTGGAGCTGATTTGGTATGATATTGGGATGATCTTTCGAAATGATTTTGGCTTGGCATGGTGTTCAAACAACATTTTTGGGACTATTTTGAGATTAATTTTTTAAATTTTTTTCTCCAAAAATGACTTTTATTTTGAATTCTATATAATGATAAAAAAGACAAAAAAAAATAATTAAAATTACAAAAAAAGGTGACATTGTGTATTAATATTAATTTATATTTCAATTATCTAATACGTAAGTAAATAAAAATTGTTTGAAGAAAAACATTACATAGGATTGAAAAAATAGAAAACTAGTCATACATGTTGAACTTGTCTTCATCATCCTAGTCACTATTGACCTTTGCTCGTTGTGAAGGGCAAACTCAATCCATTAAGAAAAGGCTGAATTTTGTAGAAATCAAGTTCATTAGTTGATCTAGTTTCAACTCAATTCCATGCAACCTCATGCTATAGTTTAGAAACTCCTCCTTGATTTGCTATAATTTTTTCTTAGTATGTTGCAATTTTTTTTGCATATTAAGAGGTTTCAAACTAGGGAGGATTTTGATGAATTGGATATTCAAAACAACTGCTTGAATGACTTTGTCTTTGATCCATTCCCATAGCCTTCTCTTTTGAAAATGACCAAAAGTTGATAGGACAATGTTGTCGCCATAGGAAATAGATGCATTCCCACTTTCAAGTTCAATTACATTCAAATTCTTCACACCATGATCTTCTTGTAGCTTTATTGTCATTTTCTACAAAATGGTATAATTAGGTAAAATGGGGATGATAATATAAATCAATGTCATAAAGATAGCATTGCATTCATGAAGTTGCCATTTATGCATGGGCATGATAACTTGCCCATTTCTAATTGTATTCTTCCAAACTCTAGAGTCTAACTTAAGATGAGTTGGTAGTTTTTAGAATTACAATTCATAGAAATTTAGAGATGATACTATCATTTTATTATTATTTCACAATAAATGTATAAGTAAAATAATAAGAGTATATATGACCATATATATTTACCAACCATTTGTTGTGGCCAATTATTGTAATAGAACAAACTAGGTAGATGGTCAATGCTAAGGCAACACCAACTACTTGGCTAGCTCTATTCTTCTAATTCATAGCTCTCAAGGTATTGTATCCCTACTAAGCCAAAATCTCCTCCTAATTCTCTTGTAGCATCCATTAGTCTTTTTCCTAAATGTTCATATATGGTGTGAGTGTTTTCTTAATAACTCATCTTTTTCTCAAAATTCACTTCAATAATGGCTTTATTACCCCCATTCCAAGAAAATGGTTCTCTAGAAGATAATTAAAGATGTCAGTTTGACACAAGATAACTATTTAAGAAATGAATCAATCCCAATTATCTTTTGGAACTCATCCAACAATACCACAAAATCATAATTCTAGGAATCCATACCTAAGAATTTCTAAAATAAACAATATATTTTGCTATATAATATTAAACCAATATCTAACAATGCTAGCTCGTCAAAATCATCAAAACCCAACAATTACAAAGTATCAACAATTCGACATAAAGTCAACACAAGTATGGAACAATGCTATGTTTTGTAATTATAAACCTTGAATTGGCAAAACCAATTTTTTTTCTAAGGACACATTACTATAATGGATCCATGTCTTATTATAATTGTTCATGATTATATATTTAATAGTATACATGACAAGACAAATATCAATGTATATAGAATTATATTTGAAACTTGTAATGTCATTATTTATAAAACATGATGGTTTCTCATAGGAAAAAGTATGAAGTGAGATGAATTGGACCCCCTACTCCTGATTGTGAATCCTCACTTGATTATGCATCTAGAGCATCTAGAGAGGCAAGTATGACCAAAAGTTCTATAGGCCCCAAGGAGATTGATAATTGGTTTGAGTAATGTGTTAACATATATGGATGATTGATTGGTTTTTGTGTGGAAGTTGTGTTTTTATATCATCAAGCAACAAAGTATATGTGGGTAAGCTATCTTGGCTTGTATTGGCACCTCATTGTCCACCCCTTCCTTTTTGAGTCCTCCCACATGAAAAGCTCTATGGATCATCCTCAATTTATTGATAAAAATTTAATGTATAGTCTTTATTATCATGGTCTAAATAAGCCCAACAACATTACAAATTATATCACCAAAGTTAACACCAATATTGATAATCTATGTACTCAAATCATGCAAATCCTCTTATCACAATGAATTTCATACAAAGTATAAATCCTCAAATCATAACAATTTTGTAATATTAAGCCTTTAATTTGTATAAAGCACCATTACATAATCATGAATCATATCCCTCCTTCAATCATGTGAAACTCTAAAAAAAATTACATATGAATTTTGATAAGACTATATATATATATCAAGCAATGTCATATAACACAAATACTAGTATCATTTTTAGAATTGTCTCTCACAATATTCTAGTTTCAACTATGTATTTCCATTTACACAAAACATGAACTTAGCAAAATAAGAAATATCATCCCAAATTCCATAGATATAACAAATATACAACAAAATTAGTAGGGATAAACTTGTAATATAAAACATTTTGCATTGTTGAAAATCATTTACCTTTGAAAAGTAGAACTAGGCATCAAAGACTCTTAACATCCACAAAATAATCAGAGGAATATGTTCTTGGATAAAAAACATGTTTAGAGAAGAAAATATCCATTTTTTTGTTGAATTTGTTGGACATTGAATTCCATGAATTGTTAGGGACTTGGGGTGAATGAAGGGGCTAAAATGAATGAGGAGATGGCTAGGTGTTATATACATAACTTTTTCCTTTAGAAAGTTGTCTCCATTCAAAATTTCTATTTCTTGGATCCTATGGTTAAGCATATCATGGAGATGACATGCTTTACGAAGAACCCTATAGTTGAAATAATTTTTTTGAGTGATTTTTGAACAAGTTATCTAGGCAACAAGTTCGGTGACGAGTCTAGTGAACTTGTCGTGATATTCAAGCACATCATTTATACTATGCTCGCGTCTTCATTGAGCATATTGTCTAGATGACGTTCTTAACAAAGGCTAGAACCGATATAAGAAGGCTAATTCACTGCAATATATCATTCCATTCGGTTGCTTTCTCTTTTATATTCTACAAAACCTACAAAAAGTTTCATTCCCACAGTCAATTCATTATACAAATCTCTTCCATGAAGTAATTTTGCTTTTTTAACATGTGATTACATCAAACAATCATGTTTAGGTTAGATTGTGTTTTAATTGAATACATATCCTCAATCATTACAATGCTTTGTGATGTGAATAGTTTCTGTGATTGAATGTCAAAATCTTGTGAGGAATATAAATTTTGATAGTGAGGATTTTCTTTGGGTGGATTAAGATTTCTAATGTGTTCAAAGTTTTCATATTTAGTCTCTCCCATAATATGTTTCATGAAATATCAACTTTAATTGAATAAATATTTTGACACCATTTCATTTTCTTTTGTTAATGTAGAATGTGTCGACAAAGGAAACATGTAAATGCTTCGTATGTGTGAGAAATTTTTCATAATAAATCGTGATTGAATGCCTAAAAATTTTGACATCTAAATGAACCCTTATTCCAAAGTGAACAATTGCTAGTGAGATCAAAGGAGGGCACGTCACAATACACCATTGTAAAGAGGTAATGGAACAAGTTTGTTAGGCAACCAAGGAAAAACTCCACCTTTCTTCTGGTGGGTAACTTCCCCATAAACTTTCCAATTGGTTAAATGATGAGGTGTGGGTGCAAGCCTAAGAGATTAGCTTCAGCACTTCTAGATTCAAGAAGCAACTCAGACATTCTAATACACCTTGTAGTGCCCATTTTATGAGGTTGCTCTACAATCAATGGATTCTAGAAGAGATGGCATGAACAATATGCCCAGACCCTACCAAGTGGAACTTATCATCACATCCTCATGACCATATCAATTCTTTCAAGCTAAGTGGGTTGTATCATATATCTAAGATGTGGTGGTACTTCACAACAATTAAGATTTAACCTGTTAGCCATAACTCCAGTATCAATTAGGAAGTTATGTCATACTACATGGCATCTAGGAGAACTTGTACTCTAATGCAAGAGAAATTACCTGTAGTTGCACTGCAAGATGTGTTGACTTAACCCTTGAAATGCTATGGCACTCATACCTCATCATAGTTTCATGTTAAAAAACAAGATAAACTTTGATATACCCACTACACAAGGCATGTTGCTCAGCTACCTAGTCCACATGAACCTAAGCTAGAGGGAGTTCCATTGGAGGATGCATAGCTAACACAGGAAGACAACTTGAATCATTGGAAGAGCTGTTAGAGCAACATTAGGAGCAACACAAGGTATAACATTAAGAAGCGAAGGCTAAAATTGATTTGAATCATTGATGATCTCAACAATATTGTGGCCATTTAGCTGACTTCATGATGTATATTGTTGTATAGGATGATGCCTTAAATGAATACATTCACAGTTAATTCAAAGTAGACTGGACGATTCAAAATTTTTCCCAGCCACTTGTATATACTAACAATTTTATCGAGAAAATGCCAAGGGTTGAATGGAGTAAAAATTCATTATACATTTTTACTTTATTTCAATTAAACTGTTGACATCAAATAAAATTTGTAATAAAAATTTGTCATACCTTTGCCTATGTAGCAAAAATATTTCAAATGTCGTTAGTTTTGGCTTGTTAGTTTTATTATTACACTTTCTACTAACTTAGCCTAATTTTTCTAATTCATAAATAGTAAACCATGAACAATAGACATTTGGTACACTTCTAGCAATAAAGAATGCTCACAATACATGCATTAAATAAAAAAGGCATTCTATGCAAATGAAGAAAATTTAACTTAACTCTCATTATCATACATCAATGTCACTCATATCATTTGTCATGCCTCTATTTTGGAGTTGCAACATGGTAGTATCCTCGGACAATTATCGCATAGATATCAAAGCCCAAAACATTAGAGTGACTAAATCTAATAATCTATATTTATTTCAAAATAAATAAAACTCCATGAAATTATCATAGTAGAAGATAATAATAACTCAATTATTACATCGATGAGTTCTTAATATCTCTCTCGCTCTCTTAGCTCTACACTACCAACCACAAGTGTGTTCTACTTTGGTAACATCATCTGCAAAAAGGGATTGGAAATTTTAGTGAGCAATTATCACCCAATAAATGAATCCACTTGCTTTTTTTCTTTAGGGCATAAAACAACAAATAAAATATTTAGAAAATATTTGCAATTCCAATAAATTTCTCAAAATAATAAAATCAAACTGTTGAAATTCACATTTCGTTCATGGGTTCTAGACACTTGTGTACTATTTTCACTTATCTAGGCCTTAGCCTATTAGCTTAACTATGGAGGGTCACATATAAACTTCGCAGTTGTTGGTTCCAATACTTCTACCCTAATTGGGTAGATCCCAATCTTTAATTTCAATTGGTAAGGTCATATGTTAGCTTCATCGATTGTAAGCTCCAATGCTTCTAACTCAATTAGGTAGGTCGCAATCTATATTCTAGATTGGTAGGTTTAAGTGTCATCTTTGCCAGTTATAAGCCCTAATACTTATACCCTAATTAGGAGGATCCCTTTCTTTAACCCTGAGTGGTAGGGTTAGCTTATCCTTGTTTGATGGCCCAATACTTCTACGCAATTGGGCGGGTTTAGAACTCTTTCCTTTACACTAGAGTCGTTACTAAGCATAAGCAATTAAAACTACATGCCACATTTCAAATCATTTTTTAGAAGTTGGGTGTAAAACTTTGTAAACATACTCACATTCAAAGTTCGAACAAGAATTGCAAATTTTTGTAATAAATACAAAATTGTTAAATATAGTAATTGGAATTTGAAATGTTTCATTTACAAAATGGCAAATCATAGGTACAAGAAAATATGGATTTTAAAGGTAAATATAGAAAATATTGCAAGGGATCCACTTATTTGATATTAGCTTTGCTACCTTGTTGGTTCACTAGTTAGTGTTTCTAGGGTTACTATCTAACAAAATAATACTTGTTTAATTCTAAATTCAAAAATCGAACACCCTCTACCTGTCTTACATGCACCCTAGACTTCTTGA
The DNA here is from genome assembly GCA_019155195.1 of Avicennia marina. NCBI lineage: Eukaryota > Viridiplantae > Streptophyta > Magnoliopsida > Lamiales > Acanthaceae > Avicennia > Avicennia marina. Next base: position 3,566,101 of record CM032757.1, on the reverse strand, counting down.
ATCATTTATCATTTTCTACTCTTGGGTTCACTAATTCCCAAGTATTCTTAAGGATTTCTACCCAGTTTGGAGTGTTTAATGTGGCCAAGTGAAGTGGATAGTGGTTGTTGTGAGTCCATGATGAAAATTAGTGGGTGAATGTGATTGAAAATGTGGAATAGATGAAAGTATAGCAAAAATTAGGTTCTAGATCAACTAGGTGCCTCTAGATTGATCTGGGGCATTTTGGATCTATCCGTAAACACAGTGATTGTTCACGGACATCTTGGAATTATTATCTATTACCCATAGTGATCAATCACAATTGATCATGTCTAGTCGGATTGTCCATGCAATCAATCCCACCCACTAGTGTGTCAATCAAAAGGGCTTCTGGGTTTATGATGAGGCCCTTACTATCAATCTGAGTCGATTGTGCTACTTAGATCAATTGAGATTGATTTGATGTCAGGTGATCGTCAGGGTAGGTTGTCCAAAATGTATTTTTTTTTTTACACATTCTAAGGGTCTAAATGCACATTTTAAGACTATATTAGGTGGAAATACTTGAAATCAACATGTTTATACCTATATTCAACATGGTTTAATAGCCATTAAGGACATAACTAAATTATTGAAAAATAGCAAGGGTGTGCTGGTTCACTTACAAGGTCCAAGTCATTCTTCTTTTATGTGTATACAAATATTTATATATTCGTACACGTGTGGCCACATAAAACCATGTAAAACTAACATTTATGCATGACAAACTTATGAAACTATACCTATGGTTTATGAATTCTATCTTTTACAAAATTGAATTGAATTTATGAAGTTTTGGTGTGGGAATTGACCTCAAAGTTTAAACTAAAATTCCTTCCTTTTGCACCCAATGTAGCTGGCCAAAAAGGTGGGTCAATGTAAAATTTTCTACTCCTTTGGCTTAGTAATGCTTTTACACTTAGGGTTAGAGTGTGAGATCATTATTTTAAGGGCTCCCTTTATTTTTAACATGATGTTCTCCTATAATTTCTCTCGCCAATTAACACCAATTATAATCAATTCTTTCATAGTACACCCCCAATCAATTCTCACCAATTTGATTTGATTTTGATGTGGAGATTCCAATTCATCTGTCCACTAATGACGTGGTTTGATTAGCGCTATATTTCTCCTAATAACATAACAAAATAAATTAATGGATAATCAAGTAAATAATTAATTTTTTCTATTACTTTTGTTAGACAGGGCAGTTGTTACATCATTGCTATAGTCACCTTCATCTTCCTTAATATTTTCCTTTGATGTCTCGTAATCCTCAAAACTATCTTCCTAGTCCTACTATAATTATGGTCATCCATGCCATGGTCCATAATAAGATTAACAATTATTTGATAAACCATAAGGATCACGCAAAAGTAGAGCATTTGACAAGATTGTCCACTAAGGGCATATATATTTTGTATTTAGTTGGTAAGGATATTTGTCCACCAAGCCTCAACCATTGGACAAGCTGTTGTTTCAAAATTGCCATCCATTATTCAAAATAATAAACCTAGACAGCTTGTAGTGCTAAAATAAATGGTTATTTGTCCTATAAACATTGGAATAATTGATATCCATAAATTGATATTTTGGATGCACATTTTGACCTCTAATAGAATCAGCCCACCACACTTGAATAGTATAACATGCATATGCAATATATGTAAGTAGTCTAGTTGCATTACTTCTTCAATCCAACCTCAAAAATCATATTCGAAGCTGTTGTTGCAAGACACTTGTGCACACACAAATGCAAAAACACCACAATTCTTTGTTACCTTCCCATACCCAAAATTGATGGTGTGAAAATTGTTAACTTCTGCAAAGTACTCAGAGAAGCTTGTTACCTAATTGTTAAGGCCCCATTTCGAGCTCCACAAAATTATATAATTAACATTGTAATTTAGATCTAAACCTTATTTAAAATATTAAATTAAAAATTGACTCTTAAGAAAGACAAAAAGAGTAAAATCTTCACACTTGCATGTGATTTGAACAAGGGCAAAACTTGTTCAACAATAATTAGGTCTACATGTGACTCACTTTCATCATACAGCTTTTCAAATAGTCTAACAATATGTAAATCAATCAGAGTAGATTATGTATAACCTAATAAAGTAATCAACAAAGCATAAGAATACTAACCTATACAAAGGCTCTACGTCTAGATAATTCATATAATCATACATTTTTGCAACAAGACACTTTGCACTTGTTATGTACTATGCTTTTTGGTTTTGGGAAGGGAGACTAGCGTGGTTGAAAATTGAAAAGGATGGGACAACATCATTGTTGAATTTCACATTGTTTCACATCAAACTTGTTATCCTTCAACTTGTCACTTGATATGGTATGAAGCAAACGTCTCTATTTCCTCTACAATATACACTTCAACAATGGAGACATCCATCTATATTGGATAGGAATTCTTATAATGACCTCACACAACAAATGAACATGTAGACATCCATGTAATCAAAGAGTATAGGAGGGAATATCTTCTTCAAATTAACCAGTAAAAGTTCCACCATACCCTCTAATTCCTTGTTTGATCAAAGTTCAACACTAGCATGCAAATCCATTGAACTAATAGAGTATTAATCAATGCATTCCATACAAATTTCGATAGCATATCTTTTAGGGCAATTGACATAAGCCTTTCTATGAATACATGACAATCATAACTCTTCATGCCATTAAGTCATAGGTCATTCATATAGATGCACCCACCAATTTTTGAGCATACGTGTCAAAAAATCTCAACCCCTTTAACTGTTAACTCATCTTTCACTTCTAATCAGAAGAAATGGTATAAAAAAATTTAGTTTGGGAACATATAACAGCAACATCTTTTTAGGTATTGACTTATCTTTGGTTTTCCCTTCCACATCTATAATTTCATAGAATATATTATCAAATACATTTTTCTCGATTAACATGACAAAGATATTGTTATGGATCAAGTTCATTCTTCACTATGGTAAATCCAAAAAATACTTTTTCTAGTCCATTTGCCCTCGTTTACATAACTAGGAGCTTCACATGAGGATTACTAATCTCCTAGTTTGGATGACATACACACTACTAGGTTTGCTTTTTGGACTCTCTTGGAGGCTAAACACATTTCTCCATATGTCCTTTGGTGATATGTTTTATTCCTCTTGTAGGGTTGGCTAGAAGGGAAGAATTAACGATGATAGTCATATCATTACACCTTTCTAAAGTCATCTCAATTTGGAATGGATTTTTGATCATCCTATAAAGATCATCCCAACTAACTATTTTTCTTATAATGTTGGATTGGTGAGTAAATTTTTTTGTGTCTTTTATTTTGCTACCCTAGGAAACAAAGATTCTAGGAATCAAAATTTGATTTTATTTTGTTCTCTCTTTCTCTAAAAAAATTGTCTTACTATAGGGGTAATGGGGCCATTTATACTGTGTAGAAGTACGTCCATGCACATCCCACAAATCTTGCTCCACCATTCTCCTACTCAAGTTGCACCTTATAACATGTGTATGCTATGTACTTTATTCTTTTTCTTTACGTTTTGTTAAATATGTGCAGATAGCTATTCCAGTTCTCCCTTGTGGCACTAGCTACCATGCTCAACCTATTTTAAAGCTAATTGTCTTAGCTAGAAATCCTACAAAAGGGGAGGTTTATGCTAAATTTTTTTTTGTCACATAAATTGATAATTTCCCATTTGCCTTCTACCAGTCATGGGCCTCACCCTAACTTTGTAACTCCTTAGTCATTATTCGATAAACTTTATGAGATAGCTTCACTCTCTATCCATTCCGAGTGGGTAGCTAGGGTGGTCGAAGCACTTTGTGAGCTAGACCATTTTCAATCTAGCCATACTCAAATCTCATAACAACTATAGGGAAACCCTTTCTTTTATGATCAAATGAAGCAACTTTAGAGGGATTTTAGTAAGACATGCTAAGACTTGAATGATTTCTTATAGAGATGTAACGACTAGGATTGTTCTTGCAGAGAAACACTTCGAAAATTAATTGCCTTCTGGATGAATTTTATGCTTACCAAGATACCCAAAACCATTCCTTTCAAGAATATCTCTTCCTTGTTTGGGGTCAATCTCAATCATTCTTGGAGGAGGGGCTAGCTGAATACTACTGTTCCCTATAATTCACCAACCTCTTGTTCAACAAGCCAGGAAAGGCTACCATTAGGCCTTCTTTGGTTGTTTAGATACAACTATTAAGTTAGGACTTGATTCGTCCTAAGGCTAACCTGAGTAAGCTTGATTAGAAAAAAAGCTGATCCATCCACTCCAATGACCTTCTACTAGGCTATACTGGAAGTAGCACCTCTATTAATGACCCTATCAAAGTGGATCCTTGACTTTTCTACCTAATGTTTTGCTATACATGAGCTAGGCTGTCAACCTGAAGTAATGGCCCTTTAGCTACACCCAAGGGGCCTTTTCAAAATGATAATGGTCCCAAGTAGCAAGCCCCCATTTTATACTTAGCATCAAAACTAAAGTCAAATCAATGTCTCTCCTTCAGGGCTTAATCCCAACCCTACACATGGGTGGTCCCCTTTATTGTGTCTCTTTGTTGTCTATGTTAGATTACGACCTTACATGTTGATAGATTCATTCCCTTATTTCTTATCTATAAACATTCTCCCCTCATTGATCATCATTTTCTCCTTTGTTTTACTCGCTGTCCATCCCAGTTCCTTCTCCCACCACCTCACTTTCTTGCATTCTGTTTCCTTGCTAAAATCTTTTCAATGATTTTCTTTATTGAATGACTAACAAAACTCCTTACTACCTTTCAACTTCTAGTACGTGTAGTGGGAACTTGGTTTCTCATTTTTGTCACACATACAATGTCCCATCCTCTTTTCAATCCTATATCCTCACAGATGCAAATCATCCCCACCATCTTTCCTTTGGTTACATCTTTGTTTTTGCTCATTATCTAAGATCGGGCTCCTCTTCCTAATCTTAGATGTTCATTTTTCAATCATTACCCACTTTGAAATTCTCTTTACTCAACTTACCCTAAATTCTTTTCATATATTGGCCAACTTCATGGTTCTTTATATTAAAGTATGGGTAGAGCCTTCTGCAAAGTTGTTCTCCTTTTTATGGAACATCAAATATTCTAAGATAGAATCTCTCATTTTTGTCCCCTTTTCAGAAATAAATGTTTCCAGGACTCCTTTTTTAACAACAATAAAGGCAAGAAAAAGGAAATTTTCTATCTTAAGAGTTCCCACTTCTAGGGATTCTTGACCTCATGATCTATTGCCCTTCCTAAGCTCAATTCACATATGCCCACCATCCCTTTATCCTCCCCAAATGAACAGAAAAATTCCCTAACCAATACTTATTAAGCCTCTGCACAATTACTTAACCCAGGATGCACTGTTTCTTTAGCATTAACTACCATGAGGAAGACCTCTAGCTGATGCTACCGAGTTTCCTTCTTATTTGGCTTCATATCTTTTTCTTTTCTTTATTTTACCTTCCATTTTCTAATAATATAGTCATGAGGGACTTACTTTGAGCTGAAATACTCCACTAATGCCGAACTCTTCAATAACCTTCCATTTAGAAAAAAACGAAAACTAGCACAAGGTGCTAGTACTTCCTAAGCTATCCTAAATCCCCTTACAGTTGCAACCACTTTAGCCGAAGGCACCTACCTCCGACATCATCCCCACTCTCCTAGTATGGCTGAAAACTCCTCCTCTAATCCCTAGGCATCTCCCTTAGTCCGAAACCAACATCTTCCAAGCCACCAAGCTTTCCCTCCTTTCATTGGTGAACTTAAACTAAATGTTTCAAATCCCACAGGGCTTAGGGGTGGGCTAATAATTAAAGATCCTAGTGTGGCTTGGGACTTCAAGTTAGGAAGGTCAACTTCTAGGGCTAGGGCTATCACCTAAAATCTATTAAACAATAACATTCTACATTGTGTAGTCCATAGTCATAGTCTAGTAAGTGTCTTAGCAAATTTTTTTCATGTATTAAGGACTTCGTCTAGAGTTTCCTTTAGTTTGGTGAGGTCAAATATCACTATAAGACTTAAGATCTACAACGGACTTAGGAAAGAATGAACTAATTGCTACCCTTAAGTTCAAAAATTCCCTTCTCAAGAATGGAGTTAATATGGTTGAGATTGCATACCTTGTAATGTGAGGGTAGAAACAGGCATCATTGTTGAAGGTGTCCGAGAACAAAAAGTTCTAGCTAGAAATCAACACTTTAACTGAGATTTTCTCTACTCAAGTGCAAGTAGCCCATGCTTTTGCTTTTGCTGAGTATCCCTATCTTTGGAGGGCTAGCAATACCTTGCTAAATATTGGAACAACCATTCTAAAGAATGGACCAATTTAGAATAGGTTAATCAAAAGTTGGTCTACTAAGTAGTCTATTATTGCCTTCATTACTTTGATAGATGTGTTGAAAATATGTTGGGGCTAGGCGTTGTGAAAAAAGGTGCTGACCTCATCACTTTTGATAAAGGGGTAAGGGCAAACACTATGCGAGAGGGAAATTTCCTAGATCTAAACAATGACCTCATTTTGCTACAACCATTACTTAAAATAGGGCAAATGAAGCCATCCCCACAAGAGAAACTTAGGCAGTTGGGGAAGAGAATAGTGAAGCATCCATGTAGAATATGTTGAATGATTGAATGTACTTGTATCTCTATTTCTAATAAATGGGGTTCTTATTATATTCTTGCATTTTTACTATTTCCTGTTGTATGTTCTAAAATTGTGTTCCATGAATGGAACTTCATTTGATGCCTTTATGAAATTTACATGGTTGTTGTAATTTTGTTCAGTGTCCTTATTGTATTTTCTTTATGTATTCAAGTTCTAAGTTGATGGGCTCCATTTTAGCTTCGTTTTTCTTTGAAATAACTGGAAACTAGTACAACCCTTTTAGGTAAGCTTGCATTTCAGCTCCATCTCTTTTTTTCATGAGATCGATGGGACTAAGTTCAATCCTCTTAGGTAGGTTTCTATTTTAGTGCTATCCCTTTTTCTTGAGGTTGGTGAGACCAAGTTCGATCCTTTAGGTGGGCTTGTATTTTAGCTCCATCGCTTGTCCCATTAGATTAGTCAAAGTTAATTTAGTAACCCTTTAGGACTAAATACTGGTTAAACATAGAATCTTCATAAGTTTTCTATATTCCATGGTTAGGCCAAGGCTTTCCCTTTCAAACTTTCTAGTCTGTAACTCCATCCTAGTCAAACTGTCTAATTTGTAACTTTCTAATCCTTCCCATCTGGGCAAGCTATCCTAAAGGTTGTAGCACCTCAGCTTTTCTAAGTACCATTTTCGTGCCGCTATCCATTGTTTCTACTTAAGATTGCGGTAGTAGGCAGAGGTTTTTTTTCTTCTACCATCTCTAGCTCCTTAGCCTACATTTGCTTATTCTATTCTACTTCGTAAGGGGCAACTCTCTATAAATCCTCCATAATTTAGAAAAGAAGTATTACTTCTGTTGTCTCGTTGCTATTGTGGGGTTTATATGGTATGCCTATAGTATTTTAGGCAACTTTTCTATCCAATTTCCCTAAGCTCTATCCACTTGTGTCTTAGTGGCCTTGACTATGATCTTGTTGATAGCCTCCACTTGTCCATTGGTTTGAGGATGAGCAATGGAATAAATTTCTGAGGGATTTTCAACTTTTTACACTACTCTTGTAATTTTTTAGCCCTAAAATTGCCTTCTATTGTCTAATATCAACTCTCTTGGCACCCTATATCTATACACTATATTCTTTCATAAAAATTTCATCACTTTATTTTTAGATAATCTTTCTAGTGTGTTGACCTCTACTCATTTTGTGAAATAATCTATTACTGCTATCAAAAATTTTCTATATCTTCGCACAGTTAGGAGTGATCCCAATATGTTGATATCCCATCTTGTAAAAGCGATTGATGAAGTCCTTGCATTCATTTCTTAGGCCAAGTTATTTACATAATCCGCATGCTTTTGTCACTTTTCACAAGTCCGTACTGCCTTAGCAGCATCCTCTCTCATCGTTGGCCAATAATAATCAACCCTTATTATTTTTCTAGAAAGGTCCACCCCTCTTTTGTGTGAACCACAACATGCTTTGTGCACTTCCCTCAACACACTTTATGCACTTTCCTTGATATGTTTTGTGCACTTCCCTTAGCATGTAATTTGCCTCATCTTTGCTCCAGAATTTCAATGAAGGCTAGCATATGACCTTTCACACATATTCCTACCAATTCTTAAAAACCAAGCTGCCCTATATTCTGCGTTTTACTCAGTCTCCTCCCCCTTAAACATTTTATGATTGGTGTCCTCACTGCTTAGACAATCATCTTTACCCTTTTTAGTATTGTTTGCTAATTTGCCTCTACTTCCCCTAAGGTAACCAACAGGGTTAACACATTAGCCCTAACATTTTCCTTCCTTGCAATCTGGCATGATTCAAACTCCAACTAGCTCTCTTACTTTGTAAGATACATTTTCAGCTTTTCCTCTTTGACTTTAAATTCACGTACATACTATTCCACAACTATGAATTAGAATACACTACTACCCTCTTTACCCGTAGCTTTCAACCATTCTCAAGCCCTAAATTAATGCTTCGTATTCAACCTCATTATTTGAGGCATTGAAATCCAGCCTCAAGGCATATTCCAATTCATCTCCCTCTAGCTAGTTAGAAATAGACCAACTCTACTCCCTAAATGAGTAAATGAGCCACCTATGTGCATAGCCCACTTCAGAGAATTCTTCTATTCTTATAATTCAATAATAAAATCCGCCAAGGGCTACTCTTTCATAATTGTCCTTAGAGCATATGAAATATCAAACTCACCTTATTCTATTGCCCATTTCACCATCCTTCCAAACACCTCACTTCACAATAATATCTCTCAAATAGAATGGTGTGTGAAAACTATAATAGGGTGTCCAAGAAATGATAGTCTAAGCTTGCAAGCAATCACAATCAGTGTTAGGATATGTTTCTCTATGTCAGGGTATCTAAATTTAGGACCATGCAATGCTTAGTTCACATAGAAAATTGGTAGCTAGGCTCCTCTAACTTCTTTAAGAAACACCGAACTCGTTGCTATCCTTGATATGATTAAGTAGACATATAACCTTTTTCTTTCTTTTGGTTTTGTAAGAAAGGGAGTTTTACCAAATATAATTGTTGGAAAGACTCCTCACATTACTTAGTCCATTCAAAGGTTTCATATTTCATTAACAAACTGCAAAAATGGCCAGCTCCAATGCCGACTGAAGTGCTACCACAACATTTAACAAACACTTTCTTTTTCTCAAGGCTAAATTATTGCAACCTTTTCTTCACTAGCCTCTTGTCCTTCTCTATGTTCAGTTTATACTCGAATAGATTAGGGCCTATTCCCTAAAGCTCATGTGAAGATGCCATCAAACATCAATATTTTTCTTTAACAACTTAATCAACCTTTTCTTTAATGGCTCTCGAGCCGTTGCCCCCACCATTGTGACTATTCCCCTTTTCACACATATTTCAACACTCAATAATAGCTCTACAAGCTCAACCTATCCCTCAGTATCTTGTTTTTGAGCTTCCCATTGCCCTAACTTAACTTCCTTGATCTCGTTTATGTTGCACTTTCTTGATATTGACTAATCACCTCTTACTATGCCCACACCTTTTTAATAGGAAATTTTACCATTAAATGATATGGCAATGTCATAGCTCAAAATTCTACCAAGGATGATCTACCCAGGATGACATTATAGGTTGGTGATATTACTACCATAAAGAACTACATCATTCTTGTTTTTCTTACTTCTCCCTAGCACATAGTAACTAGAAGGGCTATCTTCCCAATCTCTTGTGGTTTGGAACCCAAATAGTACATATTTGACTAGCTCTAATCTAACCTTCCCTACTCCCACTTTGTCAAAAGCATCCATAGATAAAATATCCACAAAGCCATCTCCATCAACTAAACATCTAGCAAAATCATAATTTGCTATGATAACCATCATATTTAGTGCATCATAGTGAGGGGTGATTTTTCCTTCCAAGTCTTGGCAACCAGAACAAAGGACAACCCCTTGTCCATCCTTATCTAACTTCTGTCTTTTTTTGTGATGACTATCATTTGGAGTTTAGCTTTTTCCCTTATGCAGAGCCTCTCCCAAAAATCCTAGTAATGAATTCCTTGTTGAAAGGATTCCACTCTTTCCTCTCCCATAGGTCTTTTTCCCTTGTCTTCCATTCTTCTTCCTTTCTAATGAACTCGTACAAGTGCCCCTTCCTCACCAAATTTTTTATTTGTGATTTTAAATTGGCACAATTCTTTGTAGGATGTCCATATTCATTACAAAATTTGCAAAATTTGCCTGACCTTAGATTCTTAGGTTGAATATACGATCCTTTAGGCCATTTAGCATCTTTGTTTCTTGAATAAATGATAATACCTACTCTCCACTTACCTATAGAGGGATGAATTTGATAGATTTTGGCTTTTACATGAACATTGAGAAGCACCAAGGCAAAGCCTATTTTATATTCCTTGCTACCTAAACTATTTTCTCTCCCCCATCCTTTGCTTCCAAGGTTATTCCATATTGATATATTTTTCTATTTTGGCTAATGACTCATCAAAATCCTTACTCGGCTTTTTTTCTAGGGAGGTCAACGATTACGTGAACTGCTTAAACAATCCCAATCAGCTCCTCTTACGGTAGAAGACCAGATAATGACTATCTATACCGGAACAAGCGGTTATCTTGATTCATTAGAAATTGGACAGGTAAGTCAATTTCTTGTTGAATTACGTATTCATGTAAAAAGTACTAAACCTCAGTTCCAAAAAATCATAATTTCTACTAAGATGTTCCCTCACTTAACCCTTGTGTGAAAGCACTTACCAATACCTTTTGAGTTGCAAATTCTATCTCTAAAGCTACTTAGGAGAATCGTTTCTCTTATTCTCCTTGGGATTCTTCATTCCTAAGCATCATGTTGAAAAGTGACATTAAGTTTTTCTTATATCTTTTACAACTAGCAAATTGCTATAAAAATAATGAAGAGAAGTCATTAAAGGTTCTGATAACTTCCAACAGTAATTGAATAAGCCATCTTTGAGCTTGCCTTCCTAATATAGTAAGAAATACCTTACATTTATCCCTTTTTATACATTGATGAAAGAGTACTTGATACTTAAATTTAACTAAGTGCTCAGTCAAGTCCATGGCACCATTGTATTCTAAGATATTTACTTGCTAAAAATTTTCAAGCAATGGATCGACCGATATTTCTTCTATAAATGGGAAACTTTCTTTGGGCATTCTTTCTTTCATTTGCTTTCTTATTTCTTCCAACTATTGACACAACTTGGCTATTTTCTTTCCTTCATCTCTAGAAATTACTTTCTCCTTTGCCTTGACTATTCTTTTTCCATTGTTCGCCAATTCTAGCTATCTTGAATGACTCTCTTTGTGTTCTACAGCACTACTCGTACAACCAATTCCGCAATTTTATTTAATTGCTCTACTGAAATCTAAACCATTTTGGTCACTAGGTTCCTAACTCATCTTGAAATCGCAAAGCTCTCGCTAGTTCTTTGTAAGTTCTCCTTCATCCCCCCGAGACCTTGTTATTTCTTACCCCTTAAAAATGCCCTAGCCTTTTTCTTTCCCACAAATGGCGCCAATGTGTTCTTTCTCTTTCTCCAAAAATTTCCCCTACAGTGTAGAAGTATGGCCATGCACATCCCACAAACCCTTCTCCCTTATTCTCTAACTCCATAGGTTGTACCTTGTAACATGTGTAGGCCACATACATATTTCCTTTCTTTCACGTTCAAGGGAATAGATGTAGACTGGTACACCATATTCCAAACTTCATTTTGTCAAAGCTTTTTTTGGTCCTTCCATTCACCATTATGCTTAAAACTAAATGAAGTTAAATGTTTCCATGAAATATTATTTGATTTTTTCTTTGTTTTGCTATAATGAGATCGTATTGTCCATCATAAAACATGACAAGGAGACCCTTTTACTGGGTTCCTTTATTATGCCCAACAACTCCTAAGATAGGAAGATGCATGCCCATTTAGAAACATCTTGAGAACCCTTTTTCAATAAATTTATGCCCGTCAAGTAAGATAATGTCGCCCCATACTCAAGAATGAAATGGAACACATGAGGTTTTCATCTATTCCATATTAGTGCGAGTAGAAATTTTGGTACTGGAATAATACCCGTATATATAAGATTTTAAGAATTAATTATTATATAAGAATCATGAACACATTGATCAAGAAGTAAGGAAAAGAACTTAAAATACGACATCGTTGAAGCTACTAAAGAATTCATAAAAAAAGTTGTTGAATGACCATTGAATTCGAGATGTTCACAGCCTAATTCTTTATACATTTGGATCATACATTGTTGTTGAATGGTTTGTACATGATCTTAAAAAACCATGTTTTGTCTAGTTATAAAAATATTTCAAATAATTAATTGAAAACTTTTAAACAAATTTTTCCAAAATGTTGTACTATCTTATAAATTTTGAGTTATATTCTAGAATTTATTATTGATATTTCCTTTTCTTATTGTTTTAAAATAATTGTTCATTCTTAATACTTATTATCAAATTATCCCCTTAGTTAAAATTAATTAAATGAATATATTTTAAATATTTTTATTATTTTTCATTAATCAAATTATTGTAAAAATCTTTTTTATTATATATTATTTAAGTTAAATGATATTTATAGTTTAACAAATTAAGTAAATTGAATCAAGCTTTAGTTCATTACTTATGTATCAAAGTCAAGCCGACGCTCAAATTTATGACACTCATTTTGGCATTTTTGAACTAGAGCTTGAAAAAAATTAGATACTCAACTCGAGTTTGTTTGTTTGTGCCCCTGATAGCATCACAAAAAAGTCTTTCTCATCATTGAGGCAGAATTAATTTATTCTTACATTTGTTAATAGAATAGAGTGAAATGATGAATCTAATTTTGTGCGTCTTTGAGAATAAATTAAAAATTTTGGTAGAGAATAGTTGGATCTTTGAGATGACAATAATTAGCACATATAGTTTCACCAAGATATGAATAATCCATGATCCTATTTTCTTTTCACTCAAAAAATTCAAAGTAATTATTGTATTGAGTAATAATGCATTTATGAGAAGATAGTGGTGGATCTTCTCTTGACAAAATCAGAATGCTCACTCATTTTATCATGATCTATGGCAGTAAAAACATGGAAATCAAATTTGGAAAGGCTAGATAATTAATTAAAGCAACGGATGCTGTAGTGAAATTGACCACAGAAGGCGAATCCATCCTTGCCATTTTAGCACACGTGTAACTTAGTGGATAAGGGGTATGATAACTTGATGTCCCCTCAACTTCCTCTGACTATGTGTCACAGGGCTCTTTTCGAGGATAAGGACAAAGGGGCACCGTGCGGCTAGTAGTCGTTCAGCAACCAACTACGTCCGCTTGAATCCACACGCAAAACCAATTGTGCACTGCCTCAGGGCACAATCCCGACAATTCCGAAAGTATGTAAAGAAAGCAATAAATATGTACACAGTGTGCGAGAGAAAGTTGCTTGCATTTCACAAAAGATCAAATTACAGTGGGCAACGGTTAGAGAGGGGGGCCACTTAAACACAGGGGTAGCTCAATTTTGTAGGCCACCTTCCCAATCCTCTTTGCCATTCGACACGGCCCAATGTATTTTTGTAAGAATCGAGGGTCTCTCCCTTGAACACACTTTGTGAGCAATGGCTCTGGTGCCTTCACCAACACAAGGTCCCTCACGTTGAATTTGGCGAAGCGCCGTCCCTGGTCGACCTGTTTTTTCATTCTCTTTTGAGCTTTCTCCAAGTAGCTTCTTGCGATCTCCAAGTTACGCTTCCATTCTTCAGTGAAGCTCCGTGCAAGGGGAGATCTCGCACTCTACGGGGACTCTAAAGTGTATGGGAGTAGCGGTTGCTGCCCAGTGACGATCTCAAAAGGGCTCTAGTTGGTAGTGGAACTCTTTCGAGCATTAAAGCACAGTTGAGCAGCATCCAGAAGCTTCACCCAATTCTTCTGATTACCACTCACAAAGTGTCGAAGGTACTCCTCTAACATGGAATTGAAGCGTTCTGTTTGACCATTGAATTGTAGGTGGTAGCTCGAGCTCATACTCAATTTGGACCCAAGGAGTTTGAAGAGTTTGGTCCAAAATATTCCGGCGAATCTGGGATCTCGATCACTGACAATATCCTTTGGCAGTCCCCAATATTTGACAATTTGCGCAAAGAACAAATACGCAGTCGCCTCTGCCGTCACGTGCTTTGGGGCTGTTAATGTGGCATATTTTGAAAATCGGTCCACCACGACAATGATGCTGCCTAAATCTCCTACTTTAGGCAGCCCAATGATGTAGTCCATAGAGACACTCTCCCAGGGTCATGGGGAATGGGAAGGGGTTCCGGCAAGCCTTTCAGTTTCAAGTGATCCGCCTTGTCCTGCTGACAAATTAGGCAAGACCGCACATATGCCTCAACTTCATCCCACATTTGAGGCCAATAATAAGCCTTTTGTACTAGGGCCAATGTACGCTCTCCTCCAGGGTATCTCGCCCAAAGGATATCATGTCATTCTACGATCAATGACTTCCTTAAGTTACCACCTTTAGGAACGTATAAACGGTTTCCCTTGGTCATCAACAATCCTTCTTTCAGCCAGAATTGTTTTGCCTTCCCTTGTTACACCAACTTGACCAAACATTCTATAGCCAGATCTCGCATCAGTAACTCCTGTATTTGGTCTTTCATGGAGGTGGCCACCTTGCTCGAGGAGAGGGCCGCAGCCATCCTCAATTTGGCCAAGTCTGCCCTTCGACTAAGGGCATCTGCCGCTTTTTTGCTAGAGCCTGCTCGATACTCCAATGTAAAGTTAAACTCTACTAATAACTCTTGCCATTGGGCTTGCTTCCGTGTAAGCTTCGGTTGGGTCAGGAAGTAACTCACTGCACTGTTATCTGTTTTGACCATGAACGGTGCTCCCAGCAAGTAATGTCGCCATAGTCTAAGGCAGTGGACTACGGCTAGCAACACTTTCTCATGTGCTGGGTAATTCCTTTCTACATCCTTCAACTTCCTGCTCTTGAAGGCAACAGGATGCCCCTCTTGTGTTAGCACTCCCCCAATTGCAAAATCTGAGGCATCGGTTTCCACCTCAAATGGCTTCTGTAAATTCGGGAGAGATAACACGGGTCTGGTGGTCATGACCAAATGGCATAACCAAGAACTCATAAGCACCGTATCTAGTCACCACAGTAGTCTTTGCCTCATCACCAGCCTTGATTCGGACCTGCCAGTATCCTAACCTCAAATCAATTTTAGAGAAGTACTTCGCCCGACTCAGCCTATCAAAGCAATCAGCAATTAAAGGTATTGGGTATTTATTCTTCACCGTGATCTTGTTCAGGGCTCGATAGTCACAGCACATCCTTAGGGATCTATCTGATTTCTTTTGGAACAAGACCGGTGCTCCGTATGGTGACTTAGCAGGTCAAATGATACCGCTCTCCAACATCTCCCTCAATTGCCTCCTCAATTCCACAAGTTCCGATTGTGTCATGCGATATGGGGCCCGAACAGGCGGCTTAGTGCCTGGTAGAAGTTCGATTTTATGATCAACTGATCGCTTGGGTGGTAGTTTAGGGGGAAGTTCCTTAGGCATCACATCCTCGAATTCCTCAAGAAGATTTTTCACAATATCGGGGATAGGTCCAGATTCCTTCATCTCCTCAAATCGCAGGGTGCATAAGTAGGATGGCTTATTGCGCTTGCATCCCTTCTCAAATTGGATAGCTGATAAGCTCTTCCCTTCCAATCAGCCAGAAATAGTGGGAACAATGCAGGGTTTGTTTCCTACCATCATTAGCGCTTCTCCACACGGTAAAACCATCGCCCTTGCCTCTCACAGGAAATCAAGCCCAAGAATAAGCTTGAAGTCATCTATTTGAACAATCGAAAGGTTGATTTTTCCTTCGAATAGCCTAACTTTTATTTTTACCCCTTTTGCCACACCGGCAACCGATTGGGCTACTGAATTGATGGCCTTAAGTCACCCCACCGTCTTCTCCAATGCCAACCCAAATTTCTCCACTTCTGTGGTGGCCAAGTAGTTATGAGTGGCACCAGTGTCGATCATGGCCCGAATGGACTTGCCATTGATCTTCACATCTACATACATCAGTCCATTCCTTTTTCAGCCTTTAGAACTTCCCTCACTAGAAGGATTCTCTGCTAATGTAGGAGCAGATTATCCAACTCCAGACCCTACCTTACAATTTGCCGCTGCTTGGCATGAAATGGTCCCACACCAATAGGAGATGGCCCCAAGATTGTTTCCCTCAACATCTAACTCACTTTCATCTGATTCAGGCTCCAGCCTCGGAGCTTGTTTTGATGGTCCTGTATCTTTAAGGCTTGATAGAGCATTCACTAGTTTCCTCTTTGAGCAGTCCCGAAGCATGTGTGGCCCATCGCAAAGAAAACACCCAGTCTTTCTTGGTGTAATCCCTTGCTTGCTGTCGGCAGGTCTGTTCTTAGGGTGACTTTGGGGATGGACATACGTTTGAGACTGTCGATCTCCCCCATTTCTGTTGGAATTATTTCTGAACGGCCTCCCACCGTTCCCCTTCTGTTGGGTGCACTCACCGTCGGACGTTCCTTACAGGGTTCATCCTGAAAATCATGAGTCGCTCGGCAGCATCCATGGCCGAGCTCAAGTCCACTACCCGCTGGCACTGCAACTCCAATTGTGCCGTGGGTTTCAAACCTTCCAAGAAAGTGAAGAGTTTTTCCTTCTCGGACATGTCCCGAATATCCAACATGAGCACCGAGAATGACTTCACATAGTCCCAAACACTCTCTGACTACCTCAATTCTCGCAATGCCCTCCTGGCATTGTATTCTACATTCTCTGGGAATAACTAGTCCCAAATAACATCCCGCAACCGCTCCCACATATCCAGGTGCACTCGGTTAGCCTGGATGTCAGCGTATTTGGTGCGCCACCATAGCTTGGCATCGCCCATCAAGTACATGGTGGCGGTGGTGACCTTGGACTCATCAATAATGTTGGCCGCCAAGAAATACTGTTCCATGCCAAAAAGAAAGTTCTCTACCTCCTTAGCATCTCGGCCGCCTCCATAAGGTTGTGGTTCAGGGACTTGGATTCTTGGCCCAACATCCTAGGTGACATGCTGGGGCATTGCCAACTGCCCGCTGGAGTAGTCCAATTTGGATGGAACGGACATCTGTTCCATCTCTCTTTGGAGCTCTCCAATAGTTCCAGCTCCTTGGTTCTCAACCAACTCCTGACATAATTCCCGACTCTCGGCAAGTTGGGCTTGGAGGTCAGCAACTTCGGCCTCCAGACTCTCGACCTTCTCCTCCAACGTCGTTGTGACAAAATCCATTCAGGAGCCCTGCTCCTCCAGGGCTTCCAATCACTGCTTGGTCGTGAGATTCTTACGTGGCGGGGCTTCCACCTCATGGCCCCCAAGCACATTTGCTAATGCTGTAGCATCCATGATCCAATGCTTCGGTTCCAATCAAAATCGAGGCTCTGATACCAACTGTCACGGGGTTCCTTTCGAGGATAGGGACAAAGGGGCACCGTGCGGCTAGTAGTCGTTCAGCAACCGACTACGTCCGCCTAAATCCACACGCAAAACCAATTGTGCACTACCTCAGGGCACAATCCCAAAAATTCTGATAGTATGTAAAGAAAGCAATAAATATGTACACGATATACGAGAGAAAGTTGCTTGTATTTCACAAAAGATCAAATTACAGTGGGCGATGGTTAGAGAAGGGGGGCCACTCTAACAATCGCAGGCTACACGACGACAATACAATGACTTATCTCAGTTTCAGTAATACCTTGCCCCCCTATAATAGGCTTGGCAAAAAAAAAGCCAAGTGACGGCAGTAGACATTAAAAAACTGAGGAAGCACATCTAAAAATAAATACAAAATAATTACAAGTATTTACAAATATGTACAAAGCCCTAGACCTAGCAGCAACGGGTAATGTCTCGTTCGGTATAGGGCTACGACAGGGCCAGCATAGTGTCAGGAGTGCCTGTTGGATAGACGACCCCCCACACTATGCTTAGGTAGTTTATTCAAGGTTTCCAAAAGCATCTAAAAGGAAGGGTTCCACTCGTGCAACTTAACCTTACACCAACAATCACCTTGGAAATTGTTTGGTTGTCTTTCTTGCGGAAGACGCAAAAACATGAATTCGGGTACCATTCAAATTCTTAGTGAAAGAAAAAATAATATTAAATGCTCCAAATCATCTCTCTCTCTCTCTCTCTCTCTCTCTCTCTCTCTCTCTCTCTGGAAACAATTACTTATAAATAATTATATTTATATTTAATACTCAACAATGAACTAATTTTCTTATGTGCCATTTGTTACCGGAAACCATAGTAAAGACAAACCCTCACAATTAAATTAGTATATATATTAGTCTTTGGTACGTCTCGTCAAACCAAGAGCATGCATGACATCTCCAAAGAAAAGATTCCTCCCCCGTTTAAACCTTAGCACAAACTCTGGCTTCCGCATAAACCTTGCCAGGTCGACATAAATATCCCTTCTTCGGGGCACAATGGGCATCTTCAGAACAAATACACAATCCTTCCAAGGCGCATCCCTCATGGACCCTGGTCAATCCTTCTTTCAGTCCAAGAATTTGATCGGTCCAATTGCTTGAAAACAGGCCCGGAGGATCATACACTTGCTTAATATTGAGAAATTCACCAGCATTTTTGTACTTTTTAATCGCACCTTGGAAGGCCACGTTCCTATTCTTCCCCCAGTGCGGCAAAGCGTTGTACTTGAACACTGCAATTTGTTCTATTTCTTCTAAGATGTCTTCGTAAAGCCTTGGAGTGAGAGGATCCTTGCTTCTGTAGTAAGTGATATCAAAGTCAAGAGCATCTTCTTGTTTTCCCATGTAAGCACTAGAAGCCTTTACATATCTCATCAGAATCCCATTATATGAATCCAGGCCGCACATGGACTTGGGCTCCAAAACTACGAGCTTTTGAATATCCTCGATGAAATTTTTGACTTTGAGCAACGCAACACTGAAAGTAGATTGATGATAGAAAAGGCCCTTGACACGAGGATCCCATGGGCATGCTGTAATCCTCGCATCCTTAAGGCTGTCAAGGCATGTTCCCGACGCTTGAATGCGATTGTGGTATCCAATTACTGGATAGCCTTTAAACAAAACACCTGATGAATATAATTTAACGAAAAAAAAGTTCAATTAGCGCTGTACTAATGGATAAGTATCTGAAATTATCAGATGACGAGATATAATATATACAAACACAAATGTTCACTTCAGAAAGGGGCAAATGTGCCCATCTGGTTTTGTAACCTATACGTGGACCATATATATTTATGTATGTGTATGTATCTACCATCGTTTGTGAGTCCATAAGCCATACTTCTCAACGTAGATGTCGTGAGCATTCCATTTATGCATTTCCCTTCTACGTCACCAAGGGACTCCTGTATCTCCTCTGTGAAGAAAATTAGTGGTATCAGTATCAATTACAAAGTCTCCTTGTGCCTTGATTTGACAACAGATAAGATGAAACAATTGTTGAAATTCAATTTCCAAGATGGGACTATTCATTGTTAAGCGTGTATAACTACAAAGCAATGTATGCTCGCACCGGTAGTTCTTATAGCTGATAGAACGAGTGAGGCAGTTGAACGAAATCCTAGAAAATCATTGAGACCAGTTCCTGACTGGCTGGTTGGGACCCGATCGTCAGTTCGGTATACAACACGTCTTTGACTGGGATACCACATAAAATCTGCGAATTCGTGCAGCCTACCAAAGCTGACGGCATCATCTCCCAAATTGGAATCATTCATTGTTACGTATGTGACAGAACGTTTGAACAATGGTTGTAATTTCAGAGTCACCTGCGTGCCACATTAAGTAATTGCACATGAAGTTTAACAAGTTTCCTTTTTGTGAATAAATAAAAATAGCTGGGATTTAAGGGGTTGGATACATGATAATGTTATCGTTTTTGCGAAATGCCAACATAATTTACCTGTCATTGATTTGTTTCTTTCTTTGCTTAAAAGAATCTGTCGTATTTAAATTTACGTGCGCTTATAACAAAGTTTGGTCACTGATAGTCATTTTTTCGAGCTACCCTATTTGTTCTTAATTATAATTTGTATTTTCAAATACATTACTTCTAATTTTGCGAGTTGAATTTGACATAACCCTAAATTCCAGCTATGTCAATACTATTTATAAAGGATTTCACCCCGAGGTAATTACAATGGTAAGTGCAACGCAAAGTTAATTTACTAAATTATCCATCTCTTTTTGTTGTGACCATTTCATTTCTTTCAATGTTTTGTCTCTTCTATCTTATTTCTTATATTTTTTTTTTGTTTCTTCTCTAATTTCCTTTTAATATCCTGTATACATTTAAATTTTATTTTACAGTTTTAATATACTTTTATTCTTCAAATAATTTTTATTTTATTATATTAACTAACAAATATATAATTAATAAATAATTTTGTGTACACCCTATCAAATAGTGTGCGATGTTTACTATAAATATAGTTTAATATATTTGAGCCCCACATTAATTAATTCTCCACGTTCTATATTGAATTTATTAATGTTGGCGTGGCCACGGCTTGGCGATGATGTGGCACTAACAGGACAACTGACATGGTGGATGCCATGGCAGTGATGTCGTACCAGGCAAGTGGATGTGTTGACAATGTTGTGACACTCACACTATTTTGGAAAGACCTGGGCAACCTAAGTATGGAAAGGATTTAACTGAGTTGATATCGGAAGATTTGGTTGAAATCTTCATTGTCAATCTTGTTGATATGATTTACTCAAGTACCAATGTATGGCATGGGATCAAGTTGGTCTATCTAATTAAAGATGGAAACTGTGTGATCTTAGTGATAGATATCAAATTTGCTCAAAGATGGCAGGCAAATCTTGCCAATTGGAAAAGTCAACATTGGTGTTGGAACACTAGGACATAAAGACTTCATGGGAAATGATGTAGTTTGAATCTCTTGTGGATTTCTCGAAGTTTTAACATCCTAAATTATGGAAGTCATTGACCTTGGTTCATATAAGGTCTGAAGACTTCAATGGATGACTTGGACCTTTTACATTTCACAAGTTAAGTGAATAGAGTGAAAGTTTAGTTCCTTTGTGGTGAAGATCACTATAAGATGTCAAATTGAGTGAACAAAAGAATGAGGGAACAAGGGAATCGTTTGAGCACGTCCTTGTCAACTTGGTTAGAACTAGTAGGGCTAATCGAGTAAGACACTTAGGAAAGAGTTGAGACCAAAGGGGTTTAGTCGAATGGAATCTTTATCTTGAAGTTTCATTATACTCTTGTTGAATTTGACATACTGAAATTCTTTACCTAGTCAACTACCTCACAGATGTAGGAGCTTGGCTCCAAATTATGTTTCCATTTACTGTGTTCATTGGTTTATTGTTTTTATTTGTGTGCATTGGTGTTATAACTCATTAGGTTCACAACAACACTTGGTGTTGCAGTACCTAGTCAGATTAACAAGTGACATTAGAGCCACGTCACCCTTTTGTGACTTGGTTTCCCATGTAGGTGAGATCCTAGAAGTTATGACAAAGTGATGAGTGCAGAGGAGAGAGCTTTAGTTTGTCATCCATTGTTGCTTCATAAGTCAAACTACCTATACTAGAAAGCTTGCATGAGACCATTCAGCAAGCCTGTTGCTGAGAAAGCCTGATGTTCCATCACCAACAGATGAAGTTCACCCACTAAGATGGTAGAAGGAAAACTAATACCCAAGAACATTAAAGATTGGACTAGTAAGGAAGAAAGAGCTACCTTGAGAAATTCAAAGGCCATGAATGCTATATTCATAGGAGTTGATAAAGAGGTGTTCAAGTTGATTTCGACTTGTGAAACAGTTAAGGAAGCATGGGATATATCACAAATCATGCATGAAGGAACTAACGCTATACATATCTCCAAGCTTCAAATGTTGCAACACCAAGGTGTGCGGAACCCTTTCCGAAAGAGAACTAACTATCCTAGTACATCTATTTCAATAGAAAGAAATGTCACTACAAAGATGGATGCAACAAATATTCAAGCACCTGCATAACTAGCACCTTCTCCAACCAAGATACCTAAAAGGCTAGATCGTAACAACATGCCAATCAGGATGCACTAGAACAAACGACCCATTGAAGGCTAGCCATGGAACAAGACATCCGTGAATATTTTTTAAGGTGATGGCACCCTATCTCTACTTGTTTTGTTTTCTTTAAAAACCTTATGAATGGAAGATAAGATTGTGCTAAGTTTTTAAGTAGGTTTAAGCAAAGAAAGTTCATATGAAAGGTTTAGGTAAGAAAAGCAGACTTAAGGTGCTACACTTTCTGTACTACTCTAAGGGCATGCTTTACACCAAATGGTAATTCGATAGTTGACACTCCAGAAACATGACTGGAAATAGAGAAAATTTAACACATTACAGGGACCACAAAAGTGTTCTGTCACCTTCAGAGATGGACAAAAGGGAAGGGTGATCAGAAAAGGCACCATAAGTGTTCAAGGACTACCATCCTTAAAGGATGTGCTCCTTGCAGAAGGACTATAGATAAATTTGATTAGCACAGTCAATTATGTGACCAAAACCTATTGATTAGATTTATAAAGGACCAATGTAATGTGTTTGACCATGAGGACAAGCTTGTAATGAGTGGGACTAGGTCATCCAACAATTGCCACCTATTGGGTGATGATGCAGCATACCATAAGACCAAAACTAGTGATGATGACATTTGCACAAGTGCCTCAGGCATGCAAACTACAATGGTCTCTTGAAACTTTCTATATCTAAAGCAAATAAAGGCTTGCCTCATATAACTGATTCTGATGTTGCAAGCTGTGAAACACGTCAACATGGAAAGTGGTGATGAAATAATCACTCAGTGTTGTGACACCTACACGCATCTTACATCATGGAACTATGGCTAATGGACTTTATGGGACCTATTGATATGACAAGTTTAGGTGGTAACAGGTACATTTATGTCTAAGTGCACAACTACCCGAAATACATATGGGTGGATTTTCTCAAGGAGAAAAGTGATGGATTTGCTGCCTTAAGAAAGAAATGCCTTTAATGCATGACTAAAACTGGCATGAAAGTTGTAAGAATTAGCAATGCTAACAGTAGGGAGTTTGAAAAAAAGAGTTTCAAAATTATTGTGAAGAATGTCGAATCATCCATGAGTCTCAACATAAAAAACACCACAACAGAATGGCATCTTGGAAACGGAAAAACAAACCCTTCAAGAAATGACTCGAGTTATGATACATGACAAAGGAGTTAAGGCAAACTTTGTAAGTTGAAGTAGTGAACATGGCGTGTTATATCATCAACCATGTCTACCTATAGCCGACATTGGAAAAGAAACCATATGAACTCTAAAAGGAAAGACGCCCCAACATTAGGTACTTTCATAAGTTTGAAAGTAAATGTTTCATATTTAATGACTATGAGTAGCTAGAAAAATTCAATTCCAAGAGTGATGATGAAATATTTCTTGGCTACTCAACCACAAGCAAGGCTTATCGAGTATACAAACTTTGAAATGAAGTGGTTATGGAAACTATTAGCATTTTTTTTATTGATAAAACAAAAGGAAGTAGGAAAGAGAGGCCAAAAAAGAATATTACCATACAAAAAATAGAGACTCTAAAGATGCCTCTAAAGTCACTAAGAAACATGACAATTAACAACCTAATGTTCCAACACTAGACAATGAAGAGACTAGTGGTGATGCAACACCACCCGAAAACGAGCCCAACTTAAGGATAAGAAAATATCACTCAAGACACTATCATTGGCAGAGTAGATGAGATGAGGTGAACTAAGAATGTTGAGAGGATCAACTATTTTGATCTTGCAGGATACCCATGCTTCTTATCAAGCATTGAACCAAAGAATGTGACTGAGACCCTAAAGGATGAATTTTAGATTAAAGCCATGCAAGAGGAGTTCAACCAGTTTGCACAAAACTATGTGTGGACGTTGGTGGAGCACTTGCAAGGAGTGAACACGATTGGCACCATGGAAGAGCAAGGTGTTATAACATATAACAAGGCAAGGCTTGTTGTGCAAGGTTACATGTAAGTTGAAGGGGTAGATTTCGACAAGATATGCACACCTGTGGCATGCCTTGAAGTAATTAGATTACTCATTTCAATTCCCTCAAGTTGTCAAGAGCGCATTTCTAAAGGGAGTGTTGCAAGAGGAAGTCTACATTGAACAGCCTAAAGGGTTCAAGGACCCTACACATCCTAACCATATTTATAGGCTCAATAACGATCTTTATGGTTTAAAACATGCACCTAGAGTATGGTACAAAAGAGGCTTGCAAAGTAGTTGTTAAAAGAAGAATACAAAGGAGGGGTACCTTACCAAACTCTGTTCATCCAGCATTGCAATACCAATATCCTCATTACCCAAATTTATGTTTATGACATTTTTTTTATGTCTAACTTGAAGCAACTTATTAAAAAATTTGTTGAAATAATGAAAAAAGAGTTTAAAATAAGCATGGTTAGGGAGCTGATGTATTTCTAAGGCTTACAAGTGAAATAAGCTGTTGATGGAATGTTTGTCTCACAGAGCAAATATGCTAAGAATTTGGTGTAGCAATTTAGGCTAGAATCATCCCGACATGTTGAAACACTAATGTCTGTCAACACTAAACTTACGAAAGATGATGTTGGAGCACCAGTGGATATTAGTCTGTATTGCAACATGATAGGAAGTTGCTTATACTTGACTACAAGCTGTCTAAATATATGTTATAGTGTTGGAGTGTGTACAAAGTTCTAGTCTGATCACAAGAAGAGCCATTTAAGTACTATAAAAAGGATTATTTGAGACAAAAATGGCACAAGTAAATTTGGCATTTGGTATTCAAATAGATCAATTTTAGAATTGATTGGATTTAGTAATGTGGATTAGGAAGGAAATGTTGATGATCAAAGAGCACCATAGGGGCTTGTTTTTATACAGGTGATAATGTAGTATCATGGTTTAGCAAAAAACAAAATTCCATCTCATTATCCATGACTAGATCCAAATGCATAGCCATGGGGAGATTGTTGTGCACAACTTTTGTGGATGAAGCAAATGCTCTTATATTATAGAAATCCACAAAGCCCCATTGTGATTAAGTGCAATAATTAGAGTGACATAAATATTTCCAAAAATGTAGTTCAACATTCTCAAACCAACCACATTGAAATCTAACAACACTTCATTAGGGAGTTTGTAAAAGAAAGTGTGGTGATAGTAAACTATGTTACAACATCAGCTCAGCAAGCGGGCATCCTAACGAAGCTACTTAACCCAAAGAGATTCTCTAAATTGAGACTAATACTAGGCATTTGCTTAGTCCAACTTTAGGCCCATTTTGGGTCTAGTCCATAGAACATACAAGCAAGAAATTTTTAAAAGAAAGGGAGGACCAAATCTTTGGGAAATTTCCACTTCCCATGACAAACTAAGATATCTAACCAGATGCATATTTTCCTAAATCAGTCAATAGTCCTATCTTCTGTTAATATCTTAATTCTCTCTCCTATTTATATCAACACCTCTACTACCACTCCTCACTTTGTTTCAACTTAACATAATTTTTTGGTCTCTCTTATAATGATAAAAAGATGAAGAAAAGAGATGGAAATGGAGTAGCTAAGAGGAGAGTCGCTATTGGAACCACAACACCACCATTGAAGGAGGTTCTAGCATTCATAGAGGAATAGGTGCCACCTACTAAAGAACCGGCAAAACAATAATCAAAGAAGGGAAATCTTGCAACTAAAGCTATACCCTTAGCAAAGTTGCACCCTGAAAGTCCTGCCCTTGCTAAACTAAAGACATAAGGAAAGGAAGAAAGAGAGCTATATGTGAACCTAAACCTAAACCTGAAATAAAGGAGCAAGAAAGTGATATTGTAGCTAAAGGAGAACCTAATACCAACAACACTAAAGTGCCACTGCCAAAGGTTGAACCAG
Organism: Avicennia marina; assembly: GCA_019155195.1. Lineage (NCBI taxonomy): Eukaryota > Viridiplantae > Streptophyta > Magnoliopsida > Lamiales > Acanthaceae > Avicennia > Avicennia marina. The sequence goes on along the minus strand of CM032757.1, from coordinate 3,539,872 downwards.
AACTTATACAAATTGAACCTAAGCCCATTACTGAACAACAATAAGTATAGGAGCAAGCACCACAAGAGGACGTTGAAGAACCCTCTAAACCACTGGAGAAAAGAAAGAAAAAGAAGGGAGAAGCCCCATCTTCACAAAGGAAAGGTAATGTCTCCAAGGCCATCAATTTTACATTTTATGATACTAAGTTCAAGGAACAAAATGATCTTGTTGGTGGAAGAAAAGTGATAGCTGAGATGCATGTTGAGCCAAAAAGTACAAGGAGTTAGGAATGCCTAACTTGCTAAAGGAGTTAGGCTCATTGATGTGTTGACTTCTTTTGAAGTTTATTGCCCAAATCTCATGGAAGAATTTTATTCTTATCTAAAAAGGAAGTCTAGACAAAATGACTTAGAGTGGTGCCATATGGTCTATATCCATGGAAAGTTAGTTTGGTATACCCCCTTTATAATTAGTGCAATACTACAACATCAGAAAAATGACTTTAGCTACATGTATCCAACAGACTTCACCTCAAACCATGACAAGATTTCTGAGGTGATAAGTCATTATAAACATGGTACTTGGCCTTTAACCTCTACACTTCAATCTTCGGCCTTTAGTGTAAAATACAATGTCTACTGTTGGATTACTATGAATGACTTTATGCCGTCTACCAACTCAACTTGGGTGTCACCAAAAATAAGAGCTATGCTGGGACCAATTGGCTAATCAACCTAGGTGTTGTCATCTTAACAGTGTAATGCAGCACACAGAATCTCTTAACTCTCACAATCCACTTGGTTCATCCTAGCCTGATCTCCAAGGTACTAGCCTAAAAGTTAAAGATTGACTACATTGAACCTTCCTTAAAACCTTTCCTAGTACAGTTCAATGGAAGGATACTGTGACTTAGCAAGGTTAATGACCTAATTATCATTATGTGCTCTAAAAGGGAGTAAAACCTAAGCTTGGAGCCTATATTGAGGGCGATTTGAGGGGAAGCAATTTAAGAAGAGTGGACTAAACTTATTGGTGTTCGTGGTTGATTCCAGTACTTAACTAGATGGTGATGTTAGGGCATAGGTGTCGTGTTGTTTTTCTACTAATGGATTTCTTTATACTACTATTGATGGATGCTGAATGATTGATGTTAGAGCATGGGTACTCTTGTTGGATTTGTTTTCTAATAATTTTTAGTTGCTATTGCTGATGGATTTTTGTGGATGAGCTACTTTACTTTTCTATTTCTTGTTTATTAATGGCTTATGCCTTTTGGCTCTTTTAGGTGGAAGTGATTATTATTAATGATATATGTTTGAATGATTTTACTGCTATTATAAGCAATTTAATTTAAATTCTCATTTATGTGTTGGACTATGTTGCAACCTTGGATTTCAAATCTTCTGCTGTTACTTGATGAAAATTGACTGAACTCTGATAATGCTACAACACCAATAGAAGGTCGCCACTTAAGACTTATAGAATCACCAAAACACATGGACAACATGGGCACTTAGAAAATTTTCCCCCAAGGAAATTTAAAGGGTGTTGTGTGAAAAGGCTTTGTGCCCTACTATGCCAAAAAAAAAGATTGTTGGCATGGCGATAACTTGTTACTGACATGACAATGACGCAGACTGACATGGCAGCTGATGTGGTGAATGACATGGTAGCTAATGATGCATTAATGCAATGACGTGATGCCAGGCAGGAAAATGTGTTGACAATTTTGTGGTACCAACACGATTTTAGAAAGGCTTAAGCAGCCTAAGTATGGAAAAGTATTGACTAAACTAATGTGGGAAGATTTGGTTGAAATCTTAATTCCCAATCTTTTTTATTTAATTTACACAGGTCAAATGTCCATTTATGGCGTGAGATCAAGCTATTTTATTGGATTAAAGATGGAAAATCGAGTAGTCTTGGTGATTGTTGTCAAATCTGTTCAAAGATGGAAACCATATCTTACCAATTGGGAAAGTTAACACCGGTGTTGGAACACCAAGATGTACAGGCTTGGGAAGAAAAGATGCAGAATTAGTGGAAGTCATTGACCTTGGTCCATATAAGGTCTGAAGACTTTAATGAACGACTTAGACCTTCTGCATTTCATAAGTTGAGTGAATAGAGTGAGAGTTTAGTCTTTTCTGGTGTGGATCATTATAAAATGTCAAATTAAGTGAACAAAAAAGTGAGGGGGCGAGGAAAGAGTGTGAACATATCCTTGTCAATCTGTTTAGGACCAGCAGTGCTTGTCAAGTAAGACACTTGGTAAGAGAGTTGCAACATCTAGTCAGACTAACAATTAATATTTCTCTTTTCTCCATTACACATAGTGAATCAATTTGATTTCTTTGGCAAACAAGTCAAACCCCAAATCTCCTATAAATGCCGTGAAAAGTAACTAACTAGTAAGCACATGTGCAACAAATTTATAAACAATGGGGCGACTAACCTCTGAAATGACTCCAAGAACTCCAAGCGAGACTTTAGCTGCGTCCAGCTCCGGATTTCCTGCCTCCAGCACCCTGAGCTTTGCATAGCCCTCATCTGCTCCGGCGGGAGAGACCATTCTCAGCTGGATCACATAGTCGTGAACTTGACTCCCCAAACCCCACAAGGAGCTGCCATGTGCACCCGTGCCCAGCATCCCGCCCACCGTCAAGCCCCACCAATATGGGGCATAGGGCAGCGCCATCTTGGCTTTGGCCGCCTCGTCGATCAGCTGCCTCAGGGTTACTCCACTCTCCACCGTCATGGTCATGGCCGAAGCGTTTATGTTTACGGTGCGATTCAGATATTTGGTGCTGATTAGTATTCCGTCGTCCCCGTCAGGACAAACCAGCTTGGGAATGCTGTGGGAGTAGCGTGTCGCAACTTTCATCTTTCTCTTGGCCGCGGCTGCATTTGCCACGGCTGATATGAGCTCAGCTTCTGATTTAGGGTAAACAGCTTCGGCTGCACGACATGTACTTCTGTCTGGGAATGCACCGATCGAGTTTGTGATGGTGCAGTTTGAGTTTTTGACAGCTCCTCTGCACTGTATGGGATATCCCGGTGGGCTGCCGTTGACGGCGCTTAAAACCAACAAGAAGACGGGAATTTCTGCTATGGCAATGGGCCACAAGAAGACGTTGTTCTTCATCTGCTGTAGAAATAAATATATCTTAACGATCGGTGCGTATGAAAACTTGTAGTTGGATATCAATGGAATTGCAATTTTAACTTCTAATTACTGGTGTACTCTGGATTGTCTTTGAAGTTAAATAACATCATACATACCAGCTGGGATAGTCTTGTCATCATGGTTGCACATGCATCATTTCCCGTATTCTTTCAAGTTAAGGTTGTATGTTCTGCCTTTACTTTTATAGAAAAGAAATGCTTGTTTATATTAAATATATAAAATAAATTTTCATTCACAAAATTATTGTAAGATGTAACGTAAACTATACTTTTAAAAGCTTGGTATTAAAGCAAAACTTTCAAAGTTGTTATTTTCTTTTAAAATACTACATGAACCTAACTTTGAAGGCTTGTTTATTTATTTTCTACGAAAGAAAAACTAAGAGTACGCAGTCTAAACACCAGGAAATACCACTATTCTACTTCTTATCAATTTGAATTTCCGATTTTTAGATATTGCAAAAATAATTAACTTTTTACCTAATCATTTGACTGATGAATTAAATTTAAAGGTGCAAGATAAAATTAATATAATTACACTTAAATGTGTAACAATATGTCATAAGTTTTTAAACACACAAGTGTGGTGTAACCATAGAATATTTATAGTTATTAGTATTAAATATAACTAAATCTAATTTCTGTTCCAGGGACGACAAAGGAAAAATTGAACTGTGATCAATTGCCTTCACCGAAAGACCCATCATAGATCTAGACCCGAGTATTCATTTATGTTGATTCGTTACGAAATTATTGCAAGTTTCGTTGGGTAGTAATTCAACACACACGCAGTGGAATATCAAAAGCAGAGACATCATAAAATGTTCTAGCAATTTTGTGATAACACATCTACGTCTTAGGGGTCATACTCAAAACTATTTCACTATAACAAGTATTACAATAATTGATAAGACATACAAGATCCCCCAGTAAAATTTAACCCTCTTAAGCTAACTCGTTGACTCATTTACAACCTAACTCTCTTAGGCAGTAACTCTTGCTATCTCTACCTTTATAAAGACTCCTTCTCACCCTCAACTCTAACATTGAATATGAGTCTCCTTTAACGAGAATGTTGAATATCAAACAAGATAACTTAGATGAGATTTGATGGATGAAATCACTCTCTATGCATAAGCCAAAAAGTTGTCTTTCCTCAAAGATGCTAGCAAAAAATTTCTCTCAGATTTTCTAGTCGTTTTTCTCTCAATCCATGAATTTGGCTCTCAAAATCCTCACCTTTGATGGTTCAAAATCATTCTAAAATCATCACTAAGTCTAGAATATCTTTGTAGATATGATAAGAGAAATCTGTCTAAAATATGTAAGCTTAATAAGAAAAGTTTCCATGTAAGTCTTGTTGTAACACCCAGCGAAACAAATTACCGTTTTCAAAAAAATTTGCATAGATCTAAATATGCCAAGCCACATTCCAAATAATCATCCACATATGCCATTTGGAGTTCTGCCAAATAATGACAATCTAGCAACACAAAGCACTAACAGTTTTATATACTTACAAAATATAGAATTAAAATATTTCTTCTGATTTCTAATGACCTTGTAAGATGGAGACATAACCCTAAATTGTGTGATGAAAGGACTTTTAGAATAAATGATGCAAATTCGATTGTAAAATTCCACGTAAGTTTTGTTGTAGCACCCGACGTAACAAATTACCATTTTCAATAGAATTTCTGTAGTTTATACATGCCAAGTCACATTCCAAATAAACATTCACATAAGCAATTCAGGGTTGTGCCAAATAATAACAATCAAGCAACGCATGGCACTAACAATTTACTTACAATATATTCACTAAATATTTCTTTTAATTTGTAAAGAACCTGTGGGATGGAAACATAATCACTAAATTGTCCGAAGAAAGGACTTTCAAAATAATTAATGTAAATTTGATTGTAAAATTTTAATTGTATAAAGATTTTAATTGTGTGAACTATATTTATCTTTTAATACATTGCACATAGCAATGCCACCTAATGGTACTTCCACATCGTCTCTATCACAGTTTCCCTAGGATTGACAACATCTGTTTTGTATGAAATTATGATCGTTGAAAAGTTTGGATCACTACTAAAATTCACTTGGATTTAGGACAACATTTTATAAACCATCCCGAAATCGGGGACAGCTTTGGCACAGCTTTTCTATGTCGTCTCAATAGTCATCATAACCATTTACATGGAAGGAAAATTGAATACATTTGGAATAGCTTTGGGATGGATATTTAATTAGATTTGGGAAGAATTTTTTAGGTTGGATTTAACAGGGCTTATTTGGGACAACTATTTTGGCATGGATTTGGGATGCCTTATTCAGGACAAATTTTGATGTGATCCTAAACTAATTGGAAGTGCTACAAAACTGGGGTACGATGTTGGGTCTTACTTTAGTACTTTTGGAGGGGCCAAAAGTTGGAGTTTGGCTTCAAATTCAGGCTTATATTATGAGTAAGGTAAAATTATGACGTTAATTTTGGGTTTCAAATGGCCAAGAAGTTTGGAAGAAGGCTAGATTTGCAATCCAAGCTACCTCAGATCAACCTCATGGCGATCGGATTGACCTAGGTGCGTTTTGAGAGTTTTCTACATTTACAATCACATGGGAATGTGATTGAGTGCAACGACGAATGATCGTAATATAGAAAGTTAGCAGAAAACTACGTGTACTTCGAATCATAGCCAAATCGATCCTCACAACACATGCATGATCGGAAGGGCCTTCATATTGAGCACGTTCAACGGGAAGACCAAATTTTACCTATCTTTTGAAATTTTAGCTGTCAGAGCCCATTTTTGAGGGCCAATTTCATCATTTCCCACTTCTATTCTCAGATTTGGGTTGTAGAATTTCAAATAACCTTCCCCTTCGCATTTGTAAAATAACCTTTGAACAATGTAATGTGAATTTTCTATTTGAGTGAAGAAGGTTTCTTCTTTCATTTTCCCATACTTTGTGTTTGAGTGTTTGGAGCAATTTCAACACCCGAGCTTAAGTATCAAATCGGGTCATTCGACTTATTTCCAGTGGTTCATGGCCAACATTTGCTAGCATGGTGTTTGGTCTTCCGATTGTGCAATTCTTGATTTGTTGCAAGGGTTTATACTTGCTCCGATAATTATTATCCAATCTCACTAATTGTCCTTTTTATTTTCTCAATTTTTTTTGTTTCCATTTCCCTAACTTTTCCAACTATTTTCGATCCTTACTTCTATCTGTTCACATCAAGTGGTATCAGAGCTAATTTAATTGAGTTTCTAAATTCGGTTGGTTGGTTGGATTCCATGGTTATTTCTTCATATTTTCTTTCATTTTCCTCACCTCTTACACATTCCTTTATTTGCAGAAAATTCAAGAAAATCGTGCAAAAAAAATATGCACTGATTAGGGCTTGTTTGGATAACTTTTGATTCTGGTGGTGTTAAATATTTGGTTACATTATGTTGGTATATTTGATGTAAAATTTTCGGAAAAAATTATTGTGCTATTATGTTGAAAATGTTTTGTGTTGGTGTTATTATTGGAAAATTGTTGTTGGAGTTTTGGATGAATTTGGGTAATATCTTGTTGTATTTTGTGTTGGAGATATTGTTGTTGGAGTTTTGTGGTGTTGAGGACTTGTGGTTGGAAGAATGAGACAAAAAAAAAAGAAGGGAACAAAAAAGAAACAAGAAGAAAAAAGGGTAAAGAAAATCAGTACCAAACAAAAGAAAAAAAAGAAGAAAATTGGTGAAGTTATATTGTTGGGAGTTGTTTGGGACAAAAATTTTCACCTAACCTTGTTTTTGGATCGATCCTATGGGAGTCCAGATCGAGCGCGACATTAGTTTCCTAGTCCTATCCATGTTTAAGCATCGCTTGATCGTGCTGTGTTGTTTCCCAGGATCATGCACACCAGCTCAATCGCGAGTGCCTTCCTTTGTCAAGATCGATCACCCTTTTTCGAGATCGATTACTTAACCCTTCTTTTCACCTAGATCAATCATTTTTGCATCCAAATTGATCATGAAAATCACTTTTCCTAATTTCATACCATTCAATGTGCATTTTGTTGGTCTTAAGCCTAAGAATCACTCCAAATCATCCAAAGCGACTTAGAGTTGAGTTAGTAAGATGTATTTGAGTGATTTTCACAATTGTTGTTCATTTGTGAAATTATAAATTGAACACATGCACACTTTAAGCTTTCACCATTTTGCTGCATAGTGTTCCATAGCCAAATTGGTTTTAGAGATGATGATGAGCATGACTTAAGGACCTCGCTACAATCATTTGATCAAGAATTGAGGGATCTCAATCATATATTAGAAGGCAAGCAAAGTAGGAAGGGGAGGATTGAAAAGGCAAATGGCATCACTAACACCTCACCGATGGACACAAACATTATGTGCCTTAATTGCTTTCAATGAGGGCATTACATGAACCAGTGTCCAAATGAGGAATCTGACACACCCCTCAAGTTTAATGGATTTATGGAAGCTGAACCAATTCCATTCACAGAGTTGACATCATTAAATAAAGAAAGTTAAGAGCAAGGGAAACTTGTAATAGAAGGGGAGCCATAGCAAATGATGATATAGTTGAGGAGAGAAAAGCCATGGAAGTTGAAATGGAAGTTGGAGGCCCACACGTAGACAATGAACAAACAAATGAGTGGGAATTTTAACTTCTACCAAGCCACATATATGTCAACCCCTTTGATTTTCCATTGCCATCTTCATCCACATATAATTTGCAGGGCTTGGAGTCCTTGTCGGTGTTGGAGCTTACGTGTGCACATCCATACAAGATTTTGGAAGGTAATTTTGGTGTTCTATGCTGTTCACCAATTTCATGTGTTTATTGTGTGGAATGTGTGCTATCAAGGGGAGTGTCATCCTTATGTTTGATTTGAAATCATTAGTGAAAAATTATGGTGATATCGCAAAAGGCTTGTCTAGATTCATATTTAATTCCAATATACAGGATTACGTGTTAGGGTATGTTGATAAGGCAGTATACAATGTAGTTCCAACACAGGCATGTGATATTTTGTGGGGACAGCCTTGGTGATTAGATAGGAGAGCAACTTTTGATAGAGTCACCGAGAAGTATGCTTTTCTTTTGGTGTTCAAGATCACCTTAGTATCCTTATTCTTAAATCAAGTAAGAGAGGCTCAAGTCTACCTTCAAAGATAACATAAGCTAGAAGTCGAAGGAAGACGGAAGGACAGAGAAGAGCTTAAGGAAGGAAATTGTAATTTAAAAAATCTTCAGTGCTTGCCAGCTAGGGAGCAAGATGCAAGGGGAAATGTGAGGAAAAGAGGGAGTGGAAAGGAAGTGGAAACATATCTTTGGTTGAGTGGCAAGATGGGAGTCCGCTGCTCCTTGACATAGGAAAACAAACGTGAAAGCGCATCGAGCTCAACTATCTAAAAACTCAAGGAGTCTATGTTAACACCTTTACATTTATTAATCCTATGAATGTTTTGGATGATGCTAAAGTTGATGGTTCATATGTGGACTAGCTTTCACACCATTTTCAAATCTCAAATTGATGAACTTTGAGCACATGTGTGACTTGTATAAGCAATACGATAATTCTTATGATTTGTATGCTATATTTCATCTTCTATGTTATGAAAAATTCTTTTCCTTTGGTGATAGTTTGTATGATCATGAGCATCTATTGAAAGTACTAATGGTTAAGGTCATTACAATTTGTGGGAAATGTAGAATTGCACTTACTTGTATACTACATGACAATGAAATCTTTTGGGATGTTTTGTGTACCTTGAATTGCTATGCGGCTCTTGACAAATTTAGTTTAGGAGGCAAATATTTGCATTTCCCTGGAAGGGCACATGCTTGTTAAAGTTTTGATAATTTTATGTACACCTTGACTTCTTGTGTAAATTTTGCCAAATTCTAGTTGGAGTGTCATGTGGAAATTATTGGAAGAACATTTGATCGTCAAAATTTTGAGCATAAGTCTCTAATACATGACATGAACGTCTTCTTAAATGCCATGTCTGCTTTAGATTGCTACATACTTCTTGACCAATTTTGTTTGAAAAAAAAAATATTTATATTGTGTTGATGGTGTAATTGTTGGCCAATATCCATGGCATGTTTTAACTAATTGGAGGATTCAAGTGTTTGCATAGTTGGGACACTTTGGTCTCACCACAAGAGTGTTCTTCTTGTAGAAGTACTTCCAAAAGCTTAAGCTTAAGGAACGTGCAATACAGAAGAAGTGTGAGTCTGAGGAGGATAAGCATGGTGATGCAAAAGGTAGCTAAATGGGAGGTAAATCTTATAAAGTTCCAAGAATACAAAGACCCCTTTGACCCCTTGACTTACCTTTCACCCATCGGTGCTACACATGAGTTGAAAATTTTGGGGCATGGAGGGTTCTACTTTTGCACCACCAACTGAAGTTTTTGAACAGCATTGCATTCCTTTACATGATTCTTTGTTGATGTTCAAGCATTGAACTTGCGAGGATGTGGAATTGAGGTCTAAGCGACGTGACGAGGCCCTCCAGGGATTTTACAGGTTTGTCTCCGACCCTAGAGGACAAGACTACAAATTGGAGACAATTTACCTTCGAGATGAAGGGTTTAATGTAATGCCAAACTCATTGAAGGTGTGACAAAATCGGGGAATAATGTTGGGTCTTGCATTAGTATTGTTTGAAGGGCCAAAAGTTGAAATTGGGCTTCAAATTTAGGCTCACATCATGATTTAGGCAAAATTATAGCTTCAATTTTGGGTTTGGAATGGCCAAGAAGCTTAGAAGAAGGCTAGATTTGTGATCCAGACCACCTCAGATTGAGTTCATGGTAATCGGATAAACCTAGGCATGTTTAGAGAGTTTTCTACATTTACGATAGCATGGGCATGCAGTCGAGTGCGACAACACAAGATCATAAATATAGAAAGTTAGCTAACGACCACGTGCACCTTGGATCACAGCTAGATTGATCCTTACATCGCACGCTTGATCGAAAGGACCTCTAAATTGAATGTGACAAGCAAGAAGAACAAAATTTTACCCTTCTTTTGAAATTTTAGCCGTTGGAGCCCATTCTTAATGTGATTTGACTTGTAGAACTATAAATACCCTTACGCCTTGCATTTGTTATATAACCTTTGAACAATTTAACTTCAATTTTCTCTTTGAATGAAGAAGGTTTCTTCTTTCATTTTCTCATACTTCACATTTGAGTATTTAGAGTGATTTCAACACCTGAGTTCAAGTATCAAATCAGGTCATTTGACTTATTTCTAGTGATTTGTGGCCAACATTTGCCGATATGGTGTTCAGTCTTCTGATTGTGCAATTCTTTATTTGTTACAAAGGTTTACCCCATGTGAGGTGTATTCTTGCTCAACTGATTATTGTTCAATCTAGCCAATTATCCTTTGGTTTTCTTGGTTATTGTTTTGTTTCCATTTTCTAAGTTTTTGCAACTAGTTTCGATCCTTTCTTCTGCCGGTTCACATCAGATTTGGGATACCTTTTTTGGACTAATTTGTGATGGCCTTTTCAAGGATGGATTTAGGAAAGCTTTTTTGAAGACGGTTGCTTTTGTCTACAATAGCCTTGTTGAAATGATTTTAGAACAACTTTGAGACAAATTTGGGATGATTTTTTCCATTTTGGTTACTTTATTAAATTATTATTTATTTCCTAAATTATCAAAACTATATAATATGAAAGAAAATGCATTTGTACCCAATAACAAATATTTACTATTGATAATTGATTTACAATTTGATCATATTACTCAAGGTTTAAAAATGCATGCAATGTTTAAAAATACATATAAAATGTATTTAGTTATAACTAATTGTTTGCAACCAGAGAGTTACTAAGCTACATCAGTCATCAATGTCCAACCCATCCTCATTGTCCTCTTCTCAATCATCTCAAGGATGTGATGTGCCAGGTAAACTTATGTTAAAGCTATCCTTAAAGTTAACCAACCTCATAAACTCATTCAACGTAGTCTTCTTGCACCCCAATCATGACCTTATGTCTTCTAATTCAAATCCGTGTCCTGTGGCTCCCCTTAATTTTGATGTAGAGACACAAGTTCATTTCACGTTGCATGGATGATAAGGAGAAAACAGATCTTAAGTGTGAATAACTTCCCCACCAACATTCTGATCCAACTCTATCCAAACATTTGTTATTTGCCCCAACATTCTCGACTTCTCTGACTATTGTTAAGTGGTTTTTTATATCGAGTGGACCTCTTCAAAGGGTAATTTAAATGTGGCAGATTTCCCTTCTTTTACAATTAGTTTCCCTTCTAGCTTTCTCTTGAGAAAGAACTTGTGGGTGCTGGTTAGAATAGCCCACAGTTAGGCCATTAAAGTGCTTCATCGTGTAGGTGGGAATGATCACAGAATGTAGGTTTCATACTGCAATGAAAAGGGATAACGTGAGGAGAAACCTTCTATTAAAGAGACAAACAAATCAAAGCAGGCCTGTAGAGAATGTGCACTAAAGGAAACATGAGCTCAAACACATTAAAAATAACTAAAGCTAAGCCCAAAAAATCTATAGTGTGGTGGGCTTATAAAACAAGTTAGGAAAATAAAGATTAGAAAAGGAGAAAGTGGAGAGGAGAACACTCAAGAATTTTATACTTCTCAACTCAATCAATACTTTATAACCTCACTATTATACAACTATCTCAACTCTATATTTTTCTTTTTTCTTCTTCTCTTAAATTGCAAATGACTTGCAAAACTCTCTTCTTTATACTATTTTCCATCAAGGATGGACAGTAGTGATTAAGAAAATCTAATGGTTCAAATTAATCACAACCTAACTATTTTACTTATCCCCACCAAACTTACCAACCATATGAATATGGACACACACGTTATCTAAGTACATCACCAACTCTATGTATGTAAACATTATTTCAATCTTCATACATTCACATCCTAAAGGAAACAATTTTCAATACAAAACTAATTTATTTTTGATAGAAATGCTAGAAAATTAAGCTTAATTTCTACCATGCCCGCTTAAGCTTGATTTTCTCATCCCAAGCTGATGCCATAACTTCTCAAAGACTTCTCTTTTTTGGTACTTAGTAAAGATGTCAGCAACTTGCTCATTAGTCTTCACGTACTTCATTTGCACTTCTTTCCTTGCAATGCATTCTCTTACGAAGTGAAAACACGTGTCAATGTGTTTACTTCAATCATGGAATACAAGATTCTTTGCTAAAGCAATCACTGATTTGTTGTCGACATATATTATAGTTCCATCCTTCATATCAAGGTGAAATTCTTTAAGTAAACTTCTTAACCACAACGCATAACAAACACTTGTTGTTGCTGCAACATACTCAGCTTCACACATTGACAAAGTCACAATTGATTGTTTCTTTGACATCCAAGTAAATGTCATATCTCCAAAATAAAATATAAGTCCACTTGTAGTCTTTCTTTCACCAAGATCGCCAACCCAATCACTATCACTATATCCCTTCAACTTCATGTCTCTAGTTGTAAGATATAACACCCCATATTCAATGGTTCCTTTGATATATAGAAGTATCCTCTTTGCAACTTGAAGATGGTAACTTATTAGAGTCTCTATGTAGTGACTAATAAGACCAACTGCATAAAGGATCTCAGACCTTGTGCATGTCAAGTACCTTAAGATTCCAATCAGAACTTTGAATAAGATGGAAGTTACTCGATTTCCATCAACATATTTTGACAGCTTCATTCCAACTTTTGCTGGAGTGCTAATAGACTTGCAATCTTTCATTTTGAATTTCTTTAGTATTTCTTTGGCATAGTTCACTTGAGAGATAAAGATGTGATCATCTTGTTGTTTTACCTCTATTCTAAGGTAGTAAGCAATCAATCCAATATTAGTCATCTCAAACTCCTTGGTCATTGCCTTTTTAAAATCATCAATAATCTTGGAATTGATATCTGCACATATCAAGTCATCAACATAAAGACAAATGATTAATATATCACCATTCTCATTTATGCTGAAGTAGAGAGCATGTTCATGGGGCACTTCTTGAATCCATTCTTTTGAAGGTATTGATCAATCTCGCTTTTCCATGACCTTAGTGCTTACTTCAAACCATAAAGTGTCTTCTTTAATTCAAAAACTTTATTTTCATGCACTTGAATAACATAACCTTTAGGTTGTTCAAAATACGCCTCTTCTTCAAGAAATCCATTCACAAAGGCAGACTTTATATCCATTTAATGAATCTTTCACCTCATTTAAGCTGCCAACGCAATCAAGAATCTTATGGAATACCTCATCATAATCGATTATAGCTCTTTACTTGTATCCTTTTATTACAAGCCTTATCTTGTATCTCTCTATTTCTCCTTTTACATTTCTCTTGATTTTGTAAACCCATTTTACACTGATGGGCCTATGTCCTACTAGCAAAGTAATCAACTCCCATGTGTCATTCTTCTTTATAGCTTTAATTTATTCATCCATGCCCTTCCTCTACTCCTTGCCTTTTGATGCTTCGTCATAATTGACTGGTTCAAAATCGGTAAAAATAAAAAATAAGTTCTGATTTTAGTTAAGTTAATAGATTTCATCCCAAGTCCTCGTTCCTTGTGGTCCAATAGCATCTTCATCATCTGTTCTGACTGCAAACTTAATTGTGAAGTCGATGGAGAGGAAGTTATAGACTTTACTTCTTCTTGTGTTTGATTTTTCTCCACCTCTATTAGATAAAATGTAAATTGCTCCTTGGCTTCCAAACTCCAATCCTATAAATTCTTCTCATCAATGATGACGTCTCGACTAACTATGACTTCTTTCCAATAGGATCATACACCTTGTACCCTTTGGAGTGTTGGTCATAGCTAATGAAAATGTACATTTTACTTCTTTCATCAATCTTCTTTCTTTGTTGGTCTAGGACATGGACATGAACAATACTTCTGAATATCTTTAAATGAGATACATTTGGTTTGTATCCACTCCATGCCTCTTGTAGTGTCTTGTTCCTCACACTTCTTGATAGACACTAGTTTCATAAGTAGACAACACAATCTACTGCCTTTGTCCAAATTTCTTAGGCAAATTCTTACTCTTCAACATGCTTCAAACTATATTTAAAATAGTTCTATTCTTTCTTTCTGCTATCCCATTTTGTTGTGGTGAGTATGGGATAGTCAAGAGTCATCGAATTCCATTCTCATCACAGAATTTTATGAACTCTTTTGAAGTGAACTCTCCTTCATGATCAAATCTCATTGACTTAATTTTGTAATTACTTTATTTTTCTACGAGGACTTGAACTTTTTGAATATTGAAAGTGCTTTTGATTTCTACTTCAAAAATAAACCCACATTTTTCTACAATAATCATCAATAAATAGTAAAAAATACCTATTTTTTCACAAAGATACTGGCTCAACAGGTCCACAGATATCACTGTGGATCAATTCTAATGATTGCTTGGCTCTTGACATTAATTCTTTTGGAAAGCTTTCTCGATGTTGCTTTCCAGCAAGACAACCTTCACATAGGTAATCAGGTTAATTGATTGATAGAAGCCTACTCACCATCTTATTTATGGATAACTCCTTTAAGCTTCCGAAATTGATATTTCCAAGCCTTAGGTGCCATAGCCATGCTTTTCTTCAAAGCAAGCTTTCAAACATTTTGCCACATTGGTGTTGATATTCATTAAGAACATTCCGTTCTAAGTCATTAGCATATGAGTCAAGAGATTTCTTTTGTCATCTTTAAGATGGAGACTTCGATTCCTCAAATGGATATCATATCCCTTCTCCAACAATTGCTCCAAGCTAAGAATGTTAGTTTTCATACTTGAAACATAGTAGACATTCGATATGAATTTGTGGTCTCTATTTTTCAGTTTAATGAGAAATTTTCCTTTACATTTGACAAGAGCCTTTAACAGATCACCAAATATAATATTTCCCATCACAGATTCATCCTATGATCGCACATGTGATTACTTGCACCAGTATCAAGGTATCATGTGTGCATTGACTCTTCATTTTGTCTCTTATGTGCTAGCAAGACTGTGTTTCAACTTCATTCATTTCTTCGACATAAAAGGACTTTTCTTTTTTCTCATCTCGACACTCATATGAATAGTGTCTGTACCTTTGATAATTGTAACTTTGTACCTCCCTTTTGTCTTGTCTTTAATTGTAGCAACCTCTTCCTCGATCTTTTGATGATCGAAACTTGTTTGATTCAAAATTTTTGTTTTGATCTCGATGGCTTTCACTTCTTCCTCGACCTCAACCACATCCACGACCTCGTCCTAGCCACGATCGCGTCCGCCTTGATTCCAATAAGCATTGTCCTTCTTTTCTCCAATGTTCATCTTCACTTAAAGGGCTTGCTCAATTGATTCTTTATTTCTCTTTTTGATTTTCTCTTCATAGATTGCAACTTGCCAGTAAGCTCATCAACGGTCATGGTCTCAAGGTCATTAGATTCTTGAATTGCTACAACCACATGATCAAACTTTGAATCAAGTGATCGAAGTGTCTTCTCCATGACTTAGCTATCACGCATTTTTTTCACCTTTTCTTTTAAGTTGATTTGCAACCATGGTGACTCGAGAAATGTATTCAAACACTTCTTCAGAGTCTTTCATTTGCAAAATCTCAAATTCACCTCGAAGGGCTTGAAGTCGAACCTTTTTCACCTTGTTAATGCCTTTGAAGTTATTTTCAAGAATATCCCATACCTTTTTAGAGGTGGTTGCTTGGGCAATTTTCTCAAAAATTGAATCATCCACACTAAGTTGGATAAATGAAAGTGTCCTTTGGTCTTTCACTTTTCCCTCTTTCACGGCTTTCTTCACATCTTTGCTTGCAGTAGCCAAATCCTATGGTATATGGAATTCTTCTTCTACTACATCCCATAAATCTTGTCTACCAAGGAACACCTTCATTTGGATGCTCTATTTTTCATAATTTTCTTATGTGAGTTTTGGAATTGGAAGGACTCCACCAGCAACGTCCATATTAACAAGATTCTGATACCACTTTATTGTATGGTAGGATTACAAAACAATTTAGAAAAATAAAAATTAGAATAAGAGAAAGTAGAGAGGAAAACACTCAAGAAATTTATATTTCTCAACTTAATCAACACTTTATAAACTCAATCTTCTACAACTCTCTCAACTCTATATTTTTCTGTTTTCTTCTTCTCTTAAATTACAAATGACTTGCAAAACTCTCTTATTTATACTATTTTCTATCAAGGATGGATGATGATAATTAAGAAAATCTAATAGTTCAAATTAATTACTACTTAATTATTTCACCCATTCCCACCTAACTTACCAACCATATGAATATGGACACACACATTGTTAAGTACATCACCAACTCTATCTATCTAGACATTATTTCAATCTTCATACATACACATTCTAGAGGAAATAATTTTCAATACAAAACTAATTTATTTTTGATAGAAATACTAGAAAATTAAGCTTAATTTCTAACTAAATCAACATTTCTCTCAAAAGAAAGATAGGCATACAAAGTGAGATACAGAGACTATATCTTTATCTTTTGTTGTTAAATTAAGCACGACTACAATTTTACAGACATGTTAAACATTTAGAAAATGGACCAAGAAGGGCAATAAGAAAAATTTGAATACATTTATTGAAATAGATTATTTGACCCCGCATTCGAGATATGTGATAAATATTCAAAATTCATTAGCTAATTTCCTTTTGAAAATCTCATAATCTTAAAGTTCGCTATGTTTGTTATCAAATTTTGCAACCTAAAAAAAAAAACTCAATAATTATACTTCTTAAATTTTATCGCTCTCTCTCTTACTTTTACACAATTTTTAAAACAAAAATATCTAAAGATATACATCAAAATTTAAAAACATAGTATTTAGGGGAAAAAATAGTGAAGTTTGAGATACGTAATAAATATTCAAAATTCATTAGCTAACTGGATTCTTGCTTAAATAATTGCCAGACTGTGATCCAAAACCAAATGTTTTACTGGGAAAAAAAATGTGACAGTAGCCTGGTTAAACTCCATAAGAGGCTAATAAGGCTATGAAGTGGTACAAAATGTTTCCAAATTGATTTCTTATACTATAATTACAAAAGGGATGGATAAGTGATTCGAAATTGATAACAATAAAACATAGGACAAGAGTTAAAAAGCAAAAAACATCGTCGCTTAGATCAATTCGCGTATGAAATTGCAAAGCCCACGTAATAAAACAAACATGGGCTGGAGGAAATAGGTTGGGCTTAATTATTTTATATAGAAATAAAGGAAAGAAGAAAGAAACTCGGATTTGAATCAAGTCAACATAAAAATATTGCAAACGAATTTTACAGTGCAAAATGGGTCCCTTCAAAGTTGGTGCAAGAAACAAATTTTTCTTTTAGGCCAAATTTCAATTTGCCGTCACTATCATTCTAATAATATTCTAATATCATTTGATTCGAAGTGTATTAAAGAACAAATTTCACGTACTTTTTTTCCCACCATATGGCTTGCATTGAGAAAAGTGAGAAACATGAGAATAGGAGAAAGATGGAAGTCCCAAGGCTGTGCTTGGATAGCCACCTATATCTCATTTTCATTTTCCCGTAGAAGTGTGTCTGGCATCTTCTCAAGAAAAATTCCAGAGAAAAACATGTGATCCCCTTCCCAGGCCGTGGTCACTGTTCCCATGTAACTCTCACACTTTCAAACTAAAACCCCTCTTATCACACATCTCTTTCTCTCACACGCTCCCCCTACCCCCCCCCCCCCCCCCCCCCCGGCCCCCTCCCTCGTCTCTACACCTCCCCACACTACCAAAATCTTTCAAGATTGGGATAGCTGCTTTCATTAATCCATCCCAATGTCAAGCCACATTATGCTTGTTTTTTTAAAAAAAATTATTTCAAAGTTGTGTCAAAATAATTTGAAAAAAAATAAAATCAAGCCGTTTCAGAACCATACCACTATTGAGGTGGCTTGTCAATATGGAGTACAAAAGCTGTCCCTAAATTTAAAAAAAAAAAAAAAGAACTGAAAACCCATCTTGAAACCAACCCAAATTTAGGATAGTTTTGACACGACTTTAACCTTTTCAACTAAAAACTATCTCAGAACCGTGCCAAAATAATTTGAAAAAAAATAAAATAAAACCATCCCAAAGCTCTGTCACTTTTGGCAACGCTTTGGGAAAGCTCGTTCGTATGGGGCAAAAAAGTCATCCCAAATTTCCTAAACAAGAATAAAAAACCCTATCTTGGAGCCGTCCCAAAATCTATGGTAGTTTTGGTACGGCTTTACCCTTTTTGATTAAAATTCATCCCAACGCCATACCAAAATAGTTTGAGAAAAAAAATAAAATCATTGCAAAACTGCACCACTTTTGGATCGGCTTTAGGACAACTTATTCATATGAGGTCAAAAAGTTGTCCCTAAGTTTTTGAAAGTAAGAACAAAAAACCTGCCTTGTTGGGATGGTTGTAGCATGGATTCAACTACAGTCCGTCCCAAAGTCATATCAAAATAATTTTTTAAAAAAATAGAACAAGACCATCCCAAAGTCATGCCACTTTTAGGACGTCTTGTTCATATGGTGTGTAAAAGCTATCTCATGTTTTTGAAAATAAAAGCAAAAAAAACTCATCTTGAAGCTATCCCAAATTTTGAGACGGTTTTGGCACGGTTTTACCCTTTAAACTAAAATCCATCTCAAAGCCACACTAAACTAATTTGACAAAAAATAAAATAAAGTTGTTCCAAAGCTGTACTACTTTTGGAATGGCTTTAGGACAACATGTTCATATAGAGTGTAAAAGCCACCTCTAAGCCATCCCACAGTTGTTGAAAATAAAAACAAAAAACCCATCCTAGTGCCATCCCAAATTCTGGTATAGTTTTGTTACGATTATATCCTTTTCAACTTCACTTTATCCCAAAGTGCTGCCAAAATAATTTAAGAAAAAGATAAAATACAATCGTCCCAAAGTCATGTCGCATTTGGAACAGCATATTTATATGGGATATAAAAGCTGTCCCTAAGTCGTTCCAAAGTTTTTTAAAATAAATACAAAAACCTATCTCGAAGTTGTCCTAAATTTTAGAATGGCTCTAGCACAAAATTATCCTTTTATAATACAATCCATCTCAAAGCTATTCCAAATTTAGCACAACAGAATGAAGTCCAAAGCCATTACAAAATGTGAAATATAAGCAACCAATTCCTAACATTTCTAACATTCGATTAAGGTTGAAATTGGAGATTTCCTCATACTACAAGCATGGGGAGGACACCATTTTTAGGTAAGGGTGTGGATTTATGATACCATGATTTGGATTATTGATTTTATTCATATTTTACAAGAGTTCTACCATGAATATGTATGTCTATGTTTTTGTCGTGGATTTGTACCTTTTTTTTTTTAGCAATTTTTTCCCTTGGAATGAATGCAAAAGACAAGTACCACATTATTTGGAGAAGATATATGTCAGTGTTGATTCCCATATACCTACTTTATAATTTTCACCAAATAATATCAGTAATGTACATGTTTTGTGATAATATTAGTATATATCTATCATTTTGAGGTAGAAAATAATGAATTGTGGTTTTCATTACAATTACATGCTTATAGTGAGTGGAAAATGTTGGTTAATATGTTGTGTGTCGTTGGTTTTAAAATTTTTGCACGTGGCGTAAGTGAAAATGAAATTTATTTATAACTTCTGTTTCTAATTAAAGTATCAAGGTAGTAAGTATCAGTGTCAGTATGTCAAGTAAGATGTTACATGATATTAAATCGTAGATGTATAATAAAAACTTGCTCAAGCGTAAGAATTTGACATCAAAATATGAAAATGGAGTTAATGATTTGATTGACTAGGTGGTGCACCAATATGAACATATAGATGGAGCTAAAATTAGATGTTTATACTCTCCTTGTAAGAACGCAAAATTTCTCGAGTCTGATGAAATTAAAGTTCACCTATTCTGGAAGGGATTTGAACAAAATTATTATAATTAGATCAATCATGATGAGACCTAATTTTGCGATGTAATGCCAAATGTAGAAGTGAGTACTATACCAACCCCCTTGACCTCGAAATACATTGGAACAACATAGGACTTTGGTTAGGAACACCACATAGTATATGATAGAACTAGGTATTGTAGTGACACTACACATATGATGGCTGGCCCTTCTTTAAGGGTGGGCGAGTAGCAAGGCAACCCTAACTAAACAAACACCCAATGTAGTGAGGGTACCAATTGCAATGCAAGGAATGTGGATGAGGAGGCAGGTAGATTTTTTGATGTACTACGTGCGACAAACCAACCACTATGCAGTGGTTGTGAAAATTTATCACAATTGTCCGCAGTTGTCCAATTGGTGAATATTAAAAAGTATCACTACATGTCACAAAGTTGTTACAATGATATTTGTAAAATGATTAGAAAGATGCTCCTAAGTGATCATTAGATGCCTCCTAATTTCTACAATACTAAAAAGCTAATATGAGATTTAAGTCTTTTAATGATAAGAATTGACTATTGTAAATTTGACTGTATATTGTACTAGAAACTAGATGAAGATTTAGAATATTACAAATTCTATGAAGAGGCAAGATTCAAAGCAAGAAGAATGCCCTTATCACATGAGAAGTGCATTCCACACAAGCATTTATGCTACATGCCTCTCATTCCAAGGTTACTAGGGTTATATGTATCCTAAATGATAGCTGAGCATATGGCTTAGCAGGCTGCTCATATGGCGGATAGTGGTTGCACATGTAATCTCTCCAATGCTGAAGTATGGAAGCACTATAATAGAACCCATCTTAAATCCGTGGCCAATCCTTATAACATATGGTTTGATTTATATGCAAATGAATTTACCCCACAAGGTTAGTATGAGAAGATATATTCACGTTGGACTGTAGTGGAGACACACAGTATAACTTATCACCAAGAATGTGCATCCAGATATATTTTTTACAATGGTGATTCCAAGTCCATCTAATCCAAAGGGATTTATAAATGTGTATATATAACCACTTATAGATGAGTTATTACAACTCTAGATGACGGGTGCAGTCATATATGATGCTCACTCAAGAACTTATTTCAATATGCAAGTTACTCGCCTTTTGATAATTAGTGACTTGCCCGCATATTCCATGTTGTGTAAGCGGAATGCAGTTGGAGTCATAGGATATCCAATCTACCTTGATTTAAGTAGAACTTTTTACCTGTGCCATGATAGTAAAGCTTATTACTTTGATTGTTATTACCAATTCCTTCCACCCAATCATCCGTACTAGAGTAATAGAAAACATTTCATGAGTGGTCAGGTTAAGACTCGTGTTATGCCACCAAGAGAAAGGGTGAATAGATATGAGAATGTGTTAGAAACTTGTCACAAATGGTGGATGATCCATACTATAGGACCTTGGAATTTGGGATTGATCAGAAGTGGACTAAAAGAAGTATATTTTAGGATTTACCATACTTGAAGATAAACATACCATTGCATAATTTGGATATCATGTATATAAAGAATAATACTTTTTATAATATTATCAACACAATTATGGATGTTAGAGGCAAATCCAAAAACAATCTTAATGCTCGAAAGGACATAGGCGTCATATGTTATTGTCCTAAGATCGCCATGCCATTGAACAGTGTGGTTTTGAAGCCAAAAGCTACGTACACCCTTTCTCAAGAGCAAAAACAAAAGCTTTATTAATGGTTGAAAAGACTAAAGTTCCTAGATGAGTATGCTTCCAACATAAGCGATGTGTTAATATGACAGAGTTGAAATTATACAACCTTAAGACACATGAATGTTAAATTTTTATGGAGAGGCTGATACCCATAATATTTAAAGATTTGTTGCCCAAGTTTATGTGGAGTGCCTTGGTGGAGGTAAGCTTGTTATTTCACTAGCTTTGTATGCATGTCCTATGTACTAATGTGGTAATGGAAATGGAAGATACAGTGAGGGGTATGATGTGTAATTTGGAGAAGATATTTTCTTTGTCATTCTTTAATTTTATAAAGCACCTAATAGTACATCTACCATTTAAGGCAAGGGTAGGGGCCCAGTCCAATAAAAAAAGATGTATCCTTTTGAGAGGTATCTTAATGCTTCACTCTTTATGGTTGATATTATTGAAGTGGCCAATATCTCACTTGATTTTGTGCATATAAGTTCCTGCACACTTTGAAACAAATGTGAACAATAAGGCCCATGTTAAGGAATTGATTGTGAAGATATATATAGTGAAGGAGATAGGCACATTCACATTATATTATTTCAATGCAGATGTGCCTTCAAGGTGGACAAGGCTACCGAGAAATGACCTGGGTGACACTTCAGTAGGCGGGCCTTTTCTCCATATTTAATCATCTTGGACATACATCTTATGAACAGGCTCCAAGATACAAGACTAGTACAGAAAGACATGATGTAGTGACCTATGTCCTCCTAAAATGTCCATTGGTGGGCATGTTGTTTATTTTATTGAGATCCCACATGTGTTTCACTAATTATAGTGAGAGCAATAAAACTAGATTGTTAGTAGGCTATTTGTGGAATAGTTGGGAGGCGATCATGTCGAAGTCGATGTTGTAGTCTCAAAAATATTTGTAAAAGGGTTCAAAAATTATGTGAGTCTTCTTTCCTACTCTCCAGGGTCAGTTGTATTTACCTTTACACCGTTTTGGTTAACATGCACAAATGGTGAATAGGTTGACAACCCATCAAACAACATATCTAACCTAATATTATGTAGCTTGGCATGTGGCCCTTGCAATCGTGTTACCACTTACTTAGCCTACTTCAATAATTACAAGTTTCACACTAACAACCATGCGCAAGGGAAACAAGCATAGAATAATAGGGTTTGTGTCTATAATTCGTGTTATGATAACTCAAAATATGATTTTTATAGAGTTGGTGAGGATATAATCGACTTCAATTATATGCTTTTAGTGAACACGCACATGATGTTGTTTAAGTGACAATGGATGGATTCTGTTAGGAAGTAAAAGGTCCACTCGAATTATAATAGAGGCCAACTATTTGCGACATCCTAGCCCAATAATCTAAATAGGTATATTATATTGATGTTCCCAGCATAGGATAAGAGTGATTGGATGCTAGTATGTAAGACTAAAGCCAAGTCAACCATTGAAAAGTGATGGGATGATGCGCCATATCAACCGAATGATGCATTGACTTGCCTCCACATAGGCAGCATGTTCGACGTACTTAGACTACATAATCCTACTAGTGTAGATTTGCATGTAAATATGACTGAAGTAACAGCACATGGGCAGGTCCACTCACCTAATGGACAATCAAATCCTCCATTTACCAAGGGCCAATCCCTAATGGATGATGTTGATGATGGGGCAAATTCAGATGATGATATGTTTTAAGTATGTTAAACTTTCTATTTATTGTATACAAAGGACACAGTGTTTCTCAAGAATGCACTAAACCTTATTAAATACCTTTATTCAACACATCGATAAAATGTGGCAACAAAATTAAACATGGAGCCAATATCTCTTTGCTCAAATATGGTTAGGTTCGTGTACAAGGTGACTTTTTTGTGTCCACGATTCATCGAAAAGGAAAAAAAAAACATAAGTAGTAGTGTTAGCTTCTTCATCTTCGATGGATATGATGAACCTAGGCCTAATCATAATCTGGCCCATCATGCTGCAGAGACTCTCCCTCACCAAAATGAGCCTATATGACTTGACGTTACATCCTCAAGAAACAGAGTAGGAGTCTAACTTAATAGACCAACACGTGACCCGTTAGAGGTCAATGCTCTAAGTGATGGTTTGAACTATGCAAACATCAATCCCATGAATTCACATAACTGGCCCATAGTGTGCGCCTATCGATGCTCCATGCTATCCATCTGTAAACGCATGTCACACAATGCAACCATGACATTAGCTTCCAACTGTTGCAACTGGGTATCAAACTAGAGTGGGTATTCATGCTCCTCAACTATAGGAATTGGGATGTCAAGGTCATCATCTGGTGCTCCTTTAGGCCCAGGTATATCAGCGTCTAAAGCACGACATTGAAGAACAAAGTATATGATAGTCAACAGATCCTTGTGCTTCTTGGTAAATGACACTGGCACACCAGTTGCTACACATAGCTCCATGATAAGATACAAATGCCATAGAGACTCACACTAATTCTATAAACACCAATGTCGACCCCAATTGATTGCCTAACCAATATTAAAAAGTGTCCTTCCAAATTCCAATATAAGATGAGTGCACACTTGTCTGTGATGGTGTCCTGATAGTTAATTTAATGGATTCACGTAGCAAGTACCTCCATGTCTTGTGCAGGTCGTCCAAGCCAACTATCTTGAAGAAATTGATAAAACGAGTGAAAAGGGAAACATCCCAGTCCCGCCCCGTCGGGGCATACTACATTAGCTACCATTTCCAATGCCCGTTTATGATTAATAAGCCACCGAAACCTATCGCTATAGGGTTCATCAAGTGTGTTTAAATGTGCATTGATTGTACTGGTGCTAATATCAACATACACACTATGAAATAAAACTGTTTTCTGTCGATGCTTGATCAAGTTGGCATAAAACTCCCTTACCGATGGCACATTCGCATTAACTTATAGCTGTTGGGTGAACTAGGTCCATTGTCATCGTGCTATCATAGGATATAAGATGGGTTCATTCCTCATTATGTGAGCCAAACCCCTATCAAACATGAGTGCCTAATGTTTAGTGACTTCCTCAACTTGGTTGGCGATTTCTAATGATACATACTTCTCGCAATCGTATGATGAGGTTGATATCTTCATTTAGGAGGCTATTTCATGGTGCTATTTCACTAAAACAATCCTACATGTGCATTATAAGAGTTATGTTATGATCACAAACCAATGCACATTCAAATTGTTAAAGTAAAACACCCTATCCATACTAGTGTGCAATTATAGGAATAACTCACAAAATAAATTCATCAAAAGCATCCTAATAGTAGAGAACATCCACATTAATCATCACAAGGAGCCATTGAGCTTGTCAAATCAATTCATACCCATAGAGCATCACAAACAACATAAACATCAATTACTAGAGCATACATGTATGGGTGTGGATTTCTAATTATTTATCATGTTATTACCTAAATATAATAACCCATACAATGAAATTCTATATTACAAACATTCGAGGACACAAACGGCACAATCCCATCAAAAAATTAAGCCCAAAGGGGTACAATCTCAAATAAACTAGTTCAATGAAATCAAATATATTATAAGCAAAATCCTTACAAAAATAACCAACACACTCCCTCACCATATGGAATACAAGTAAATTGTCCAAAGGAACATAATTGAAAATGTTTGAAGTAATGTACATAGTTTAAATTGAAGAAGAGCTCAATCTAATACATAAAAGTCCATTGTCTTGTGAAAACTCAGATTTTAACAACAAATTATAAATAATATACAAGTAAAATGTAAAGTGATTGTGTACAAAATGACTTATCAAACAATGTTTCTAAGCTCCATAGAGTTTAGCATGGAGATGGCGTCGAGACTGGAGGAGGAATTAGAATTAGGACACATTTGGGAGTATTATAAATGCCCCAGATGACGCGTGTTGTCCTAGGTGCAACGTGTAGACTATAGCCCACGTCATGCCCAACGTTACAACATTATGCCCGATGTCGCATGCCAAATGCACTTTTATGCGTTCAAATTTAGGATGGGTTGTGGTTTCTCAACCTAAGGCTGTCCGAAATACCCTAAAATGTAAATATAATTCCCTCCAACCCCAATTTTTCATTTCCCACCAAACGAGGCTACATCTAATTTTTTGCTTTCCCACCAAACACCCAGAATCTCCTAAGGTACGAAACTGATGTAGAGATCCTCCAAGGCTTTTTTTCAAACCTTCAACTCCAGATATCAACCACTCTAATCAACTATTTTCCACAGTTTAGCACACAATTCTACGTGAGTATTCAAGAATCTCCCTTTTTGTTTTGGTAACTTTTATTAACGTTGAACAAAGCCCATGATTTCTCCTCTATTACGTGTCCTAATAGCTATGTGATGTAGGATATTCAATTTTTGTTGTTGGTTGATATCATGTTTGGTGTATTTTCCATGTACCTCCTTCAATGATTCACCCCTTCTATGAGTTAGGGGTTTTGTGTGTTGAATTGTTTGGTGAAACTTTTTAGTGAATGAGCTAATAATAATGTGGTGTTGTTTCTTGGGTGGATTTAAGCCCAAAAAATTGGATGATATTTGGTTAAGAGGAGTTCAAGATAAAATGTTTTATCAGGTTCACCTCTTCTACTTGAGTTAGGGGCTTGTATGTGTATTAAATTTTGTAATAAAATTTGTTAGTGAATTAGCTAATAATAAGGTGTTCATGCTTGATTTCCTTTGTTCAGTAGAGTTATAGCCATCAAATTAGGCAATATTTAGTAAAGCGGAGTTGTACATAACACAATTGATGAAATGTCATTCAAAAATGTTTTTATGTGTGGTTTACTTGTGTATGTTACCCATCCCAAATGTATTTCATAATCACCTTGTACCAAATTGTAAAATTAAACTCATAAAAATATACATGCATGCAGTTTTCCCTTTTCACTTCATTACCACTCATAGAGAAAATTCCCAACAAATAAAACAAATTGAAATGAATTCAATATGTGCTAGAAGCAAGTTACCTACCCTCAAATGGATATCACATTTAACGGGATCCTTATTGGCTAATATGAAATTATTTGTCATGTACTCTTTGTTGCCACATTTGTTAGTATTGCTAATAGTGAATCATATATTGATTAATAATACTTTCATTTAGTTTATGTGTTTAAGAATGATTTGGGGAGCATATTCTAGGGGCCGAGTTGGACATGGCATGAGCACCTCATGTGGTAAGGGAGGCAAACAAGGTGTGAACAACCTACTCTTTACACTTTTATTATCTTCTCCCCCAACCGATCATGACAAGACCCAACCCCCAAGTGAAACGTAAGGTAACATGCCTTCTATATTGGCGCACAACTCAAATGACCCATCACAATCATCAAGAAAAAGGGAAGGCCCCACTACAAATGCTACATCAAAGGCTAGTGTGGCTGGAAGAAGTCAACCCCAAGTAGGGGGAGCCCAAACATGTGATGCTACAATTGTTCTAATGAGTATAAATTTGATTTGGCATACATGTCTTAAATCACTTACATCCACAAATGTAAAAATAAATGACAATTGAATACACCTACTATTATCATTGTAGTGCCTAGAAAGAAATAATAGATTTGAAAATATTCATTATATTTGAACATTATAATAGATCATGGATCTGTTATTCTGAGGTCCCATTAGAACAAAAACAGGAATGATTTTGGCTTTTCAAGGTATGACATCTCTCACTTTTGAAGGAGTGATGACACTTGTTACACTACTTAGTTTATTACCATTCTTGTTAAAACCTTATGCAATAACTTGGTTTTGTACTATGACTTGTACGTGACGAGCATGTTCATAATTTTTGTACTTTTATTTCGACATGTCTATTCATAAAATAAATAAATTTATGTGGGACTCAATAGATAACGTGGGAATACAACGTTCCTTCAAGAAAAATGTCGCAAAGCTAATAAGGAAAAACTTGCACTAGGCAAGAGTTTTCGATATAAAAGCTGATTGGATCCCACAAGAGAAATGGAATGAGATGTTAGGCTAGGTAGAGGATACATTTTGAATAGTATGTAAAAAAAAATCTAGCCAATCGGGTAGCTAACAATGCATCTACAACCACCATCTATTACGGCAACTCAATTTTAGTCACCACGCACAATAAAAGAATGGTAAACAAAAGTTTGTTTATGTGTGCTTAGGCTTACTTTTAAGTCCACCATCCCATACATGTTTTCTTACAATTATCTGATACAATTCAGGAAGCACAGCTTGGAAGGCCGTCAATTCCCTTTGAGGTTTACTCTAAAGTTTGAAAAAACACTGCTGGGGAATGGGCAGGCCCTCGTGCATAATCTCAAGGGATAAGTATAATTACTAAAATATGCCCGTATTGACTAAAATGTCATGTAACTTCTTGATGACCTTATTTTTCTATAAGTGATGATGGAAAAAATTATAACATGACCAAAACAC
Source organism: Avicennia marina (assembly GCA_019155195.1). Taxonomy (NCBI): domain Eukaryota; kingdom Viridiplantae; phylum Streptophyta; class Magnoliopsida; order Lamiales; family Acanthaceae; genus Avicennia; species Avicennia marina. The sequence goes on along the minus strand of CM032757.1, from coordinate 3,511,458 downwards.
CATTGGGGACCTAGAGGTACACAAGTTGGAGGGCGACAGGACTTCATTTAACTCCACCAATAGCAACATGATTGTTCTTAAAACGTTTCATGGATTTCAAAAAGGTCAACTCTTAGGGATAGGCTTAGAGTCTATGTCTTTCAAATAGCTGTAATATGCATTGATTAGCTCCACTTCCTCAGTGAACCTTGACTTAGAAGTAATGCAAGAAACATTGGAACGTACCTGTAGCAGCTGTGGGAGAGAGATATAGAAATAGATGATTACAAGACCACACTAGCACAAAAGAAGGCAAAATTAAACAAATTAATGCGACTTGCTTCTAAAAAATTGGGCCTAAACTCCCTCGATGACGATGAAGGTGAAGAAGATAATGAGAACATTGATAGTTAAATGTACATGTTGTCTACCCACCCATCATTTCTCAATTCTTATGTTTTCTTGACTTTAGATAAAATGGGATTGTATTACACTTTGATTGAGGCTTTATTATGTCTTTGTATTCATCCTTTCAGGTGTATTACCATTAAGATTATTACATGTTTTCATTTTTATATATTTCTCCCAAAATTTAGTGTATGAAGTAATTTATTGTACGGAAAGCTAGGAATTTCTACAACAATTAAATAGAATTATTTCTTAAAAATTTTCAAAAAATTATCCCAGATCCATGCTAAAGTGTTTACCAAAATACTCATCTCAAAGCCATGCTAGAATAACCATCCCAAAATCATGTCAGAATTACAGTTTCAAAACCATACAAAAATAGTGATCCCAAATTTGTCCCAAAATACCCATCCCCAACCTGTGCCACATTTGCCATCCTAATATTTGCTATCCCAAAATTGTGCCAAAAAAGTCATTCTAAAGCTATACTAAAAAATTCATCCCAAAGTCATAACAAAAATAGACAACCCAAAATATTTATCCCAGAGTTGTACCAAAACATCTATGCCAAATTATCTATCCCACAGCTGTGCCAAAATATCTATCCCAAATCAGCACCAAATTGTCTATCCCAAAGCCATCCCAAGTGTGGGACAGCTTTTTCTTAGGCCATCCCAAATTTCCAACAAAATTCATCCTAAATGCCAGTCTCAATCCGAAACTTTTCTTGTAGTGCCACCCCCATGGCATGTCTTCCATCTATAACTTCCATTGCAGCCCCGTCGAAAACCGTTATCACCACTAACGGACGTCTGCCATTGAGATCAACTAATTAACTTCCATTGTCCATGGGTTTCATCACCCCACCACCGCGAATGACAAGTTCCCTCTTCTGCTCGCTGATGTTGGCTTAGTAGCTTTACCTTTATCCTCTTTTCCTTAGCCTTTATGGGAGCCACCACCAGTTATGATTTACAACGTCTACCTAGTGGCTCGACCTTTGCAGCCACCTCTTTTGATTTGTGGTATCCATATTGTGGCTCCACCTTCAGCCTTCATCCCTATGCTTAGTGAGAGGCACTGAGGAGTCAAATTTGTGGCCTAGGCATAGTGGCTTCGCCTTCTTCCTCCATCTCTCTACTTAGTGGGTATTTCTTTACCCATGCTACATGATACTTTGTTAAAGGAATACTCGTCAGTCAATTTCCCACTATCGCCATGCAATATGTCTCCCATTATCGCCACGCAATATGTCTCACTTTCACCAGATCTGTCACCGTTGGCAGCAAATACAACAGTTTCGGCGCAATAGCCCATATGAAGGATGCTTGTTAGAATTCTTTGGCTACCAACACTCATTGGCAACACCTTTTTCTTCCTTTCTGTAATATTTTGGTGGTTTACTGGTGGTGATGATTTAGGTTGGCAGTTGAGGTTGTCGGTGATTGAGGTGGGTGACCGACGGTGTATCTTGGCAAGGCCACCCATAACCGGGTATGTAGCCATGGCATCGCGGTCCCTAATCCACTATTCAAGATGCCTGATAACATCCCATTTCTAAGCTTGGTTCTCTATTCAGACTGTTAGTAGGTGAGTTTATCAGATTTATGTTGGTTTGGCATTATTTGGTGAGTTGTTTTAGTTGTCTCTAGCTTCATGGTAGTGGATGTTGTTGTGCCAAACAATAGTAGCCGCATGAGCAGTGGCCATACAAGATTAATGAATTAATTACTATTAATTATAATGCATATTGTGTTACTTAGTAAGATTAATTCCTAATGTGTTGGTTTAATTACAAGTGTTTGTAATAAAAACACTAATTAATATTTGGTGTTAATACGCGTCAAGGGGTAGGTGTTGCAATGATGTGGTGGATCCATTGGAAGCCTGGAATGGTACAAACCATTGTATTTGTGACTATTGATTTGTTTTTTGTGCAAAAATAAAGCTTTTGTAAGGAATTGTTTAGGATGTATTGTCATTTCGAGTGCACTGTTTGCCCAAACTTTATGTAAAAGATGTATAAATCATAGGGCTAGTGTAAATGTGCATTATTGCACATACTATATGGGGTACTGTTTGACCGTTATTTTTGGTTATATAAGGCATGTGTTGATACATTTGCATACACCTCACACTTACCCACAAATTTAGTTGTGCTTTGTGGCTTTGTGGCTTGCCATTGTGTTGAAGTTTGTATTTTGCTAGTCCTACTACTGCCATTATAGGCATGCCATTTTTGTTGTCTTTCCACAACTCTTGTCCTATATGAATGGAAAGTGTAGAGTTGTACATGAGATAGTGCTTGCTTAATAGACTACGATTTTAAAGGTTATGCTTCTTGTACCTGTTCTGTTACTATGATAGTAGTTGAGAATGATGTACATGTTTTGAGAGTGATGTACTTGCCCAAGTGTATTTTGTATGCATGGTGTTCGTTATTTGTTATTTGAGAACAACGTTCATGTTTTTGGCTATCATGCCATGTAGTCTCATTTTCTTCCGATTATATTATGTTGTAGGCTGTATCAAAGTAGATTTGTTATTGTTTTGGTGGATTTTGTTAGATGGTTAGCATTTGATTAGTGCTGATGTTAGCATAAAATTAGCACTACGATTGGCATTTTGATTCTGTCGATTGTGGCAAGTTAGGACTAGTGAATAAACGGTAAAATTTTACTTTTCTAATACATGGAAAAAAATTTAACCCTAATACATGGAAAAAAAAGTTTACAGTGGATTGAATATTTGTAATACAAGAATGGTGTTCTTACAATTGGTATTAAAATGCCTTTCACCACAACAATAATGTTATTTTGATGTATCTTAGAAATACATAACACAAATTTTTTTGTGACTACTCCAATTTCAACAACTTGTAGAAAACAATGTAAATATTAAATTTTAAGGGCTACACATTTAGTAAATATTAAATTTTCCTAATTTTAGGGTCTACAAACGTAATAAACATTAAATATTCTTACTTGTTATATTTTTTTCCTGTGGAGCTGAAAGTTGATTTAGTATAATTATTTTATCTTAACATCTTACAAAAAATAATTGTGTCTATCTCATTTCACAACATAATTTCAAATGTATTTTTAAATTTTCAATAATTTATTGTTATTGTAAAAATACATGTGTGTGCAATAATAATTTATATTTTGTTATCACACCTATGAAATTCTTATGAGATAATACATTATATGAGAAAATGTATACATAAGGAAATTTAAAATATTTATATGATATAAACATAATATATTCATTCAAAAAAATATTAATGTTTTAAATTTGGGAATGCACATGAATTGTTCAACAAAATATGTAGAAAACTGTTAAATTGGAAAAATGCACAAAAAGCTTGAACAAAAACTAGTTTCATCATAGATGTCGTCCTTACAGTCCTTTAGCATGGCATCCTTAGGTGGATCTAATGATGCACACTAACTGATGCAGAATACCAATGCATTCATTGCCATAATACACTTAGAGGTTCAACAAGGCAACTTAAAGGCTACCACATTCACTCCTTCAAAGTGGAATGATATAATGATAAAGATGTGGGAGGCCAGTCTCGAATACAACTATACTGTAAAGCAGCTCTCTAAGAAGTACAACAAACTTAAGATAATATGGAAAAAATACCGCCGTTTACTTACTTCAAAGACGGGATTGGGTTGGGATGAGATTAATGGGAAGGTGGTAGGCATGGATGAGGTGTCATGCACTTGACAAGCAATGGGTCCAAACAAACCTTTTTGCTCAACATAATTTCTTACTTGTACGTTCATTGTCCCAAAATTCATGATTTGCTCTTATAAATTACACGTAAGCCAACCCAAATGACCAAGAGCTTCAACGTAAAGGCCTCCCATGGTACGACGAGTTGACTGACATCTTCACCACCCACACTACAATTGGACAATCTTCTATGGCCTCCACACAATGTGCTTGTATGGAGTGTCATAATTATATTGAGGTTAGTGACACTGTGGACCTCAGTGCAAATGATGCCTCCCCAACTTTCTAGTGATAGCCACACCCTTCTATTAAACATATGTCCACAAGCTTCACCTCTACCACTTTGAGGAGAAAAAGGCCTAACGCTCCCACTGTCGTGTCAGCCTTACAATCCTGGGAGTTGGCCAACCATATGGGCACCTCGAAGGATTGTTTCTACAATGCTTTGGTTAAGTTTGTGGACCCAGCCCACTGACACATTTTCCCAGCCCTCCCATTACACAAGAGTCACAGATATTTAGACAAGTTAGGTTAAAGAGACGGACTACTCATCCATGTATTAATAATTGGATTTATTGTATGGGATTTGTGCTCTCTCACAATACTTGTGTTATAAGTTAGGCCTCGTGCAATCCTCCTTGCCTTTATTGCTTATATAGGGAATGTTATCCCTAATTTTACCTTTTTTCTCTCCTTTCATGCAATATTTGTACTATGCATATCTAAATATTTAATTAGTAGCCCTTTTTCTAAAATCCTCTCACTTGGTACCACTGTTTTGGATGTTAGCAAGAAAACCAATCCAGCAGTATAAATCTAGCAAAATCATATCACTAGCTAAATCGATGTTCAAAAAGACACATTGCAAAACAAAACATAAAAAAACAAAAACCTACCTCATATAGTACATGCATTATAAGTTAGGCCTCAAGTAATCCACTTTGTAATCCTCTAGTCTTTCAATCTCATGTACCAACAAATATATGTTGAGAATTATAAACTCCAAATTAGTTTTAAGTTGTGTTTGATTATATATTTAAATGATTTTATAAGCTTTTACATTTTACAAAATAGCTTTTCTAATTTTATAAAAAACATATATTTTTTTATTAAAAATAATGTATTAAAGTATTCAAGAAAAAATTAAGTCATGAAATTTATTAGATATCAGTAATGGTAATATAGTACTTAAATTTGAGTAAAACCATAGAAATTTGTCAAAATGTTGTAAGTTAGTAAGGAGTGCTTTGATAATAGATTATTATATTTAAAATTTTATTTTTTAATCTAAATAAGATATTTACAGATTGTTTAGGGAATCTTATAAATTTTGAAACACCTTTAATAAGTTTTAATGAAGTTGTATACTCACTTAAACACTAAAATACTACGCTCAGTAAATCATTTCCTCACAACCTAAATATAATTTTGGCTTCCTATACTTACAATTCTTGTTTATCGATGACCATGTAAGTTGTTATTATTTTGCCAATGGATGAGCATTTGGGCATGCTAATTTTGCTTATTGGTTGCCCACATATATTATTTGTCACATGCAAGTGTATTCACTGTCATGGATTCCCATGCACATCTGGCTAAAGATCATGACATTGAGAGTGGCATCCTGAACAACATGGTGGATGGCGTTGCCAATGACGTTAAGGGTTCCATCAAGGGAGTTGCCTAGCATTTGATTTGGGGCATGAGTACTTGATGTGGATCATCACTACATCAAAATTAAATTATAATTAAACTTAATACTATGGAGAGTACATGTATCATTCTAATGAGAAGGGGTTTTGTATCTATTGATTTAACTGAATTCTTATTAGTTAGGCTTCAAAATGGAGTGAAAAAAAATAAATACTAACTAAAAGCAAGCACTTTGAACAAAGCACATAAGACAAAGGTGATGGAGTACCTATAGTTGAAGTATCTAGCCACTTGTGTAATGTTGGTTTCCTATATGTGCCAAATCATGTTACTTATCAGCTTAATTGCACTAGTTATAGATTGTTAATTCTAAAGTTTATAGGATATTCTTCCGAATTATCAATAGCTTCAACTCTAGATTTTAGCAAGTATTCCCAGGGTAAATCAAGTCAAGAAATTCAAGTTTGGTGATTAACTATGGTTACCCATACTAATGTTATGATTTTACTCTCATTATTCTCATAGATTTAGTCGTTGCAAATTGTATGTGTAGTGTGTAAGTTTCACTTCTATTATTCCTCACACAGTCACGGATTAGTTAGTGGATCCTCCAATTACTAGTCAACTCACCAATTACAAATAACCATGTAAAAATAATTAATCAAAACTCATGCATACATATTTCACCAATCACGAACACAAGCAGCTGGAAAGATATTTAGAACTTCGTATTAAATTTCAACAAAACCAATTCCAAATTCTTCATCATCCGAAACAACATAAAAAAATACTAGAAAAAATAAAAAAACTTAGTCTAATAATCTTGTATTACATAGGCAATGAACATGCATCAAGCTCTTGGTGTGGATTCCTTGTTCTCCAATCCTTCAATCTTAAATTCCTATGTTTCTAAGTGTTTAGGAAAATAAAACTAAGTCTAATCTCTCTTCCTATATGTGGAGAACATTTATTTATTGTCTAAGGTTCATATATTGTGCGAAAAGATGGAAACCCCCTTAAATTTTAAAACAAGATCGAAGTTTAAAGTTCTGCCACACTAATTCTCATGATCATGACGTTAGATCTCATGGTCGTGCCTCCCTTCCTTGCACTCATGAACCTGGGCGCAAGATTTACATAAATTGGGTAATTAGGTTTTATAGTAGTGCCAAATTACCTCACAATTGCGCCTTAGATCCTCGCGATCGCAACTATCTTTTGTGAGATTTCCAAAATGGTCTGCAGCACCGACCCACTATTGCTTCAAAGTTTTCTATGACAATTAACCTTAAATCTATGACCATGACCAATAATCGTAAAATTCCAAAATGACCTATGGTTGACTTATGTAGTTGTATCCTCCTCATGCTTAGCTGAAATGTTCTCTTCCACGGTTACAATACTAGCCTATGAACACAAAATTACATTTTAATTGTAGAAAACGTACAAAATTAATAATTAACTTAGTATCTATACTTTTTCAGACCAAAATCATTATACTAAATACAATTTATGAATGATATCATATTTTCACCATTTTAACTCTCATGTATACACAATTTAAGTGCACAAGGGATACAAATATACTATGCTTTTGGAAAATTTGTAATTTTTGTCCTGTAACTACACCCGTTTAGTAAAATTATCCTTTAATTTTTAGCTCTAGCAAAAATGTCCTAACATTTCAAAATTTTGGCAATTTTGGGCAATGTGCCCTAACTCTGCTAGAAAAATGCATGCCCCAAACACGCGACAGCTTAATTTAGGGACTTTCAGCCCTTTTAGGCATGTTGGTAGGGCGGATACCCATGTGTGGAACAGACATGGAAAAGAAAGCCACGGGTCCCATGTATTATTGTCCACACTAGATGAACGTTATAAGCCAGTATTAGGAACGAATTAAATGAAATTAATTGAAACCTTAATTCGATTACCTACTTAACTATTCTTCCATCCAAAAAGATCCTCCCTCGATTTCACTCTTTTATTTTCAAGCCCCTCAACAATCCAACAAAAGCGAAGCTGATAAACAATCATCCAGATAAAATCAAAGGCTTTAAGGAAGACACCAAGAGAAAAATGGGATATTGCCATCACAAGAGGCATTTGAACTTGCCACCTCCTCTTTACTGTAAGTTTTTTCACTCAGTAATATGTTTGAATGGTTTCGAGATAGCATTTTGTGGATATCAACATGCTCCGCTTGTCTCCCATTATGTTGTGTTATGTTGTTTATGTTTTTTTTTGGTTTACAATGTTCCTCGTTTGTCCATTTGTAAAACCCCTTTTTACTTTTGCTCTTTTTTTTTTGTACATGTTTCTAGTAGGTAGATCTCAAGTTAATTTCCATTACTATAAGCTTTTGCTTTGGTGGTACTATTGTTCATGTCTCTAAGGCCATGTACATTGGTAGGTCGGTGAAGAAGATTGATTATATGGATGCACATAGATTGTGCATCACAAAGATGGGTTTGGATCACATAAGTATAGGTATGGCAAGGAGATTCTACGCACTCGTAAATAATAGAGTCAAGTTGATTCTAGATGACAAAGATTTGAGGACAAAAGGCTAAAAACACATTAGTAGCAAGGAAATGGACATATTTTTGGAGGTTGATAATGTGGAGGATGGAGATCATGCAGATGCTGAACATGAAAGTATTGATAACAAAAATGTTGGAACTCAGGATTTAGATGATGTTGATGTGGGATCTATAAAAGTTAAGAATGCTAGTCCGGGAACTATAACAGCAAAAACTAGTGATGGAGGCACTTCTAATGATAGCAATGATAAGGACTTTCTTGAGAGTGATGCAATTAAGAGTAGTGAGGAGGAAGACTTTGTCATTTGTAGAGAATGTGGACCAAATTGTTGTGCAAGAAAATGATGAGCACCAAGAGCATTCTAGAAATTATTCTAGGAAAGATGTACTGGTAGATAGTGAGTAAGTTAGATTAGTGCACTTTGTCTGATGGAGAAGAAAAGAAAAGCATTGGGTAACCTACATTTAACCCAACTTCACTATATGACCCTGTTTTTGATATTGGAATGATTTTCAACACTAGGGATAAATTTAAAAGTGTTGTTTAGTCCTTAGTTATCAAAATGAATAGAAGTGTGAAGTTTAAAAAAATTAACAAGATTGGAGTGTGTGTTGAATGTGTAAATGAGGCATGTGAGTGGAAGATCCGTACCATTAAAGTGAAAGGCGAATGCACCTTCAAAATCAAATTTTACAATCCTCAGCATACTTATTCAGATACATTCAATGTCAAAAATGTAAAGATCAAGTGATTGAGTCCGAGGTATCTACAAAAGTTCAAAAGTAATCCTAAGAGAAGCATCAAAGGCTTTAGGCATAAGGTTACAAATGAGTTGTGGTTTGATGTTTCTAAGGATTAAACCTCTAAAGTGAAAAGGAAAGCCTTAAAAATGCTTAAGGGAGACCCTGTTTATCAATACAGTAGGCTGTGGGATTATGCTAAGGAGCTTGAAAAAACAAATAATGGTTCAATGGGAATCTTGGGGACTAATGAGGATGAAAATGGACAACAAAGGTTCAACAAGTTTTATGTTTGCTTTAGTGCATTGAAAGAAGGTTTTTAGGGTAGGGTATAGACCCATCATGATAGCTTGTAAACCCATCATGATAGCTTGGGACTAAAAAAATGGGCAACCAAGGTTCAACAAGTTTAAGTGGCATTATGCATTTTATGACCTGAATTGGACAACATTTTGTCTGACATTCTAATAATGCAAATAAGTTGCACCTAAATTGCTAACCCCTCCTAAAAAAGCTACACGAGATGAGGATGTGATAGATATACAACCCTCAGCACCTACCTTGGCACAATCTCAAGTAGAGTTGCCTGTGACAATGGGTTCTTTGATGTCAACAACTGTAGATGTCCAAACCACTATCTAAGGTTGTCACAAGCCTAACCAAACTAGGTGCCATTATCTTCGAGGGGAAAAAATTTGTCAACATATCAACCCTAACCTCAATCCTCACAACAAATGCATCTAAATCAACTAAGTCCAATGAGAAAGCTAAAAATATGAAGAAATGTATGGCCCATGCTTGTCTTTGTGTTGCCTTGTGTAAGATGTAATTTTTTGGCAAATTTAATATGTTGTTATGGTTAAGTATTTTGTTGGCAATTAACCTTTTGTATAATCACTCCACTTAGATTTTGTTGTGTAGTGTTTTGACAGATGATTTCAACTTTGAATTCAATTAATATTAAGAAACATATTTCTACATGTTTTAAACTGTATCATTTGAATTCCAATGAAACAGAATGTTCTACAGGTTTTGATATTGTGACCTTTGAATTTAATCCATGAATTCAAGTGTAAGTGAAATAAAATGTTCTATAGGTTTTGATATTATAGCCTTTGCACATTACCATTTTGCATATCCTTGTACACATTACATAAAAACTAACTTGGGAAAATTTTGCATCACTATTCATATTACACAGCCTACACATAACCATTTTACATCACCATGTATAGTGATGCATATTGTTCCAACTACAATGATTCATATTACACAACCTACAACAACACTACCATTACAACAACAAAATGAACTCCAATAACTCCCATAGAAATCCCATCACGCCATCACATTCCATTTGCCTCAACCTCACCAATGATATTAGTTGCCTTACCAGAAGTGCCATCATCTGCAAAGGTTAGAATCCACAAAAGTAAATCCAAGACTAGAGAAACTAAAAGCAATAGCTTCACAAGCTTCTTGGTTAATTCCTTTAATATTGCATTCTATGTGCCACCTTGTTCAATCTCCTCAGCAAACCTAGGATAATGGCCTTTGCCCTACGACAAATTAGAGGATCTTCCCATGAAAAGAACCCACAACAGCCTCTCTACCAAATAAGAAACAAATCACAAATTTTCTTATATTGTGTTGCAAACATGCATGGAAGCCCTACCCTAGGTTTTTGTCCGTCTAAGAGGTGTGCAAAATAGTTGTCATTCTATAATAGCAATTCATATTTTCAATGACGTGTGACATTCTACCACCCTTCACGATTCAGGAGATTGAACAAAGTGCTATAAGAGGAATGAAGTGCATCCAAACAATTTTTAGGGACAATTTGAATTGCTGGTTAAACATTGTGGGAAAGACGAAGTAATTTTTGGAATGTCGTAGTTGTTAGGGCTTCCAACTAAAAAAATGAAAAAGGGAGGGAATATTCATGTTCATCTAGCGTGAACTTCCCTTTAACAATAAATGTGACTTGTGGCATTTTTTCCTCGTCAATTGTACAAATGCGTGTCCTCCCTACCAACTTATCCAAAGACACTAGAAATCCCAAAATTAAGCTATCACATGCATAGTACATGCTTTTTTTGAGCAAAATTAAGGCAAATTGTCTTAAAATTGCCAAAATTTTGAAATTTCTGAACATTTTTGTTAGACCTAAAAATTAAAGGATAATTTTGCCAAATGGGTGTAGTTACAGGACAAAATTTGTAATTTTTCCCTATAATTTCTCATGTTATTAGTAACTTCACTTTCTTCTACCATCAGGGGGCCCTCACTCGCAAACATGTTCAAGCAGCCATGCCATGACTAAAGGTTCTATGGTCTTGACTAGATTAATGAGTTGCTTATCGGCCATGATGGCCATTTCTATGATGCCTTGCGAATGATGAAACCCACCTTTCATCTATTTTGCTCTAAAGTGGTGTAGATTGATTTCCTACTATAGCATAATAGAGGTCACCTACTGTGGGAGGACTCAGTTGCCATCTTTCTCAAATGTATTGCCATGCAACACCACCACCAAGATAAAGTCGAATGTTTCCAATGATGTCTCAAGACAATCAGTCACCACATATACATGGTGTGTGATGCATTATGTGAAATGCTAGCCAAGTACATCTATCCACTAGACATGTTTGCCATGCATGAAAGAATCCTACATCACCCATATTGATACACCTATTTCAAGGTATCATCATGTACTCGCCATGCTCAAATACACCACTTCTTGTGGTTTGCTTTTACACAAGTAGTGTTAATTGCATACTGTTTCCAAAACTATGTTGAGGCTATCAACAGCACATTAGTTCTTAGATAGGTTCTCTCACACGGCTCTGCAGTGTATCAAAGTAGAAGAGAGGCCCTCAGTCAAAATATCATGGTAACATGTGACTTTGACCTGAAATTTACATTCGTGGTGTCAGGATGGGAGAAGAGTGTAGTTGATACTAGAATACTACATGACATCTTTAAAAAACTAGAGTATAACTTCCCATGGTCCCCCAACATTTGCAAAAACTCAAGATTTCAAATACAAATATGCTAGTCATTACTAATAAGGATTAGCATTGTCATAGGCAAGTACTATGCAATCGATACTAGGTGCACTAACATGCTTGGCCTTCTTACACTGTACTAAGATGAGCACTACTCCATCCCAGAGTAGCATGGTTCTAGACAAAACCTACACATTGTCAGAGAGCTATTCAACTGATGCCATTCATCTATTCTGAACCACATCAAGCATGCCTTCAATGTATTAAAAAAAGTAATTTCCTATATTGAAGGGCCTGATGCCAAACTATAGACTAAAACTCAAGCAAACTTTGTTATTGCAATGTATGTCATGCACAACTTTGTTATCAGACACTGCGATGATGATTAGTTCTTGGGGAGGTGGCTAATCTTGATTGGGTGGACAATAATTTCGAGGTGTAAATGCAACAATAGCGAGATGATTTTCTACTATATCTAGACCTATTGGATGAGAGTGTAATGGACAGAAACTTGTTTTGGGACCAACTAGCATAGTAGATATGGGAAGGGCAGTGGGGATGATGGTTTAATGAAACTACCATCAACTTTTTGGCTTAGTAGCTTGTACGCCTATTTATATGTTGTTCACTTGTGACATCATGTAATTCCTACTGCTTGATCGACCAGTTAGATCATGTAATGCCTACTATTTATTTAGTTTTCACTTGTTACTTTGTAAATGACTATATACTACCTACTGATTGTATGATTTTCACTTATAACATCATGTAGTGCCTACTGTTTGATCCACCACTTACATCATGCAATGCCTACTATTAGTATAGTTTTCACCTGTTACTTCGTAAATGGCTATGCGTGGTCTACACTTATTATTTTGTACCTCAATTAAATAATTATTTTGAGTATGTAGGTCTAACATTCCACATCAACATGCATCTTATTCATAAATTTCTAATGCAATTAGCCTGTAAAATATCTAAAATGTTAACGTTTGGTAACTAATGAGCACTATGTATTAGGGAAATTCCACTAAGAAGGAATGCCCCCCATGCCGCATCTTGACCACCTCTATTACAGTGGACCATTCTGAAGGAGGCAGCACTATTACCCTCATGGATGTCCATCATGAGCGCTTGGGGATTAACATGACGCAAGATTAGGAGATTTACCCAGTCTACAAAGACATTGCTAAGTTGTTAACACAAAACTTCAGCCACAAGTTCACAGTTTTTCAAGTATTACCTCATTTGATCACTTGATAGACATGGCACGTTGGCTTTGACTAGTACCTCTCAATACCTAGTGTGAAATTTGATACACACACATATGAGGTTTGCGTGGGCCTAGAGTTTTGGGAGGGAGGCCAACAGGTAAGATATCATTGTACCATGTCATGTTTCATTATTACTGCATTTTCCTTGTCTAATGCATGCTTGTCTATGTATGTTGACTTCATCCCCCGCGATATTTCTATAGGAGATGGATGCTTAGAGTAGAGATGACAATGGAAACCGGTAACTGTAGCGACCTATCCCATGGGAGGAGCAATGGGGCCGATGTCAGGGTAGGGTCGTGGGATTTTCTTCCCCCGAGTTTTAAATGGGATAAGAGATAGGGGAACTTACCCTCACCCCACCCCCGCATTAATTAAATAATAAATATAATTATATTTATTAAATACATATAAATATATCATTTACTTAAAATAAATCATAAAGTAACAAAAATATATATTATTTTAACTAAAATCAATTATAAATTAAAATTAGTTATGTTAAATGTTAAATTATTCTAATTTTTATATACTTTGAAATTGGGTTAATTTAAAAATTTGTTCACTAAATTAGAAATTTGATCACTTTACTTAGATGTAAAAGAAGAAATTATATAAAAAGAGTTATTTTTGAATACATTTACATTTTAATTGTGCTAAAATATACACTTTCTCATAAAACTAATATTTTTTCTTAAACTAAAAAATCTTTAAATGTGAACAAACTAAATTAATTAAAATAAACAAAAGTATAAAAGTTTTCATTTTAATTGATAAAAAGATTGAAACTCATTTTCTTAGTATTATAATAGTAAAATAGTAATTAATTATTATAAGTATAAAATAGTAATTTTTATAGTAATATATAATAAATTAAATTTAAATTACAAATTTTCCACCAAATGGGTTTTCCTCCCAATGGGGCACTGGTGGAGAATCGAGACAGGTGATGGAGTGATGGCAAGGAAAGTGAAGATAGGGGATTGACACTACTAGAAATTCTGCGAATTGGAACGGCTTTTTGGCACAATTTCTCCGTAAAAGCTGTTCCAAATTTAATTTGGAACAAATTTGGAATGGTATTTTTTCCGCTCCAAAACGGCACGTTCCAAAATATTTTGGAACGGCATTATAAAGCCGTTCCAAAATTTGGCACGGCTTCGTAATGCCGTTCCAAAATTTGGCACGGCAATAAAAAGCAGTTCCAAAATTTGGCACGGCTTACTCATGCCGTTCCAAATTTTGGAACGGCTTTCTAATGCCATTCCAAATACATGGTGGCCCTACAATATTTGGATCTATAATGGATCGCATTTGGGATGGAAATTTGGAACGGGTTATTTTTGGAACAGTTTAGGAAAGGCTTTGATACGGAAATTTGGAACGGTGTTGGCACGACACGTTTTGGAACAGTTTTGGCACGGTATGTTTTAGAACCGCTTTGGAACGGATCCGTTTGGGACGGCGTTGGCACGGTTTTTTTTGGACACGGCTTTGGCATGGTATATTTGGCGCGGCTTAGGAACAGTTTCTTTTGCACGGCTTAGGAATGGTTTCTTTGGCACGGCTTTGGAACGGTTTATTTGGCACGACTTTGGCACGGTATATTTGGCGCGGCTTAGGAACGGTTTATTTGGCACGGCTTTGGCGCGGCTTAGGAACGGCTATGTGGCACGGCATTGGCACGGTCTGTTTTGGAACTACTTTGACACGGTATATTTGGCACGGCTTAGGAACGGTTATTTAGCACGGCGTTGGCTCGGCATTGGCACAGGCATTTTGGAACGGCTTCGGCACTACTATTTTCGAATAGCTTTAGAACGCATTTTGTACAAATGTATAGGAATAAAGAAGGATCGTTTTGGACGCAAATTCAAATTTTTTTTCGCATATTTTGGCAAAAATTCTTATGCAATAATTGTCAAAATTATTTACCATGTTTGCTTCGACGTCAACTAAAATTTAAAAGCATACAACCATTATATTACTCCATTAATACAAAATAAAATTGAAACTATTTAATCTAAGACATTATGTGTATTGTAACAATAACTTGACATACAGAGGAAGGTTAAAAACTCTAAGTGACATGGCACACTAGTCAAGCCTCTCGTCATGATCATCATCTGCATCTTGATTCGGGGATCGGGATGGCTTACCAGAAGTGAAAGCTTGAGGGTAGTTTGTGTTAACCCAATTCAATAATTGATTTAATTGTGCCTCATTTCGCTCAAGCCTCTCCTCCGCACTCTTCCATTTCTCCTCAGCCATAAGCAGTTTCTCTTCTATTTGAATTAGTTTTTGCTCCACATTGCGTAACTCAGGAGAAGGTGAGGAGGTTTGTGAGGTGGATCCCCTACAAAAATTGCGAAAGTTGTTACCCTCTGATCCCATGCCCGGCAGTCGGCCTTTCTTAAAGCCACCAAGAGCTATTGCGACAGCATTGCTACTAGATGAACTGTAAGATGATCCCCCTGCTGCGATTTGATCATCGGAATCCATGGCATTTACTTCTTCTAGTGCATTCGCGATATTCTCCTATATATTAATTTATTTTTATAAATGATGAGAAGAAATTAATAGATATATTTATGCATACTGTGTAGAAGAAACAGACAAAGTTACTGCTTGGATCTGTGCACGAGGTCCTGCCCAATCCCCAGATGCAGTCTTCCAAACCTTAGAGTACAACTCTAATGGATTTGGCGGCCTGCCCAAAGTTGTCTCCTACGAGAATATAATATATGAATTTAAATAATGAAATAATAAGAAATTTCATATTACAGGAAAATCACGTACGTTGATTTTTTGAATATAGCTCAACTAACCATTCGGTGGCTGTGGGCAGTAATAGATATCAAACCTCCTCGGTAAATAGTGGATGCTGAGCCGTATCAACAAGTCGATTGTTTTTATTTTTTTCACACGTTTCAGTAAATTACTCCTGTGCCCACTCATTCTTCATTTCTACCCAATTCTCTTGGGATACCCATGGTGGCTTTATATCAGAAACCCTTGCACGGTGTAAGTGCTTCCTTAGGAGCTCAGAAGCTTTCTTCTTAAAGTTCTTTTCAATTACAGTCGTGTCTGCAGAGTTCCATGCAAATTCGGCCTGTGGAGAATCGTAAATTTTTTTCACAAACAAGTGTGTCAATGGTACTTCATGTATGCATAATAAGAATCAGATAATTCACAATATACAATCACGATTCACCTAAGTACTTCATGTAAGTGCAAACACCACAGCAACATTTAACCATTTCTACGTAGAAATCGTATGCTGGTATATGGCAAACTTGTGCTCGAACTCTTTTCAACACTAGTATGTCAGCCTAATCGTTCATGAAGTAATCCACCACCATGCATAAACACGCTGGTTTTCTCCTCCATACATTTTCATTTAAATCAATACTGAGATTCATACGTGGACAACAAGGATTGTTCTTATAATTAATTAGCAAGAAATAAAGCAAAATAACAGACATACACATATATCCGATGGGTTCAAAAAGCAAGCAGGAGAAAGAAACCACATGTGCACACACAAACACAGGCTATCATATATTAAATCATTCATATTATTGAATTTGTTCAAATAGCACATATAACAACATCTATGATACATCCATACATCCATGTCAAAAAGCATACATTAATTAAGCAACTCACCAACAACACAACCCATAGCCGACAAAACGTATAATTTCATGTATTTTGAAAAAGTACACCAACATGTAACACGTTATGTGCCACATACCCGAAAATTTATGCAATATACAAAATTCGCCTTCGTACTTGTCCACTAACCTTAAATAGGCAAAACCAGAATTCTTTAATGTCGAGCTCAACATCCTTAAATCGAACCCAAGCACCATTGTAGTGGCCAAATATAACCTCTCTTATACAGTCAGTTACTTCTTTATATACACTGTGAAAACAATCTATGTTATGATAAAAACTTCAATAACATACATATAGTAAGTAATAAATGAAATATGCAACCATACTGGAAGGTTCGCAGGGTTATGTGTATAGGTCCTCCAGTCCTCCAGTGAGATGTTTCTGATGGTTGTACATTTGGAGTTACTTCGGCAACAGAGTTCTCTTGTTGGGCATTGGAGCCAAACGCGCCACCCTTGAAATCCAAAGGGCTAGGAAGACTATTATGTAGTGGAGATTGTGTTGGTGAGAGTGGCTGTGTTTCAGAGTCTTCTGAAATAGGTCTATGTATAGCAGAGTTACTCCGAATTGTATTGAGCCTTCCTCCAAGCCTTGGTGAATTACGTCCATGTCCCCTTGAATAAGCACCACGTGTCATCTGAGAAAAATTAAACGAATAAATAATAGTTCCATATAATGTGGGACAGCTATGACTTAACAAAAAAATTATCATACACAAAGTACCACATTACCCCCTTCACTCTAAATTATGTCAAACGTGATAGATACGACAGACCAACATTCAATTTGAAATGTTAATTCCCACAGTTTAACATATAAACATGAAACAAAATTGGATTGCGGCACAAAGAGAACACATTCAACACACATGTGCTTAAAATCAACTGCAAAGTGTCTCAGCATATTCATCATCATTGTTCACTACATTTCCTCTATGTTATTTGACATAGACAAAATTAAATTTCACTTAGACATTTCATCAAACACTTATCATGCATTTGTTTATGTAGAAGAGCTTTTGCTATTACATTAAAACACAATCAAGCATTTCATTCACCATAGACAATAACAACACTAGGATGTTGAAATTTAGCTCAACCATAACCCAGGTACCATAAACATAAATATGCAGTTTTAACATATAAACATAAACACGCTGGTTTAGCTCAACCATTACCCAACTACCATAAACATAAACACGCTGGTCGCGTGTTTTGCTCAACCATAAAAATAAACACGCTGGTCGCCTGTTTAGCTCAACCATAAAAATAAACACGCTGGTCGCGTGTTTAGCTCAACCCTTGCACATAAACACGCAGTTTTAACATATAAACATAAATATCACCACGGTTTTGCTCAACCATAACCCAAGTTCCATTATTGAGAAAATGTCGTTTACGACTCTGAGAATTTTCGTGAAGAGAAGAAATAATAATACCTTGAAATGTATGGTATACACAATACTAGTTATCACGAACCAAAGTTGTGGAAGATTTGGCTTGGATGACTTCACGGTTTCGCTTGAGAGAGAGAATAAGGTTTAGTATGTTTAATTTTTGAATTGAATGAAAAGAGGTGTGGGAGGGATATATTAATATTTTGGAACGGTTTTGGAACGTGAAGTGGAATATTACCGTTCCAAACCAAAATACGAGGCCGGCGTTGTCACCAGCGTCGTGACGATAATGCTGACGGCCCAAATTTTCACCACCCGTCTCCCGATCATCGCGACGGTTGACGAGGACGGCGAAAAATTTGAAATTCAGACGCACCGTCGTGCCCGTCGTCGCGACGAGGATAGGGCGACGGCGCACCGTTCTGTCGCCGCCACGACGCGGAGGGCGACGGGGGCTCCAGAATGTTCTAGAGTCCCCGTCGCGACGCGAAGGGCGACGGCCGTCGAGCTACGCCGTCGCGACCGCGGTCGCGACGCGGAGGGCGACGGCGACTCTAGAATCCAGCTCTGCCGTCGCGACGCGAAGCGCGACGGCGACTCCAGAAAATTCTAGAGCCCCCGTCGCCCTCAGCGTCACGACAGCGGTCTCGACGGGGCTCCAGAACATTCTGGAGCCCCTGTCGCGCTCCGCGTCGCGACGGGCGGGAGGACGCCGTACCGTCCTCCTAGCTCATCGTCGCGACGTCGAGAATATATATATTTGCAAGTTCGTTTAATTTCACACATTCTCCTCCAATCTCTCTTATTTTTCACCAAAAACTTCCATCGTCGTTGTTATAGTTCTGTTATTCGACGGTGTATCTTTGATTCACGTCATATAATAGTAAGTTTACTTACAATTCTGTCATTTTTTTAGACGATATGTTTATTTAATCTCGTGATTGAGGTTTAGTATGAAATTGAATAGTATGTTATGTTTATACAATTTGTTCATAGATTTGTGGCCCAAAATGTTGTGGTTTGTATATTTACATATATGTTTAGACTTGAAATATAGTGGTGACAACAAATTTTATTCGAAATTGTATTGTATATAAGGTGTTCGATGAATTGCCCCTGTTGATAATTAGCAATATTGTGCCACTAAACGGCTACGTAGTATTCGTAAATGGGTAATTAAGAATCTTGTGCATGTCAATTGTGCTACTTACTGTATGACATTAGAATGATTTGTCTAGAACAAAACCATTACAAATTGCATTGCATATAAGGTGTTCGATAAATTGTCAACGTTGATAATTTGCAAATGTTTTCACATTGATGCTACGCCGTCGTAGAATGGGGATAGTTGGGATTGTTGTGCTGTTGTTTTGGCGTGTATGCAAGTTCGGGATTGTAGTACCCATTTTCTTATACGGTGCGATTCTTATTTGGGGCGCAAATATGACACATTATGTAGGATGTCGTCGTGTGTAGTGTATGTGAAATGTTGATTAGTAGCGGGAGTTGATAATATGTGATAAAGTTTGAAAACGTTGATAATTAACTGGCTGATCATTTAATATGTTATTTTGCAAGATAATGCCACCGAAAAGAACCCGAGATGCACCATCATCCAGCGCAGGTGAAAGGAGAATCTTTTTGACAAATGAGGCAAAGGAAAAATATGAAACTATCATAAAAAATCGAAGCTTTGTGCCTGAGCGCGGAATAGTTCGAGCGATGCGACACCACCAATTATACCATCAAACTATTAATGCTTTAGGTTGGTGGCAATTCACTCAAGAGCCCGAGCACCCCGCGGTGAAGCCTGTGGTTAGGGAGTTTTACTCCAACATGGGGAAATATCAAAGTGATCGAGTTTGGGTGTGAGGCGTGAATGTATATTATGATGTAGCCACAATAAACCGGTTGCTGGGAACACCGCAGAAGGAACATAGTGCAAGATTCAATCAACTATTGAACTTACACAACCCATTGTCTGAAATAGCCAGAGAGTTATGTCCAGGCGGAATCCAGTGGACTGACCCTTCGGTACGAACTGCAATTCGAAGTGCGGGGTTAAGTGATGTGGCTCGTACATGGTTCTATTTTTTGGCAGCTCGAGTGCGACCTATAAATCATCATACAAGCATCACCAAAGAGCGAGCCATACTGTTATATGCCATCACGAACAGTATATACTTCAATGTTGGATGGGAAATTAGCGATGGCATATTCAGGTGTTCGAAGATGTCGAGAGAGGCAATGTGGCACCCCCATCTGATCACTGAATTATGCAGAACTGCTGGAGTAGCTATTGACCCCATAGAGGAGACACTTTCTACACAGAATGAGATTATTTTTAATCTCCCCCCAGATGCGCCAATGGAGCCAACAGGGGAATATGAGGAGCCCCCTTATTATTCAACAACCTCCCCCACAGCGGCATGGTATCCGAGGTATGGAACAATTACTTGTAAATTTATCAGATCGTATGGATACGGTAGTCGGACTACTGAGGGAGGAGAGAGAGCATAGGACGCAACAGGATGAGCACATAGGACAGCTTGAGGCCCAAATAGCTTCGCTCACTGCTCGGCATGATCATTATTACAATCAGACTTATCAATATTGGGGCTCCGTCACAGCACGAGATGAGGCCATTTATGACTACCAGCGCATGATGGCCACTCACAGTGCAGTAGGACCTATGCCGGCATGGCCTCGTCCATTCAGACCTGTCCCGTATCCCGTACCACAACAGCCACATTCTCCTGAGGATCTGGGCCCATCAATGTCAGAAGACCACGTACCGTCGGGAGATGAGGGTGATAATTAGTGTAGCTATTTTATGTTCAATTTATGTATGTTGAACGACATGGTCTTTCTGGAGTCGCTTTCATGTATGAACTTTTTTCTTTAGTTGTTTTGCTTATAAATATTTGGTATGCATATTGAGTCTTAACTCACATTTCGGAACAAATTCATGGCTACAAGCCTTGTCAACACCCCAAATTCCAGAATAGGTTCGAAATTATGCATGCATATACAACAACCACAAGATTTGAAAGCCCAATTGGAATGTTACACATCACGTTCTTCTCTAAAATCACCAGATTCACTACAACTAAGTGAGGTATCTGATGCGGTATCTCTACAACTATCAGTGGACCTATTACTATAAATATCGGCCTCTACATCCTCGTCTGAATCTACATGCAGTCCAATACCAGAAGGATCATGCAGAAGAGGAATGTCTAACTGTGTTGACCACGCACCGTGAACTACATCATTGTCAGGTTGAAAAGGGACATCAGTCCACTTCACTTCCACAGTGCTTCTAGTCTTCGTCTTGCACGCAGCAATCCAATCAACTCTGTTCCTCTTCGAACCCGGGTAGCCTATATAATATACTTGAGTAGCTTGTTGAACAAGCACAAATGGTTCATCTATTTTGTAGATACGTGACAGGTTAACATCAATTATGCCATACTTAGGATGTATTTTTTGTCCCCTTACAGGGTCAACCTATCGACACTTAAAGAGTGTAACATACATATTTGGCAAGTTACAGTATTGAAACTCCAATATTTCCTCCAATAGTCCAAAAAAATCATATTCTGCGTCATTGTAGCAGGATGATCGAACGCAAACCCCATAGTTCATTGTTGATTTGTCTTGGGCATGGTCTATCGTGTGGAACCTAAATCCATTTACCATGGTTTCTGAATAGCACGTGACTCAATTGCTCGGCCCATAGGCTAAGCTCCTAATTAATGGATCACTTATGCCGCTCCTTGGATGTAGGATCTGTTTCACAAAACAATTCCACCAATTATATGCTATTTAATGATTAAAGTCAATATTAGTGTTATTATGCTTACATATGTTTTAAACCATGGGAGGAACTGCTCAGCTACTATCTTGTCCATGTTGAGATCAGCCTCGTCATATTAGGAAACAAACGCTTTGCTTTCAAAAGCCATATGTTAGCTCAATGCAAAACCATCACCATGCCTATGGGATTTTCGCTACATGATGCGTACCTGTAAATTGGTTCAACCTCTAGACAATTTAATAAAACATATGTTTCTGCTGCGTGCTTCTCGGGAGTAGTTAGATAACGTGGAGGCCTACGGCGACATGGTCGACTGGGATAATTGAATATGGAGAAAGCTGCAACTGTAGAGGGCGTAGCTCGTGGGTCACTACGGACTGGTCTATTTCTTTTTGATGAAACAGATGAATCAAAATAGTATGATGCAAATGTAGCTATTTCCTCCACAACATATGCTTCACATATTGAAGCTTCAACACGTGCTTTGTTTTTGACTTTCTTCTTCAGGGTTCGAAGGAACCTGATAAGAAAATTAGTAAAATCACCTTCATGTTTATCAAATAGAAATTAAACCAAGAACATTTGAACAACATTTGTTTTGCAATCAAACCTTTCAAATGGATACATCCATCTATATTGCATAGGCCCACCAATCCTGGTCTCATACGGCAAATGAATAACCAAGTGTTCCATTGAGTCAAAAAATGATGGTGGGAAAATTTTCTCAAGGTTGCAAAGTAAAATTGGGGTCTTCTCCTCCAACTCTTGCAGTTGCACAACGTTTTGAACAGGTAAGCAAATTTGTTGGAATAACAAACTCAATTCAGTCAATGCATTTCATACAAACCCCGGCAACAGCTCTCTAAATGCAATGGGAAGTAGGTGCTCCATGAACACGTGCGCATCGTGAGTCTTCATACCATGCAATTTCAGTTCCACCATGTCAACGCACCGACTGATGTTCAAAGCATACCCATCTGGAAATCTTAATTGCATAAGCCACTGACATATCATACGTTTCTGATCTAGACTAAGGGTATATGCTGCCTTGGGCTTACTTCCACCACTTTCTGGTGGAACTGCAATCTCAGCTCGATCACAAAAATTACTCATGTCCTTACGACCATTCAAGGTATCTTTTGTCTTCCCTTTAATATCCATAATTGTGTTGAACACGTTGTCGAACACATTCTTCTCGATATGCATGACATCAAAATTGTGCCGTAACATATTATCCTTCCAATAAGGTAAATCCCACAATATACTTCTCTTTGTCCATTTATGTTCAGTACCATAACCAGCCACTGTTGAGATTGGGTCATCAATGACTCGGGGAAGGCCACATACCCGATCCCATATACATTCACTTGACATAATAGGAGGTGGGGTGCGGTACTCTACACGTCCTTTTTTACTCTACACGTCCTTTTTTAAAATTTTTCTTATTCCTCCTATAAGGGTGATCAGGGCAAAGAAATCGACGGTGACAATCAAAATAACTTGGCTTCTTACTATGGAGAAGGTAAGTGGCCTTAGTATATTCCATACATACTAGACAGGCTATCAACCCAGCACAACTCCACCCAGAAATCATAGAATACGCAGGCAAGTCATGAATTGTCCACAACAAAACAGCCCTCATATTGAAAGTACTATGCCGTGATGCATCATATGTTGGAACGCCTTCATGCCACAACATGAGTAGTTCATCGATCAAAGGTTGTAGATAAACATCAATAAGTCTTTTAGGATTAGATGGACCAGGAATCACTAAAGACAAAAACATGTATGGGTTTTTCATACACAAACCTGGCGGAAGATTATATGGTGTCACAATAACAGGCCAAGATGAATATGTCTTGCCATACGAACCATACGGTGCAAATCCATCTGCACATAAACAGAGCTTAACATTGCGTGGCTCAGCAGCAAATTTAGGATGGCTCTCATTAAAACTTTTCCATGCTGCCCCATCTGAAGGGTGACACATATTTCCCTCATCAGTTGTATGTGCTGCATGCCAAATCATCTGGTCTGCTGTCACATTTGATGCATATAATCTCTGCAAACGGGGAGTCAAAGGCAAATAATATAGGTGAGCAAATGGTACCTTTTTTCTATGGTTTTGGGAGCCTGACCTGACCTTGTATCTAGGTGCACCACAAAATTTGCAACAATAAAGGTTAATATCAGATTTCCAATATAACATGCAACCAGCTGGACAACAATCTATCTTCTGCACAGCAAGTCCCAAATCTCTTATAAGTCGTTTCGTACTATAATAGTCTGCCGGCATTCTATGGCCATGAGGTAGGACCTCATCAAGCAAACTACATATATCATCAAAACAATTTTCTGACATGCCATGGTCTGCTTTTATACTCACCATTCTTGCCACAGCCGACAATTGAGAAGAATTTTCACAGCCATCGTACAACGGTTCATCTGCCGCATGTAACATATCCAAGAATTTATTTGTTAGACTATGAACATCACCTGCTTCAACATGCTCTGTGCCATCAGCTCCGTCATCACCATCATATAATTGATTTGTACCGCTACCACTTGCTTCCCACATATATGAGGCACCATGTTGCATTTGTGCATCGTGCAACATCCTTTGCTCCCGTGAAATCCTTTGATAAATGCCTTCACTTAGGTTGTATTCACTCAATGTGGCAGTTGGCTCAGCTAGACATGGCTGATTTAAGCACTCGTTTTCACCATGACTAGTCCAATTGAAATAATTCTTCACGAAACCCTTTCTGAGCAAATGCAATTTCACTTCTTCAAGCTCCAAGAACTTACTGTTCTTGCATCGACAACAAGGACACCTAATTCTAGAACCATCCATATAACTTTCTTGTTTTCTTGCCCATTCAACAAAATCATTCACACCATTGACAAACTCCTCAACTAATCCTTGACGTCCAAGGAGGTTTTCGTTGTACATCCACGCCCTAATATCTCTCAACATTGTGCACTATAAATTTAAATACAAATAAAAGTTTAAATTAAATATTTTTAAGACATATAAACACATTGCGGCAAAATATCTCTTAACATTGTATATTCATAACTCTAATATTTCTTAACAACGGCACAAAAATTTCATCTTCACTAAAAGATTCTCATCATCTAATTAAAAGATTATAATACACAATTATAGTCTCACCCCATTACTTTATATCCATACACAAGCTAGTGGGATATTCACAATAAACTAAATCACAAAAGTATTAAAAATCTACACAAATAACAACATTACCCATATAAGGAAAAAATTAACGGTTTATTAGCAAAACCTCTAAAATTAGCAAATTACCTTGGACAATCTTTAAAAAACCCTTTCCTACCCTTTGAGAATGCCTTCAAGATGGTTTAGAACCAAAAATTGCGTAAATAGCATCTGGTAAACCGTAAGGATATTATATATATCTGTAATGGTGGAACGGATTTGGAACGGCTTTACATTGCCGTTCCAAATTTGAAATTCAAATTTGGAATGGCAATAAATTCCGTTCCAAATTTGAAATTTGAAATTTGGCACGGCAATATAAAGCCGTTCCAAAGCCTGAGTCATATTTGGAATGGCTTTCTTTTGCCGTTCCACATTTTGGAACAGTATTCTATTCCCGTTCCAAATTTGGAACAGCTTTTGGAAGCCGTTCCAAATTTGGAACGGTTTTTTTAACCGTTCCAGTTTGGAACCGCTTTGGCACGAAGTTTTATATAATGTCATATATGTTCCAAATTCGTGCCAAATTTGTGCCAAACAGGGACGATTTTTTGGAACGGCTACAAAGCTGTTCCAATTCGACGAATTTCTAGTAGTGTGAGTTGGGGCGGAGGGAAGGTTTTGACAGTGGGACAAGGGTGGGCAAGGCGTCCCCTCCTCCACCCCCATTGCCATCCCTAGCTCAAAGGTGCTAATGTGCACCTAGGGGGAGCCATTGTATCCTCCACATCCTATTTTTAAACCCCTCAATCCATCCCACAGTAGATCAAAATAATGCTAAAAGCCCAATGAGAGGTCATTGTCATTTCTAACTCTGACACGGAGTCTAGGTTGTTCTGTAGGCACCAACATTTGGACCCTTCTATTCATTCAGAGATCATTGATGCCACGTGTGAGGAAGCCTAGTGATGTGGCATCTTCTACTGTTCCTCACCTTGTGGATCCATGGAAGGTTGTTCTTCAGCAACAACGAGTAGGAACCCATGCAAGTTCTAGACTGGAAGGCTCACTGAGTAGCATGGCATGTTGGTTGAATTGATCACACCACTGACAATGGTGGCGTCGTGACAGAGTAGGTATCAGTGCCTCCTTTGTTTTCATTTACTATCCTGTATCGTTGATGCAGTGTTTCCATCCTTATGTATAGTGATTGAAACTTTGTACATCTTATTTGTGATGGCACATGATCATGTACTCCCTTTCACCTTATGCTACAACTTGGTGGTTATGTAACTCCATTCACCTTATTGTGCAACTTAGTGCTTATGTCATTTTCAAATAAAATTTTTGTTAGTTTTGATGAACTAACCTTCATTTTGTAAAAGTTTCCAACCTATTAGCAAGTTTCATTACAAAAAATTCGTGTAGGCAAAACTTTAACTTATGAAAAAATTAAATAAAATATATAATTTTAAAATTTTATTCCTAAAGTTTTAGTTTAAATTGTACTTATTAGGAAGCAATATTAAATAAGATTACAATTTTATTTTACTTAAGAAAAAAATTCCAAAAGTATCAATTAAGAAGGGAAAATATTTTGACAACTACTAGAATCTAATAACTACCGGAATTCAACTTAACTATATTCTATAGAATTGAAACCTAAGTTCTAGCTTAAGTCGGACTCCAAATTGAGTATAGCCAAAAAAAATTAACTTGAAGTTGAGTAATCTTATTCATTAAAACTAGCCTCATCTAATAAGAATAATAATTATAATAATAATAATAGTAATATATGTATTTCACAACAAAAAATATGCACAGTTTATTATAATAATAATAATAATAATAACATTGATGATTCCACAACTACAAAAATAACTACAGAAATAATGATAAAAATAAAAATAAATAATATTAATAACAACAACAACAAAATTGATAATTCCACAACAACAACAAAAAATAACTATAGTACTAATAATAAAAATAAAAATAAATAATAATAACAATAAATAATAATACCAAAAACAACATTGATAATTCCACACCAATAATAAAAATAACTACAATAACAATAATAATAAATAATAAATAATAATAACAATTACAATAATAATAATAACAAGAACATTGACAATTCTACAACAATAACAAAAATAACTACAGTAATAATAAAAAAATGAAAATAATAATAAATAATAAACATGAAAATAATAATGACCACCATAACAAAAATAACTATGGTAATAATTATAAAAATTTAATAATAATAATTACATAACAACAACAAAAAATAACAACATTACCAATAATACCAATAAAATAACAAATTCCACCATTTTTAGTAATTGCAAAATAATTTTCACCACAAAAAACTTTAAAAAACACAAATAACTATCTATTACATCAACCCCACTTTCCAATAAATAATTACCTATCGCCTTACTGCAATTATTATATTATCTTCCAAACATCATTCATTTATACAGAATACCCTATTTTCTATATCTCATTTCTTTCAAAAAACATTTCTCACTTTTTCTAAGGAAAACATTTTCTCTAATACGGAATACCCATCCAATTTCAGCCTTAGTCATTGATTTTTATACTAATATTTCACTATTCCAATCCCCAAGTTTTACCAATTTCTATTTTAAGCCCGACATTTTCATTAAATTAGTTGGATTGCCTAATATTGGGGATTTAATTTGCAACTTACCCCTTGACCTTTTTTTGTTTCACTTTTAATTGCATAAAAAATTTTAATTTGAATGTTTTTAATAGAATAATTTTAACTGTATGTATTAAAGGAGAACTATGAAATTCCCAAATTAAGTGTAATATTAAATTAGACACAAAAAAATATGGAATTATCCTTATTTTTTATTTTTTGCAATGTAAAATCTAGCATGAATATTTAAAGTGAACAACATAGAAAAACGAAGTATAATTTTCTCATTGTTGATGAAAAAATTATCATGCAAATGATATTATAGATTATAATTATTTGAAATTATACTAATCGCAAACTGTTTAAAATAGATAGAGCATCATAATAAACAGAACTAGCAAATTAAATAAATCTTTTAGGACTGTGTTTCACTTTGCACTTTGGAGCATATCTTCGAATTAACAAAAAAAAAAAAAAAAACAGAGACTCAAAAAATTCATATTCCAAACTTGCTCGTTTTTCCCAAATTATAAGTAAAAGAAATTAAGAGCTAAGAAATTGTAATTCACTAGGCTTTTGTTTTTATGGGTAAATAGTATAATCTTTTTAACAGAATATATAAGAAATTTAAGTGTTCTTATTTCTTTTCACAAATCCATGCCTTATCGAAGAAGACATAAGAAGATCCTAAAGTTGATCATATCTTAACTGTTCATATCCTATCCAATGCAGTTGAGCTACTGAAAATCAAGAAAGGAAAGAATCCCCAACATGTTGCAACTAATATCCCAACATGAAAAACAACAAATTCAAGAATTTTGAAGATTTTCGACTAAAATTCCAAGGAGTTTGTTTCCAATCATAAAGGCTTATAGGACAGATGCAGTTGGATGGTCAAGTGAGTAGATTGTATTGAGAAGAATAATTCACTCAAGAGAGAACTCTACGGTTTTGCTAGGAAAACTTATGTTCTAGTGATTTCCAATTAAGAGTTCAAGTTATCTTCATTGTCTAATCATTGAGAAGAAAGATACAAAAGAAGCCAATATTTTGTTGAGTTTTCATCTGTCCACCAAATGCATCAAGTGATCCATTGAAGAAACCACCCTTGGGAATGGAGACTCACTAATCAACTCTAGTAGTTAAGGCCAAGAGATGATCTATGAAAAGCAAAGATAAGGGAATTTGCTGCTTAAGGGAGTTAGGTTAGATACGTGTCGACAAGTTGATCCCAAAGGAAGTTTAGGTTAGGCAAGTGGTTGTGCACTACTTTGAACTATTTGTCCTAACATTTGTTAGTAAAATTTTTCTGGACATAGCCCCACAAATGTAGGAGGGTTGTCCCCAAACTGCATGGACAAATTCTTGGTGTCTCTTTACTTTTCTGCTGCATGTGTGAGTTTGTATTAACAATTATTTCAACGTAACTTAAAACATTAACCATAAAATCAACTAACAAGTGACATCAAAGCCTAGTCACCCAAGTGGGCTTGTGTTTAGGTGAGATCTTGAATAGTTGGTTGACAAAATGAGCATTAAGGAAGACGCATCCATGCCATGTATGCCCCTCTTAGATTGGTCAAACTACCCTTCTTGGAAGGCCAAGATGAGAGCTTTTATCAAATTCTTAAATGAGAAGGCATGGACAGTTGTGGATGAAGGATGAACACCACCACTGCACAAAATAAACAACCAAGTAATTCAAAAAGATGGCTGGTTATGAAGTCATAGTAAAGAGAGAGTAGCACTCAAAAATTCTTGTCCAATAGGTGCTAATTTTACATGTGTGGCCGAAGAGTAATTCAAAATTGTTGCAACATGTGAGCAACAAAGGAAGCATAGGAGATTTTAGAGAACGTGCACAAGGGTACAAGTTCAATACAAATGTCTAATTGCTAATCTTAACATCAAAACAAAAATCTCAGAATGAATGATGATGAGACAGTAGTTGTATTCAACATGAAGTTGAGGGATATAGCTCATCTAGCTTACCAATTAAGGAAGAAATACTCCAAAAAAAAGTTTGAAAGGAAGACGCTAAAGACTTTGCCAGAATGATTTGCCCTAACAGTCACTCCTATTAAAGAGGCATGAGATGTTGGAACATTGCAGTTGGACGAACTGATATGGTTGCTGCAGGCATATAAAATGAATTTCAAATAGGCTAAAAGGGAGAAAGAAATGGCGCTATAGTTATTTACCACCAACCATCACCAAGAAGATTATAATGAGAATTTTAATGATGCTGAGAATGACGTTACCTATTTGACTAAAAGACTTGCCAAGGAACTGAAAAGGGCTGAGAAAAGTTCCAACATTTCCAACAACAATAGAGGAAAAGAGGAAGGTTCTGCCAAGAATCAGAGGAGGCAGAAGAACCTTGAGTCCCAAATGTTGGAAGAGGAATAAAGTACTGGAATGCGAAGGTTATGGGCACACCCAATCAAAATGTGCCAATACTCAGAAGCAAGGGTGATCCTTAACAACCATGTGGAGCAATGATGTCTCTGAAGTGAGTTGTAAAGAAGATGACGATTATATCAGCAATCACATGGTGTACAGCTCAATCTTGCAGAAAAAGAAAGGTAATGTTGTATCTGATGTTATAGCATACCATTAAGATTTGATGTTTCTAATTACAGTAACAAGAGCAAGGTTGAGATCTCTTATGATGAGCCTATAAAGATGAATGAGATGTCGAAAGAGAAGTTGTCTACGACCCACAATAACAACAATAAGTTGAAGTTGGAGATAAAAGTCGTTAGAGAGAGATGCAGTATGTGCCTTAGATGCTAAGTTGTTGGAAGATTTTCACAATTTGGAAATCACCCACCAAAAGTTATAACGTAAAGCATAACAATCTACTAAAACATTGAATAAGTTGAATACTAGGAAGGCAAAGTTGAAGACATTCTAACCATGAACAAAGCGTTTGAAGATCATCACAGGCTCGGATATACTAGATAACCCAATTTGAGCAATTTAGGAAATAAAGAAGTACAGTTTGTGAAAGAGACTGACGTGTTTTAGTAAATGTTCCAACATAGTGTCAACCTATTTTGGCGAATGTACCAACATCACCTCGAACAAAAAAGTAAAAATAGTTGACTAAAAATAAAAAGAAAAGCACTATATGTACTTATTGATATTATAATGGTCACCACCTTTCTTCTTGTTACTGGTTGCAAAATCATATAATGCAAGGAAGGTAAGTCCCTACAAGCAAACCTTTTTCAAATATGTATGGGTCAAGAAAGCTGAAAAGTAGTGTTAGTTGGCTAACACCTCACTTCATGCTATGTAATATGATAAATGATATTTCGACAGTGTTTGCTCATGCCACATGATGGGGAAAAAATTTACATGAGTAACTATGAATCTTGTTCTGACGACACAATGAGGTTCAATGATGGACAAAAAAGCAAGGTTATAGGAAAGGGAACCTTAAATGTTGAAAGCTTGCTAAAATTAAAGTACATGCTACATATGGAAAACATCAATTAAATCTCATAAGTATTAGCCAACTTCGCAATGTAAGGTTTAACAAAGAGAAGTGTTGCATGTTCGAAGGTGACTTGTGCATCATGAAAGGAAAAAGATCAACTGATGACCACTACCTATTGGAAGACACTAACTCCTGTATAAAAGTTGAAGTCAACGAGGCAGACTTATGGCACCAGCTTAAGTTGGGTCATACCAACCAAAGTAATCTGGTGAAGATATTTAGATTTGGAGTAGGTCATGGGCTAATTATCCTTAGCATAGAAGGTACAAAAGTTTTTGTGGAACAAGCCAACAAGGCATGGTGAATGTCCCACAAAATGATACATGTGGGAACATCGAGAAATTTTTGATCTCCTGCACATTGATTTAGCTGGGCCTACTGCCAATGTGAGCTATGGAGATGACATATACATATTTGTTTGTGTTGACAATTACTCAAGGTATACATGGGGAGACTTCTTAAAAATAAGTTTGATACTTTTTGAGTGTTTCAAAAGTTGTGTACTAGACTTATCACAAAAAAGACTCATGTCAGAGGAGTTACTCGAATCAAAACTTACCATAGAAGGAGTTTCCAAATTTCTACAAAGCGCTTGGAATCTTACATGAATTCCCCTCCCCCAAGACTCCATAACAAAATAGAGTAGCAGAAAGAAAAAACTGGATACTGCATAAAATGTCTAGAGTGATGCTAAATGCCAAAGAATTAGTTTGAAGTGGTAGGCCAAATCCCTAAATACTACATATTATATCATCAACAAGATCAATCTTCGACCAGCTCTAGGAAAGACATCCCACAAGCCTTAGTAGGGTAGGAAACTGAATGTGAGCTAGTTCCATTAGTTTCAGAAGCAAGTGTTACATCCTAAAGAATCAT
Source organism: Avicennia marina (assembly GCA_019155195.1). NCBI lineage: Eukaryota > Viridiplantae > Streptophyta > Magnoliopsida > Lamiales > Acanthaceae > Avicennia > Avicennia marina. The sequence goes on along the minus strand of CM032757.1, from coordinate 3,478,978 downwards.
GATTGTTTAGGCAAGTTTGCAACCAAGTCAGATGAAGGTATTTTCTTGGGATACTCTACAAGTAAAGCTTATCGAGTGTTCAACTAAAGGACCACCAGAGTAGTCCTCTAAACTAAAACATAAGGAAAAAGATGAACTAATAAGAGAAGTAGTAGAGCAGAATACTGAAGAAAGCTTCGATGTACCACCAGATGTTCCAACATACAATGAAACATCCATCAAGGATTCTCAAGATAATGTTAACATTCCTGATATTCGTCCAAAGTGAGACAAAATTTCCCTCAAGAAGCTATTATTAGAAGATTGACTAATGAAAGAAAGACCAAAAATATTCATAGAATTAACTACCAGAAGCTGCCAGGATATGTATGTCTTGCATCCCTTCTTAGATTGAGAAATTGCTCATGTGCAATGTTACCATTGTAGGATTAGTGCATACATCAACAATAGGTCGTTGTGGTAGAATATGTTCTAACAAATGTTCAATATGTTGACCTGTTTATTAAAGACCTCAATGCACTAGGATTTAATACACTACGAAGTGCAATAGGTGTACGCCTTCATTAGTTCTAAAGTTTTTGGATCACCTCCTATCTTGTACATATTTATTTTTATAAATATGTTCCTTTTATTATATTGTTTTTAGTTTTCTCTTATTTTTTGGTTGGTTAAGGAAGAATAAATTACATTTATTAGAGTTCTCAAGTAACTTGATGATGATCATATAGGTTATAGTGATAAACAAAAAGGCTAATGTCGCAAATGAGATTTGAATTTCATAGAAAGCTTGAAAAATCTACATTGACATGATTACCTAATGTTTTGTAGCAGCTAAAATGAAATTAGAATCAACTTTTCTATGTTAGGCAATGACACAACTTTTCTTGAGATTTTATGTCGAGGGGTGATAAAACTTTTCGTGTAACAAACCCTATACCAAATGGTTATATATAGAGTTGTGTACTGCCATTTTCAAATTTACATTCGAACTTATTCTCTTGCTTAAGTCCGAGAAGAATTTATTGGAGAAAATCATGGGGAGTTCATCATCATCAAGCAATGGAACAAGAATTGAGGTTGTTGATAAACCCAAGTCACCAAGGACTGCAAGGCTAGCCATGGTAGTGTGCGAACCACCAATTGAAGCTTTACTAGTCATCACTATTCCCTCAAAATAGCCACCAGTTATTCAAATTGAAAATGAAAATAAAATAAGTATTCAAGAAACTGATAAGGTAGAAACTGTTTTTCAAGAAATAGCAAAGAGTGAATTTAATCCTCAAGAATTTGGTGCTGCAGAAAAAGTCTTAACTAGATCACCTATTCAAATAACCTTTGCCACAAATATGACCAAAGTGGAATCACTTAAGGTAACAGAGTTTGAGAGGGAGATTCTATCCACTATTCGAAGGAGAAGATTGAAGCAACAACTTTTGAATGAAGGCTATTATGGGATACGCTTCCAAGTTCTTGAAACTAAAATGGTGAATGGATTGAAGGGAGCTTCACCTAATATGGAAGCACCATTATCTAAGCCATTGGATTTAGAGTAAATGCTTAACACTTTGGTTTCCCTCTAATGATTTGGAGCATCAAATCGCACAGCCATTGGAGAAGAAGTTTTAGTTGCTTGAGTATATTGGATTTCTACGATATGTCCTACCTATTATTCCAAAATTTGCAGGAACACATGATTTTAAGACTAGACTCTCGAGCACTAATGCTAACTTGGGCTATTTAAAGCTAAATCTAATATTGATACCATTCACTTGAATGTTGCATTTCGTTATTCTGCAGAACCAAAGAGAAGTGATTTGATGAGGTGCTATTACAGGGGAGTGATAAGGTGAGGTGCCATTAAAAGGGAGTAGGACTTCAAATAATAGCGACTTGAATTACTTCTTAATTGCTTTGATTTGGATTTCTATTATGCCTTTCTCGAATGGTTATGGCTACTATTTTGGATTTCATTTTTCAAGGATTTCTTATATTTTGAAGCTCTATGAAACTGCCTATTAGGTTGAAGCTTTGTGAAGCTTTGTTGTAAGACATGTTCCAACATGTACTTCAACATTTTGACTTCGGAAAGTATGAATCAAAATAGGCAGTTTAAGATGGATTTCTTATGGCTATGTTATTATACCTAGCTTTCTTATCTGCCAATTGGATTTCACTTTTAACATTTGTATTGTGCCCACAATGACAAAAGGAGAGAATGCTAGTGTCGTGTATGTACCATGTATGCAAGGTTGAAGGAGTTGTCATTAATTCTGGCACTACTTCCAATTTAGCTCTAATGTGGCATATTAATTTCTTGATGAAAATTTTGAAGTTTTGATGACATGTCCCAAAACATGATGTAGCATGATTTGTCAAAGAATCTATCAAATTTGTCAAGGTGAATTAGCTGGATATATTATCTCCTAAATGTCATTATGCAATGTTAACCAATTTAAGTTGATATGATTAAATTATAACTAATTTTATTGAATATGGTTGACTTGCCTTATCCAAAAAAATATCAAAAGATCCTAGAGTTGATAATATTTTAACTATTCATATCCAATCCAATCCAACTATATAAGAAATGATTTGTAGAGGATTTTTAGTTCATTTCTACAAGGAAAGATTAATGAGCTACTGAGAATAGACAAAGGAAGAAATCCAAAAAATGTTACAATTGATGTCCCAACTTGAAATGCAACAGATTTGAGTATCTTGATGATTTTTTGCCAAAAAGGCTAATACTACTAATGCATTAAGATGGCAAGTGAGTAAACTGTATCAAGACGATTTATTCTTTCAAGAGAGAACTGTACGATTTTGTTGAGAGAACTTATATTCTATTGATTTTCAATTAAGAATTCAAGTACTCTTCATTGTCTACATGCTTTAGAAAAAAGATACAATAGAGGTCGAATGTCTTACTAAGCTTCCATCCATCCATCCATCCAAACCACCAAGTCAACAGTTGAAGAAACCATTCTCGAGAAAAGAGACTCATTGATCAACACTAATAGTTGGGGCCACGAGGGAGTCTTAAAAAAATAGAAATAAAGGGACTTGCTACCAAAGAAAGCTAAACTAGAAACGCGTCAAGAAATTGATCTCTAAGAAAGTTTGGGTTAGGCAGGTGTTTATATACTGATTTGGACCAATTGTCCTAACATTTATTGGATCATTTGTTCAGGAAATTTTTTTGGACATAGTCCACAGACATAGGATGGTTATCTACAAATTGCATAAACAAATTTTTGGTGTCTCTTTACTTTTCTATCGCATGTGTGAGTTGTGGTACTAATTGTTTCATCATAACTTACAACATTAATCGTAAAACCAACTAACATTTGGCATTTGTACCATGTATCTATGGACATCAAAGTGAGACTAACAATCAAATTTATGGCAATTCAAAACTTTAAAATGTTTTGTGACTTTTAATTAGTGTCTTTGAATTTTTATGTTTATTTTTAAAATTTTTAGTGTGTATTTTTAAATATTTTATCTCGAAAATTTTTTAAAAGTAAAAAAGATAAAAAGATATAATTTAAAAAATAAAATAATTGAGTATGTATTTTTATATCGTAAAATTTGAAAATAAACATAACCTTAGTATAGCAAATTGCTGCTTTCAATCAAAAGCCACGTCTCTCAAATATAAGTTCATAAAACAAGACGTCATATACTTGCAGCCGGTAATGTTTTTAATTCTCAATGAACTTATACGCATACGCATAACAAGAAGCTACACATTATGTATTTCAATATAGCTTGTTTGTTATCAATTGATATTATGGCATATAATGTTAAATATAATGACTGAAGTGTTTCTGTCACCACGAAGCCAACAACTATGATAACATTTACTTCGATAATTGATGAAGGTTAGAAAAAAGACATAAGGACAAAGACAAGCAAATTCCATAGGGACCACCTATATCAAAAAATAATATTTTTTTCAATTATAACCTTTGACTTGATCCCTTGATATTATCCCCGTAAACATATTCCAAGAATATACAACTACTTTATCACCAACCGTAATTATTGATGCCATCAATGCGGGCTTCCACATACAATTATGTAGCATTGATTATTTTATTTTATTTGGATTCAATTTTCATGGAACAAATTTTCACCTTAATTTACTAAATATTGAATTTGACTTAGTGACGAGAAACAAAAATTTAAAAAAAATATATTAGCGCCAAATAATAAAAATAATTGTAATAACAAAAATCTCAAAGACCAATAAAAACCACATAATCAACATTTTAAATTATTCTTTTATAAATATTATCTTAGTAATATTATCTAACATCACTTGTCCGCTTTTGCTTTTCACTTATTCTTATTTAACACTTTTTATGTGCTTCCAAATAAAGCCTTTAAATCTTGGATAAAAATTGTTATATATCAAACAGACATCTCTGCCCCAATATTTTTCACTATTATGTTTTTTAATATTCATGAAATTTCTTTCAAGTAATTAACTGAATTACCCAATATGGTAAACAAAGGAAAGCTATTACAGGTCAACATTAGCAGGAGATCACAGATTAATGTGGGACGAAACATAATCATATCACTAATTTGAATTTTACAAATGCATCCATATGTATCCGCACGAACTTGTGATAATTGTCAATATTAATACCGTTTCAGGAAGAAATTGAAATTCGTGCAAATTACGACACAAGCTAGAGAGATCATTCATCCTTCCCATGTCAACCTTAATTTTTTGTCTTACATTCCATTCACATTTGAAATTTCTTTGTTTTCGAAATTTTTCTTGACTCTTTTAACGAATATATATTTTCTAAAGTCAGGATCAATGATCTAAAAACATCTCTTATTACAACACCTATGTCGTTACAATTAAAAAAAAAATCACAATTCATCAAAATAATGATATTGCCAGAGAGAGAATCACTCATTCATTCAATCCAGTCTTAATTTTTTGCTTTGCGTTCCATTCACATTACTAATTTCTTTGTTTTCAAAATTTTCTTTGACTCTTTAACGCACATATATTTTCTAAAGCCTAGGATCAATGATCTAAAAGTAACATATTGTGGTTCTTACAAGGACACATAAATGATTACCAAAGTCAACAATTGTGTGTGAAACCGGACCTTCAATCAGTGTCATCTCCACAAAAATGTTCACAAGTACTATAATTACTCAAAGAAGTTTCCGCTCACTGAATAATTTAATTCAACGTGTGGACCAACAATTATAGAATAGAAACGAGAAAATCAGACCAACGCGTATGGCATTTACATGTGAAGAAATATCTCTGCCCACCGAACTCATAAAGAAATAAATTTATAAAGCCAGTCACTTTCAAGAAAACCCATTTTTCTTTTTTTCCCCGTTTGATATGAAAGCATTCCCAAATGGGGATGGAAACTCGACCAGTGGCCATACGCCTCGTTGTAATTAGCCAATTGGGAATATATTTATGAAATGTGTTCTAAGCAGTGCAGTGGCAATATAGGTAGACACTTAAGTGGGACAATGTGAAATCAAACTACTATTAATTAAGGGCGGCTATCAAATGAAAACACATGCACAAATTAAAGGGTCGATGAGGCAGATGATTGACAATTTATTTGAGCCACTATTGCGACATTTCTTTTGTCTTTGTTGGCAGGCTTCACCCTTCTTTATTTTTGTTTCCTGGCACTGCCCAAGTTAAAGAAGATGCGCCCTTTTGGGAAATTTGATTGTTGGGAGGGAATTGGAATTGCCGTGGCTTCATTTTGTGGCTCTTAAAAGAGATCAATTGATTTTAACAAGATGGCATTGCCATGCCCTAAAACCGAGGTTATGGCATAACAGTACTAGCATATAACCTCGACGGATATCAAAACCCAATATATCATAAACATACTAATCTATAAATTGCAATTTGAGTTAAGCAGTGAGTCTTTCATAATTGCAGTGGAAACAAAATGATCTAACTATTTCATTACAGTGAAAATTTAATTAACCTATGCCATTACATCCGTGAAACTTATTCATAAGCAAAGTTATAACTAGGCTCTTCCTTTCTCATGCCCTTTTACCACCCTGCGTCTGCTCTTCCTCACTGGAGTTTTCTACAAAAGCAATTTCGAAAATGTGTGAATAACTAATCAATCAACAAGAGGTCACCTATCTTTTCATTGGGATGTGAACATATTAAAATACTAGATAATATTCAAACATTAATGTAAAAATTTACAGAAAAGATAACAATTAAAATTCACACGTAAAGTAATACATATTCACCTCACTTGTCTTATTTCTTAGTACTCAAGCAGTTCGTGTATCAATTTTATTGTTTTTGATCTTAGTCTTTTACATCAACTAAAGAGAGTCATACACCAACATTTAATTCTAGTTAAGTAGGTTTTACGCTAACCTTTAACCTCAATTGAGTAAGTCATACCTCAACCTTTAACTCCAGTTGAGTAGATCATAACTCATCTATTGCCCGATGAGGGGTTGGCACTAGCTCCTCACACTATCCCAACTAATGCCTCAAGACATTATGTCATAGTAATCTAATGTACGCAATTGACAAATTTGAACAGTTTAAAATACAATCCACATAACAATTGTTCACACCCAAATACAATTTCAGAATAAAGCATTTTGAGTATTATTGATAGAAAACGTTGCAGGAAATATCCTAGAATGAGTCTCAATGAGATATGAAATTTTTAGAAAATATTTTAGGATAAATTCAATAAGAATATCAAATTTCCAAACAAAATAATTTATTTAAAGAAAATAGTTAGGAAAACTTATGCAATAAAACTTTCATTTATGCAGTTAAAAAAAATAGAAAGGCAATCTCAAAATTTTGCAAGTAACCCCCTTATTTGGTATTAATTCACTCATCTCAAGTTTCATCGATTTCAATCTCAGAAGTCCCTACTCATCAGAACAATTTCTAATTTAATTCCCAAGACAACAAGAATTTAGTCTCTACGTGTTATTGATGCAACCCTAGTATCCTAGATTAATTCTCTCTCAAATTCCAAATTGCCTATGAACTGGATTCTCCTATCCGAGTTCACTCATGTGATTTTTTCCATATTCTGTCAGGTCTCATTTTCCATTGTTCATGCTATTCTAACCTTTAAAAAAAAAATCAAAAATTGGATTCCAAAGCTAAAAATCAAGTTTCTCTTCTTTTTCTAGGTTTTGAGATTGCGAAAATACATCTTGCACCCACAAAAATCTACCCCACGCCCGTAGAACGAACCACAACATGTTCTATCATGTCCCACGTTTGGTTGTCGCAACCATGAGTAGCCCTGCCATGGCTACAAAGTGTCCGTCCGCATCCGCATCCGCGTCCGCACCATCAAGCACAAGACATTTTGTTTTCCCTGTAGTTGGCCTTCATGCCTACCAACACCAAAGTTGCGACTGCAAAGTCAACTCCTATGATGGCGTCGGCAACCATAACATGTACTACCTCACGCCGCGGTCTTGCCTCGCACTCACAAGTCAGCTTCTCGCAACCCTCAGACAGAGTCTCACGACTGCAGAGCAATCATGAGGTGGGCTCAGCATATGCATTAAGCCACTGTTTGGATTCAAATTCATCCCTACTAAATTTTAATTTCCTTTTTCGATTCTTGTACATGTTCCAAGCATTCTTAAGGTCTTCTAATCATATTCAAAGTATAAAGTTTCAATTTTGACAAACTTTTCATAATTTTCCAAAAGAAATCCAAAATTGCACCCAAACTCCAGATATTTCTTATACGCAAATTCTACGCCAAATTTTTTATGCATGGCTCATCTTCAACATCACAACCCAATTTTAATTCTTGTTTTACCCATAATTTTCATGCTTCAAGTGCCTAAAAACATCTAAACAAAAATTCCTATACGCATGCAAGAATTCTACAGGATTTCAATTAAAAACTCACCTTGAAACCTATTCATTTCTGAAGCCCAAATATCCATTCCCTTTTCGTACTTCTTCCTGGACAGTTGTTATGATTTTGAAGGTGCTAGGATTTTAGGACTATCTCACGAAACCTATGTCAATAAAATTTTGGAGAGATTTTAGATGAAGGATTATTTACCAAGAGTAGCTCCTATTGGAAAGGGTGACAAATTCAGTTTGAACTAATGGCCTCAAAATGACTTGGAAAGGAAATAGATGAAAAACATTCCTTATACTTCCACAGTGGGAAGCCTGATGTATGCTCAGGTCTGCACAAGGCCTAACATCACATTTGCAGTTAGAATGTTGGGTCAATATCAAAGTAACCCAAGTTCAGACCATTGGATAACTGCTAAAAGGGTGATGTGGAACTTGCATGGCACAAAAAAATACATGCTTACGTATAGAGAGACCGACAATTTCAAAGTAGTTAGATACTTAGATGCAGATTGTGTCAGCAACATTGATTCACGAAAATCAACATCAAGGTATATTTTCAGTTGTGTCATGGAGGAGTGCTAAGAAAATTTTGATTGCTTCTTCTATTGCAGAAGCTAAGTTTGTGTCTAGTTTTAAGGCTACATCGCATGATGGTATATGATTGAATTGTTTCGTATCCTTACTTAAAGTTGTGGATTCCATTTCTTGCTCCATAATGATTTATTGAGACAATTCAGCTACTGCATTTTTGGCTAAAAAACAATGAGTGAAAGTCAATTTAAACACATCGACATTAAATTCTTAGCCGTAAGGGAGTGGGGTTGAGAAGAAGAAAGTTGTTAAGCAAATCAGTACTGAATTGATGATTCCAGATCCCTTGATGAAAGACATGCCTCTAATGAATTTAGGGATCATATTGTGAATATGGGATTAAATCCCGATATGTAACGTTTTGTTATTACATTAATGAAACTTCAGTTTTATATGATTTTCTCATGTTTTGTGCACAATTTGGTTTGAAAAAAATCATATGTTTAGACCTTAAATAAACATAAGGTTTATTCATAAAATAAAGCTACCATAAAGATTGAAAACGTTGTACATCATAGTACATGGAAGGTGCTCCCGTCATAAAGAGAACTCATCACCATAATTCATCTATTATATTTCTTTTAAAGTTAGACTTGGATAATATTGCTAAGTTGACCATCGGATCAAGTAGGAGAATGTTAGGATATATACATATTCATAATGTGGTCCGACGTTTGAGAAAAAAATTGAGTGGATTTAACTCTTAAAAATAAATCCAATAAAATTTAAAACACAATAGAACTCTTGTTGTGGTTGAATTTAGATAAGCCAACATACATATTAGATAAAGTTTGAATGCACAAAAACTCAATTTTGAGTAACTACAAATCCAACTCCTGTAGATCAAGTTTGATGAGAACTAACTTATATTATATAAAGAAAGCTTGAACACTAAGGTCTTCATGCTCAATTATTGTACAAATATACCATCAACCGTGAGATTGAGAGTGCTGCAAATTTTAGTATTTTGAGAAGTTAAAACTGCAGTAAATCACAAATTAATTTTGAGCAATGGCTAAAGGTAATTTTTGATCATTTAACTATTGTAGCAACGTTTGTTTGCTATTTAAATGTCTAACAGTCCCCACAATATATAATTTATGAATCGAATCTACACTTAGAAAATTGAATTTAATAGACTAAGCTAGGCATGACCCCTGCTTAGGCTAATTTGTCTGACAAAAGATAATCTGGCTTTAATTGGTACGATGTTTTGGAAGATGATGTATGGTTAAATTTTCTCATCGCAACAAACCAGTGAAAAAAGATGTTCACGAAAAAACGTTTGTATTCCCCAAAAAATGAACACTTAAGCGTCGACCGAACAATTAACCTGTATTGGAGAGAGGACTTCGAATATAAAGATTTCTGGAAGTAAACCAAAACGTCCAAATTCTGTTAATAAAAGCAGCAATAGTTGACTTGGGGCATCAAAAGAATGGTGGACTTTGAACTTACAGCGATACCTTAAAGTCGTTGCTGACTGATATTGATAATAGACATTTATTTAGTGGGTTATTTGGATCAGCTGATAAGTTAATTATAAATATTAAATATTTTATCTTTAAAATTTGTAATTAACTTATTTTTAAAATAAGATATATTAATTTATAAATTATAAGTTCTTGAAAATAAATTTAGCCAAACACCCTCTTAATTGGAGGGAGGATGCCATAGGATAATTTGGAAGCTTGGCAAAGATTGGATACTATATTTTAAAAAATTAGATGTTAAAGTTTCTAAATAGAGTAAGATTAATGATCTTAACTTTATAAAACCTGCTTTCAATATAAATTCTAAAAGCGTCATATAAAATACAAAAATATGAATTGTTTGAAATAATGTTGGCCGCACATCCTTTTTGGATGTCGACATAGTTATGGCAAGCGTGTATGCTGGTCCAGTCTAATGACCAAAATCAGCAGTGTAGTTGAATCGTGCAGCCATACACACACACATAAACATTTGTGTGTACATATAATTTTGGTGACAGATTTGAACACAAGGGAAATTACGTTTGAAGTCAATGCGAATAAAACTTCAATTAATTCCCACACCTACACATATTTCTTCGTTTGGCGTGCAATGGAGGGCAATTTACTTTAATACGAAGATAAAATACTATGTGGCTTCATTTATATTATATTGTGATAACTTTCATACCTAAAGAAAGACGTAATCAAATTGTCTAGGGAACAAAAATAAACAATTTTATTTAATTAACTGGCCTAATAAATTATTTGCTATCGACTCACTAACTTAGGTGCCTGTTACTAACAATAATTTATTTATTTTGAAATTAAGAGGATTCTTGTTTGGATTAAATTTTCATCAAAGTAAATACACAAAAAGAATAATTACAAGGGCTGTTAATTCCTAATTGGTCCTTCAATTATGTTAGTAATTATTGGATCCACCAGAAACCGAGGGGTAAAATGGTAAAAAGATTAATCTTGGTCCTCCTTTAGTTAAACTCGCATCTTCTTGGGACGCGACACGTTTGAACATGCAAAAACGTGATTTCTGCGCCCATTTTCGGGGCCCACTTTTTCACCAAAATAATCAAAGCAAAAAGTTCATTATTGACCGTCAACTGGGACGACACTCTCAAGTCTGAATCACCCCACCATCTTTTACACTGCATCACCATCTTTTACACTGCATCAAGATCAGTCAGCGAAGCAAGAGCGCCCAAACAACCCCCCCCCCCCCCCCCAATCGCAAGGTGAAATTACCATAACACCCTCACAGACAAAAGGAAACCAATTGGCAGAAACAAGGTCACCAGAGGAATGCCCTCATCTTTATTGATCATATTCCATGTAATAATAATTGATGCTGAACACTTAAGCTAGAGAAAAGCAAAAGAAAAATTAACAAATACTAAGCGTAACATAGAAACGAATGGCTAGTGAGTGACGTTGAAGATTCGGTTAACCCGTCAACATCTCACTCTCAACGGCTGGCCTTTTAATCTCTTTACCTATAGTTTTTACTCCACTCTCTTCCCTGACAGTCTATATTCCTGCCAGACGACTTGCAATATTTACAATGCTGGCCCAGCAGAAAACTGAGATGTCATCTGTACCCCAAAAGCGTGCCACTCCTCATACTATGATGCTACTCGGCAACCAATCCGCGTTGCCCGTGTTCTTGCCTCGGCTGCGAAAATCTGACTCCACGACCAGACGGACCACCAAACTGCTTCTGTCGCCCGCCGGCAATTGTGTCTTTAGTTGATCAAAACTTGGTGCGAGCACTTTGTCTATCCATTCTTCTAGACCGGTTTGGTCGTGCCATAGCCCTCCTAAGATCTTCTCTAGCACATCGTCTTCTACTTCTATAGGCAAATTCTCTTCTACAGACATGGAGAATTTCAAGGATATCGTTTTCTTGATCTCACGTCGAACAAAGGAAGATTCCACAGGCTTGAATACAATGGAATCATCGACATTGCTGACCAGCTCACGAGGCACCGATGTAATAGAGAAGTGCCGGTTTACAGGTCCTAGTTCGTCCTCGTGATCAATCGTGAGGTCGCTGGAGTTGTGAGATCCATCTGTTCTATCATCTTCCGTGTATGTTGCAGCAAGATTGAGGTCCAAAGAGAGGCCAGTGCCCATTTCCTTTCTCAGCTTCGATGGCCTATCTTCATCCTGCAACCAGCCTGCTCTGCGTTTGGCGTTCTCTTCTTGCACTATCAGTCCCAACTGCCATCCGCCACTTGCTATGGAGGTGAGTCTCTTTTCATCTACAACTTGACCCCCTCTTAAACCGTCGGGATTAGTTGTAGACCAATCTCCTGTGACGATGAATATGGCATTACCAAGTCCGACTTCTCGACCATGAGAATCAGTGAGCCTACCTCTCTCAATTGCTCGTTTTATGCTCCCACACACCAGCATATCTGCTTCGTCAATGTCTTGGAGCATAATCACTGAAAATGGATTTCTTCGAACTGCTTCTGCAATGCGATCAATTGCTGTCTTACCGCGGAAGTTCATATCTGATTCTTCATTGTCCCCCCGTCGGCCCAGGCATATTATGCTTGGACAGAATCCACATGTTTGCTCAGCTAGCACTAATGCCATCTTCTTCTTCCCAACTCTGTCGGGCCCTGTGAACAATAGCCACGTGTCGCCCCTTGATCCAGCACCACGGTGCTTTCCATTGCCCAATCTGCATCGAGTAATGGCCGAAGCCACTGCAGATGCTGCTTCTGCCTGCCACCAGGCTTTCTCCATGAGGCCCTTAAGGAGTTTCTTGTACGTATCAGTATCCAAAGCATTAGAAAACTTTTCTAGCAATTTAGTCTGTGGTTCAGAAGAGATGCAACCGAGGAAGTCTTTAGCCTGTACTTCTGTAGCTTTCTCAGGAATGCTTTGTGGTTCTTTCCTTCCAAGCACCAGATCTGTCCTCACTGAACTTTCAGGAGGGGTATCGGCACGCTCTGCCGGCGGGCTGGTCACTTGGTTCATGTTCAACTTTAGAGCTTCTCCAACTGGCTTCGTTGTCTGCAGCGTAGGCTGGAAAGGCGGACGAGAAAGCAAGTTTGGATTATACAAACTCGGCATAGACAAAGCCGGTGGACCAGCTCTATCAGAGCTGGCATTCTGATGAAAACTAGGATGAAGATGCAAGCATCTATCTCTCCATTTCTTCTGCAACTCCTGAGTCTTCTGCTTGGAATTAAGTCCTTGATCCTCCTTCCCCTTCTAAGACACGAAAAGTATCAGCCAACCATTCCTTCAAATAGACTTATTAGTTCCAAACTTTCTAAGTTCAAGAAAAACAAACCTGTGCTTCATTTGCCGTCTTAGCATCCGCATTGTTGAGTTTGGCACTTTGCAACCATTGTGGCAAAGATGGTCGAGTCAATTCTTGTTTAGCATCAGAAAATGACTCCTCAATTGCAGCCAGTTTTGCGAGTTCTTTTTCATAATTCTGATGACATTGAGGGCAAAAGTTTGTTTTTTGAGCAGAATCCGAGTTTTCGGACATGTGCCTTGTTACGGCAGGCAGAGGGGCTGGTGCAGCTTTCAATAGACTTGAAGGTAGTAGTCTAGAATAGAAAAACCAGCAAGTAGAAGATCAATATGACAGAAAGATGGAACAAAAATAACAGGACAAGCAAGAGTGGGATTCAAGCTTTACGTATTGTCCCAAAGGGAAGCACATCCAGCAAAAGGAGATGAAAGAATATAAAAAGAAACTGCACCAAATCTTTATTTAGCATGATGATAAAAGAGGGGAACAAAACCTATCCCCTCACCAAGCATGTACTTCAACTTCTAAAACAAGCTCTCTCTCAGAATTCATCAATCGCTTCAAAACTACAATTCAGAGAATAATTCCTCCGAAAGACCATATCATGGATTCTGTCACAGAAACTCTAGATAATACTAACTAAAGCATACCAAATATGTAATTCCATGGAACCGTTCCAATTCAACAAACAGCATAATTTAACGAACTCATATAGCATCATGTCTGCCGAAAGTGGTGCAAAATTATACCTCGGAAACACCCCAGGAAGCGGCGATCTTGAAGTAATTGGCACAGCTTGCAGATCCCAATCATTCTCCATGGTGGAATGATAAACCTGGCACCTCGAATAAGTCTCCCGCGTTGCAGTCCCCATCAACCAAAGTTTATTGCCCGCAGTAGCGCCGTCTCCGCCACCGAATCGTGCCAGTAGCTTCGTCATTTCCCCCACCACAATCCTCCCCATCTCCGCACCCGCCTGCTGTTGCTGTTGCTGTTGTGGGTGCACGCCGCCGAAACCCATCGGCTGCTCCACCAGCCACTTCAAATCACCCAAATCGAGAATCACCCCTCCACTCCTAATCCTGCTATCAATCACCCCTCCCAATTCCTCGATCTTCGCGGCTACCTGACTCGTCTTGGATAAAAGTCCCTTTTCCATGGATATAACCTCAACGTTCTGCAAAATCCCGTCGCTTCCCAATTCCTTGTTCTCTATTTTCCTCAAGAGTTCCTTCACCACAGCCTCGGGCTCCGGATCACCGACCAAGACTGGGTTCCTTTTCTCGCTTCTAGCCATTATCTCCAAAACTTTCTTCACTTCCTCATCCTGATTCCCAATCTGCACCGCAGCCCCCTGCTGCAGCCGCGGATTCAAATAGAGATTCCGATTGGCCAACGGAGTCTGCACCGCCGGAGTCGATAATTGACCAGGAATAGAAAGTATTCTTGGCCCGTTTCCTCCAAAACTCAATCCAAGACTCACATTACCACTAGCAGCGCGATGCTGATGGCGAGGATGAGAGCTCGAACTATTCAACGATTGCTCGATTGACGCTTTCACAGCTGGGCTGGAAAAGCTGGCTTCCCTCATCACGCGGCTCACGCTAGGATCATCGAGAATGGATATGATCAGCTGCCCGAGCTCCACTTTCACGGCAAGCAACGGCTGCTGTTGCTGTTCGGGGCAGCCCCGCCGCTGATTAGCCTGAGCCCGCTTCAGCGCCGCCATGAGGGCATTCGAGATCGGAGGCTCCATCCCCGGCGTCGCCATATTTTGAGCAGTCTGGAGCCGTTCCAGAGCCACGCTGAAGCAGAGCTCCAACGCGCGGCACTGAAGCGGGTGGCTGGAATTAGGGTGGGAGCGGATGCATGCCTGCCTCAGAAATCCCGACGGAGATGCCAACAGCGTCGCCGCAACGTGCAGCGGAGTCGTCTGGCCGTGATTGCGGCGGCTTGCCTCCGCTATAGACTGGTTTAGGACGCTGGCGGCTTCTGGTGTTAGAGTCTGCTGAATGGTACTCAAGCCGGCTCTCATATTCTTCTCCTTCTTCTTCTTCACAGGAATCAATGATTGATGTCCCAATATCAAAGGGATATGAATCTAAAGGAAGATGAAAAACTCCCGTAGTGACGAGAAACGGGTCAGAATCTCGAAAATTGCACAACAAATGCAGAAAACTCTGAACTTAAATAAACCAGCGATCCTTTTAGATGCAAAAGAAGGAAAGCCTCGACTCCAAAAAGAAGGAAATCGAAATTTGAACCCCAAGAATGAATCTTGATTGTGTACAATCAGATGGGGTTAACGGCTTTGGTTTTGTTTCGGGTTCTTGAATGGGATCTCTCTGTATGCCGTCTGGTATTGTTTGCTTTTTGTCTCTCTGAATCATAGAAAGTTAAGTTCTGAAGTGCGAGACTAGAAAGCTGTGTAAGAAATTCAACACGAAAAGGCAAGATCAGACAGCCTCCTTCACACAAACACCCGGCTCTCCTCTTCCTTCCTCTCTCTACAAAACCGCACCCCTCTCCCTCTCTCTCTCTCTAAAAGGAGTCGATGATATGAGCAATGAAGACACGCGCAAA
The DNA here is from genome assembly GCA_019155195.1 of Avicennia marina. Classification (NCBI taxonomy): domain Eukaryota; kingdom Viridiplantae; phylum Streptophyta; class Magnoliopsida; order Lamiales; family Acanthaceae; genus Avicennia; species Avicennia marina. The sequence goes on along the minus strand of CM032757.1, from coordinate 3,463,143 downwards.
CCTCCGTCTCTTTCTCATTCAATACGCCAAAAAATTATCCGTCCCTCAACTCCCACATGAACACATAAAACAAATTGTAAAAGGGCAAAAAATGAAGCGATGGGATAATAACCTTTCTTATTTTCTAATTTTGCTTTTTCATGTTTGTTGGAATGAAATAGTAATAATGAGGGAAATGAAGCGAACGCACATAGGCACCTTTTGATATATTTTTTCTGATGCTATACACGAAGAAAACAACAGCAAGAAAACCCAAAAAGGTGTTAAAAAGTGTAAGTCGGAGGTGTCACAGAAAGAGGGCGTGCGGTGTTTGTTTCTTCTTTTCTTGATTATTTGAAGGATAGGATGCCACAAAAGAGAGGATGGGGAAAGGGAATTTACGGAAATTAGGGACAACAAAGTACTTTCGGTTGCAAGAATTTCTGTATATATATTAAAATAAATAATAATAATAATAAGAAAAGATAAACTTTGTTAATTTAACTCCGTTAATTTCAACTCCCATTTAAGTTTGCCTTCATGTATAAATATATTCATAAACAGGTGTGACAACCAATCGGATTAACGGATTTGCAAGTCAGGTAGCCATTCGGATATTACACGCGATTGATCTATTTCTACGTGTCAAAAAATTTAATCTGAACTAGTCCACTAATTTCATAAGTTATTCAAATTCAACCCATCAACTAAAAAAATTTATTTTTTTTATGATAATTGAACATTATCAAAATATATTTTGTATTAATAAAAATTTTTAAATTTTTATTATACTAAATTAAGAAAATATTATTAATTCTATCATTTAATTTTATTTAATTAATTTTTTATATTTATATAAATATTTATTAAATTATTTAAAATATATACATAAGTTCACGAGTTAATTTAAATTGACTTATTTATTTTTTGAATTTACAAATTTAACATGATTTCGATGTATACTCACAAAAAAATTACCTAAAATCACTAATTTCAAATTAAATTCGACAAGCCGGTTAGAAATTGTCACTACTATTCAAGGACAATGGGCTGACACAATACATATCTAAGGATATTTCGCATATTCTATAGACAATATTAGTTATTAAAAAATGGGCGGTTTTGGAAGAGTGACTTGCCTACTTTTTAGCGCAATCTTGCTTTATGAGTATTTTTTTGGGGGGTTCGAGGGTTTTCTGATTTGTTTTATTAGATTATAATTAAACTAAATGGGATATGTTGTTATGCTACTGCATCAAGAATAAAGTAATCGGGTTTGATTTTAATTTTAAAAAGATAATGAAAAGGTGAGGAAAGAGAGAGAAATGAACTTTTTGGAGGAGACGAGGAGATTCATGAGTAATAAGGATTACTTTGTTTCTCTCTCTCCCTAACCTTTTACCCCCTTCTCTCTCTATGTTGCTTGAATATATGGATTGACCCTTTTTGGCCCTTATTTTTGTTTCATAGTTAGTCTTCATATATCATTGACAAGGATGGTATATCAATGTTCTCTAAGGGGCGCGTGTAGCTACGCGTTCGTGGGGTGTGTTCGGCGGTGTGGGGTCAACCTAGACCTTGACCAATTCAATAACTAGAGATTAATGCATCATGCAGCAAAATGCAAGCAAATTAGATTTTTTATTTTGTATGTTATGAGTTTTTTAGGTTGATTTAATGTAACATATCCTGTACTTAAGTAAATGAAGATACTTTCGCATTAAGCCAATTTGTGTAGTCTGCAACAGTAGTATGAACCTGTCATTTTTAATGCGTTCTAACCCTACCCAAAGTTGACTTTGGTGCCAGTTATAAATTTAAAAATCCTATTCTAGCTCGATTATATTTATTTTCTTGATTTTAAATATAGCCCATTTTACCAGTATAGCCTCTCCGTAAGATTTCATTGCCTTCAAAAAACAAAAAAAAAAAAGATTTCATTGCCTTCAAGCAGTTAAAGTTCAACATAAATGGATCTCAATCAAAACAAAAAAAAAAGGGGAAAAATTTACATATGTTGTAGGACTAAAATTTAAAAATAATTAATATTTAGTAATACACTATTCAATTAATTGGTTTTTAGCTATTCCAAATACAAATAGAAAAATTTTAGATGTATCACATAGTGTGTCAATTTGAAATAAGTCACGGATAATTAATAGCAACGACACTACTCAATTTATTGGTACCAAACATTAACATATTTATTGTAAATACGTGAAACTTCCGATTTGTTAACCTAATTTTTGTCTTTTCATTCTATCATCGTCTTCTCTTTCATTCCCATCCACTAATGTTACCAACTTTTTGAACACACTGATTTGTGTGCAGAAAGAATAATATAAAGAATTTTGATTCTATTAATTTGTATCACTTAAAATTTTAAATTGAATATTTACTATTTATTTTTTTTGTAAAACTCTAAAACATATTCCATATTGTATAAATAAAAACAAAAAATACATCATTTAATATAGTCAAAAAAGTTTTATTTTAAAAATCTGAACTTAAAAAATCTCCAAAATATTTTATTTAAAAAAGGAAAAGACAATAATTTTTATATAAAAAAATTTTAATGGAATTTAAAGTTATTTGCCTTTGAAAAACCTATGGAATTTAGATAAAAATAAAACAAAAAAAAACATGAAGTTTTCACAATTTTATTAAAAGTTGGACTTAATCTGATTGCACAATATGAATTTATAGCATTACTCTTAATTAATAAATTTATATTATCACCATTAATTAAAAAACCTAAATATTTTCAAATATAATTACTAATATACATCTATGCTATACTATTATTTTACTAAGACTTTTTGGTTGCTCAAAATTAAATTACACAAATATCTTTTATTATTATCCTTTTTTGTTTCTTTTTTCCATTAACTAATTACATTTACTTATATTTGACATTGAAAGTTTCTCTGTTTCCAAACTTTTTTTTGTTTCTTTATGTTGTTATTTTTCTACTTTTGACTTACACTCATACTCCATTATTGAAAATAAGATTTTTAAGGTGAACAATGTGAAATTTACATAATTATTTTTATTTAAATTCTTTCATTTTCAATCCTTTTCTTATTAACTCATTATTTTTATTTGCATGTTTTCTCTTTTCACATTCTTTTGATGTTTTATTTTTTATCTACACATTTGTATACTTTTTAAATAATTTTTTACCTGTTATTTAAAATATAACAAATTTATAAATTATATATAATGTTGCACACACATAGAGTGTGTAACTTTTACTAGCATATTATTAAGATTTAGGTCTTTGATTGCAACACATAAATTTACATTGTTACTCTTAATTCATACTACCTAGACTATATTATTTTGATCATAAAGATTTTTTATTACATAAAGTAAATTTTATCAATTGCCCTTATATTAATTTTTTATTTTTTTATCATTTTCGTTCTATCTTTTCATCTAACTTATTATTTATATTTATGTTTTCTGTCAAATTTTCTCATTTTTCAAAATATTTTATCTTTCTTCATATTTTTATTTTAAACATTTTTGTACTATGTTAAATTACATAATTTCTTTATTTTAAATTTTTATTTTCTATATTTTCATCATTTCTTTTAACTTTTATTTTTTATATGTCTTTTCTATAGAATTATCTCTTCTTTCAAGTTCTTTTGATATTTCCCTATTTTCTTATTTTAAATATTCTATATACTTTTACTTCTCAATAATTTTATTTTTATTAATTCAAATACAATAACTTTATCCTTTATAAATAAATTTACACATGTATAGAATCTATAATTTTTACTAGTGTTAATAAATGTGAGGAATTCATAGTAACTAACTTGTAGTATTTAATGTTAAATTATCTTTATTTTCTTTATGTTTTTCTTTTCTCTTTTTTATCTTACTTTTAATGTTTTTCCTCTTTTGCTCAAAAAAATGATTGTTTTCTTCTCCTTTGCTCTCACCTCTAATTATTTTCTTTTATCTCTCTCATTTTTTTATTAAATTTTTAAATATAATTTGACTTTATGAATAACTATATTGTTATTATGAAAAATCTTGAAAATATAATAATTACATATTTTATTATAATGAGTAAATTTAATAAATTTTTGATGCAGTTTTTACTAGTTTTAAATTAAAAATATTATATTTTTTTTATTTGTAGATATACAGCTACATCGAATCAGACAAGTAAAATTAGCTTTTATCCCTTCTTTAAATTAGCAAAGTCATTATCTTTATATCAAATCAATGAAAATAAAGTAAAATTCAAATAAAAAAATGCTTCATTAATAGTGCATGCCTTGGACAATTTTCTACATAGAAATTTGATAATTATTGTCGTTTGATTGAAAATATTAATTTTAGGCGACTTTTGTAGAAGTTTCTCTAAAAATTTGAAGGATATTTTATAAAACCTAGTTTATTACAAACTAAATTGATTACTCTAAAGTCTACCACTTATTTAATTGATAAAAAAAAAAAAACAAGCACTACTTTGACCCTCTCCTTTTATTCTTTTATATAAACTAAATATTAAAGAGAAAAAATCAAGATTCATATTACGAGGAAAATATTCATCAAATAAATCTATCGAATGGAGTTGCATTCGACCTCCTTTGCTTTATCAACCGTTTTTCATGTTCGAAACGTTTTGCAGCAGACAAACATATTTTTCTCAGGCGGTGACGACACGCGCAGAGATGTAGCGTGGCGATTGTGGAACAATTAGGCAGGTTAGCCTTTAAAACCAATTTCTACTTTTGACCCGCATTCTTCACTATTAGCAGGCACGGCTAGCCACCCTCTCTTATTCTTTTCTGTGCTTTCTGTATGTGCATTAAAGGAAAGGCGACGCGCTTTGGTAAATATATATTTATTTAATTATTTCATTTTTGGGGCTACGGAATTAATTGATAAAATTCAATTTTTTAATGTTATTAAATTCGAAAGCGTGCGTGTGCCTTTTTTATCTGGGGAACTTATAAATGTCATTATAAATCTCACTTTTTTTAAAATATGAAATTTTAGTATCATCCAAAAATCAAATGCCATCTTATTTTTAATTTTTCAAAAGTACTTATAGAAGTGAATTGTATGAAATTAACAGTTATTTAAAGGGAAAAAATGGAAACAAAGAAGGAAAATTATCCCTCTTGTGTACTTGAACAATTGATAACATCAATTTTGCAGTTGCCTAAATCTAAGCCAGATTTTCTTTTCCCTTTAATTACTTTTGGTCAACAATCCATGGTTGTCATTAGAGTTCTTAATTTATGATGTAAATAAATTAAGCTACAAGAAACTGTACACTTTGCCACATCATGATTTGTTTTTTTTGCAATGAAACAAGAAAATATTAATTAAAGGAAAAAATTTTCATATTGCTATCTAATCTAATGTGAACTTCAAGAAAATTTAGTGATGGATGGAGAAACTCACATTCCTAAAATTCTAGCTTGATATAATGACCTTTGACTAGACTTTTTATACTTTGATCATCATGGACAATAATAATAATATGGAAATTAAATTACTAGAATAAAGTAAAAGCACAAGGGTCCCAAAAAAGTAGAAACATTTGGCTAGTAATTCCACTTTTGGTTCAATTATCATGCACTTTCTTTGGCTCAATTATTATATGTGTGACATTTTGTGAGTTCATATTGTCATTTGACTGTATTTTATGAAGCTTATGTAGAACTATAATGAAAAATATATATCATCCTATAATTCTTAAAAGGAAAAGTCTAAATTTAGATAAACTCATTCTCATATTTATCCTAGATTTTTAGTTACAATTTTTTGCATGACATTGGAAGTTTTACTGCGTAAACCTTCATCTGTCCTCTGATGCTGAAAGCGTAATTTGAAACTGTGGGGGAATCATTGGCACAATTTCTTACAAACTCATTAAATCCATTCTATAATGATAGAGTAGCTATTTTATAGTTCTTTTTTTCAACTTAGGCAATTAATTAATTGAATTAGCTAACCTGTTATTTTCTTCACCTTTTGTAATCTTTTCCAGATGGTGTGAATGTGTTACTTCATTTCCGAGTTGCAAAGTTGTTAGAAGCCTATTCATCAAAATACAAAAATAAAAACGAAAAGGTTAACAAACTTTTGGAAAAAGTTTCCAATGATTTGACAATTACATGGAAAAGTTCAAATAATTATTCCTATTAATCAAATTTAAAGACAAGGGCTATCCAATTATTTATTAGATCATACATCTATTGTCATTCTTGGACCCTCGCCAAAATATCATTTCCCATAAAACCGTAAACATCACATAAAATAAATAACGAATATATAGATAAAATTGACCATTATTTTATTTCATAAATTGTAAAAAATTTATACCTATGCAGTCTATGCACACCCTCCATCCAAGTCGATTTCCTAAAATTGTGACCAAAAAAAATTTAGATCGTTAATTTGATCCCCTGTCAACCGCCACCTACTTTATAACTTTCATAAATAATTGATTGGGACGTCGAGAAATATTCAAAACGACAGTTCAGGTGCTTTATTGAACAATAAGATATTTCTTTGCGGTGATTTGCTTCACGAACAAGGTTTTTAATCAATCGATTGTCCCGTTCACAAAATTGCATCAGCTTGATAAATTAAAATAAACGAATCAAGCTTTACACACATACATAAAATATTTATTTATTGCACATTCAAAGTTTAATAACAATGTCACACGAAGCACAAAAATCAAACAGAATGAATTTGTAGACTACTTCAACGCAAAAGGAAGGTTCTAAGCATGCTAGAAATAAGAGGTGGGGGAGTTTAGCGAGGAGGTTTAATGCTAAAATACTACCACTGCTGCTGCTAATAATAATAATAATAATTAATAAATTTACAGTTCGGTCATCTTGTGCTTAGTTATTTGAACAGACCTTTTTATCTAAAAAAGGTTACGGGGCCCCATTGTGAATTTTCTCCTAGTTGTTGGAATTGCGCCAAATAACAATTTTTTGGGATTCCTGACTTTTAAAAATTGCCTTTTCTTTCCTTTAAGAAGTCTTCACAAACAAAAATCATCCATCTCCACCACTCCCTACTGTCATTCATTACATTTTAATCCTTTACATTGTTATACAATTTTTATATGACCAGATTAATTATTAGGAAAGATTAAATAATAACCCCAAAAGGAAGAAAAGTTTCTGGTGCACTCAGGTGGTTTGGTTTTCTGAAAAGTAACTGACCAGTGGTTGGTAAATATACATAAGATGACAGATAAAAAGTTTCTAAGTCTTTAATATCGTGACTAAAGAATAAGAACGTGGTTTTAATTTATGCTTTCTAAGAACCGAATTGTTACAACAATAATATATTTTTTTTTATAACTTTCTTTTAAAAGTATTCTTCCAGTTATCATACTATTAGAAGTTAAACATATTAATTTACATTAGATATATATACCCCCAATTTTTTCCCCATCTTATTAAGTGGTAGGATCTTCGATGAAATTTTCATGTTCACATTCGATCGAGAGAGAGAGAGAGAGAGGCAGTTAAGTTAAAAAAGTTGGAAGTTGAAAATTGAGTTTAGAGTCCAACTTTTTACATTGGTCACCAGTCAAGCATCTCCCGTGTCTCCTTTGTCTTTTTCTGCTAAAGATGTTATCAGAATTCTCCCTCTACTTTAAAGTTGGCTTCTTAGCTCTTGCCCATGAAGAGATCCAATGACCTTTTTCCCAGTCTTTATTAAGATGTAAAAAGACTTAAATGCTCCTATTCTTTAATATATTTAGCATTCTGGAATTAAGATGTAAAAAGACTTAAACGCTCCTATTCTTTAATATATTTAGCATTCTGGCTTCTTCTTCTTCCTCTTTTTATTATTCTTCTCTTTAGTGGCTGTGATTGGGAGAGGGTTTGTGTTGTATATGATATTTGGTAGAATATATGTTTAGAAGAAAAGTTTTTAATGTGATGAATAGTATAATTAGTTTGAATATATGTATAAAATATATAATAATAATTAGATAATGTGATAATTTATGAAAATATTAATTGTGTTTTCAGTTATAAATATAAATAAATTTGAGTACATGTATGATATATATAGATACATAATATTGATTTAATTGTAAATAGATATGATGATTAAAATAAATTAGTTAATTATATATATGAGAAAGTCAAAATTTGAATTTGAATTTGAATAAAAATATTGTTCAATGATATGTTTTGCAATATAAAATTTAAAAGGATATGTTGGAACTAAAAGATAGGCTCCAAACATAACCATTATTATTGTTATTATTATTATTATTATTATTATTATGATCATCATCATCATTATCAATTGGAAAGCTCTGCTACGTACGTTGTAGTTTATACCATGACATCTTGCTCAATAGGGCCAGCGAGAAATAAATTAAACTTAATTGATAGTAGATAATTTGAGATTGATTAAAATTTGCTTAAATTCAAATTACAAGTAAAAAATGCATACTCTGAGTTTGTGTAAATTTATTTATAAATTATAAAATTATTGAATTTAAAATAATAGAAATAAAATTATTCAAATTACAAGTATAAAAATATTTAAAATAATAAAATAAACAATTACAAAATAACTTTTTGAAAAAACAAAGAAAATTTTAGAGAAAATATAAATAAAAATAATAAGTTAAAAAAATAGGAATAAAGAAATTATAGAAAAATGACAAAAAAACTAAAGTCAGGAATAAGGATAATTGTTTAATTTGAATTGTGTAATTTATACACCTCATAGATAATTTAAATTTAAGAGAGAGAGAGAGTAATGAGACATGAGAAATGAGAAATGAGAAATAAAATAATAGAAAAATAAAAATAATTATAATAAAAACAATTATGTAATTGAATATTGTGCAACCTATAATCATTATTAACATAATAAAATAGTATAGAATAGATAGTACAAATACATCTTTTATCTCAGCAAAAAATCTGAGTTACTTATGCCCAGTGGCATGTCTTTCAATAGAAATCATTTGAGCTCGATTAATCTCATTTTAAATCAGATTCAAGCATAATTATTCAATTAAATTTTAGTAATTTCAAATACTAACAAATTTGAGTTAAGTAGATTGGGTGATACACGATCCCCCTATTCAATAAATATAATATCACTCGTTAGATCAAATCCTGCGGGCGCAGAAGATTAAACATCGATCGAGTGGCAGAGTGGAGCCTCAGCCCTTCGTGCACAACCCATGACAGCTGCTCATCTCTGCCGTCTAATTTTACTCTTTAATACGCCTCTAATTAATTACGTATCATCCATTTGAACTCAAACCCTATACATAGACAATTAGCAGTGTATGGAAGGGCAAACATGAACATTAGAATAAGCAGATGCTATTTCTCTGCCCCCTTCCTCACTGTCTTTTTTTTGGCTCTATTCATAATAATGTACTAGTATAAAATAAAATTATTAAAATTAAAAAGTATAATGAATATTTAAAATAATAAAGTAAAGAAACATCAAAAAGAATTTGAAAAAAAAAAAAAAAAAAGAAAACATTTGAGAGAAAATACAAATATAAGTAATAAGTTAACAAAAGAGGAAAAAGTAGAAAAATAAAAAAAATCAAAATAAGAAAATTGTGTGATTTTATATTGTGGATCTTAAATTGTTAATAAGCATAATATTCATTTCTTAAATTGGAGTTAATCTTAAATTGCATCAATATTCATTTCTATTTTTAAAAAATAACGAAATCAGGTCCCGTGTATCCATCCCCATTTTAATCTTTCAAATTGATTTCAGAAATTTTAAAACCCAATTTGAATAAATAAAAATTTCTGGCTTTTCCTAACTTTCAAATAAGATTATCTCAAAATGAATCAAAAGTCATTTCAAGAGACAGAAATACAGAAAATATACTACTAATCTTTGTTTAGGCGGAAGATTATTTGAAGGGAGAGGGCTTCTGTATGTTCAACTAAAAAATAGGCTATAATACCAGAGAGAATGTAATATGAGATTAATATAATTATCCAAATTGCTCCACAACTAAATTTACTATTTTTCAATACCAGTTAAATACATTATAGTCATAAATTATACATGATAGGTAGGCTTCCCTATTCTATTCTTGTAAATAGTGCGTGAGGCCATTCGAAGAAATAGAGGAAGGCAAATAAGTCAACAGCTTGCGTTTTTATATGGACAAGCAATTCAAACATAGCTTCTTTTTTTTTTCCAATTTTTAAATGCATTCCATTTTCAAGTTTAAATAGCTAAATTAAATCAAGTGGGAAAATTATTGGAGTGGCAATAGGGTGGTTTTAGAGTAGCTTGTGGAAAATTTAAGATCATATCCTCAAAAATTCCAACAACTATCAAACATAATACTTAATAGAAATTCTAGATGTCACGAAATTCAATATTTGTCATAATTAGAGCTTTGTAATTGGATAAATTTCTGCTAGCTAACTTCTTTGGACAAAGTCCAAAATGACTAGAGACTAATAGAAGTTCGTCACAGCCTGAACTGCAAATTAATTTGTCTGATGCTTTATTTTCGATTTTCACCGAAGCTAGTTCACTACCATACCAATATATAAATTATCTGAAATTGAATAACAAATACTAATATCCAAAAGCAGAAGGATTCATATAAATATAAAAATGGCTTTCTGAGTTCCTACTAGATTTTTTAATCATGATTTATTTGCTTATATTAACGAGAACACACACTCATACACACATACACACAGAGTTAGGTCGATTTTTCTTTGCTTATAATCAATTTATAGCTGGAATCCAATCATCCTACCCCTTGTGAATTGAAAGGGCATTTGATATTGTGTCTTGAAGCTCCTGTAATTGGGCACTTTATCCCTTCTCTTTCTTAATTATAACTTCATGCGGAAAAATCTATTCACTATCTTATTCTTAAAGGTCATGTATACGTTGATGGGAAGGTATCATTCTAATGCACATTAATGATCACTTTCAAAATATCGAAATCATTTGTAAATGTCTCAAATGAAATGGAAAAAAATAAGAATAATAAAGGGGTGGGAATCAAGTCACACATCCATGTGTCCGTGGTAACGCATCGGTGGTCTTCGAGTTTGTGTTGATGTTGGAGACTAAGATAAACATGTTGAGCTTTGCTTTTGTCCCAAACAAGCCTATGACTTAAGCATGAAATGAAGGCAATGCTTGCTTCTATTTTTCACACTTAAAAATATACATTAAAGTCATTATATTTTTAAAATTTTATTTATTTCTCTCTTATTTTTATATAACTTTTAAAAAACACGTTTAAAAACATACATTTAAAAAAAAAATTAAACATTGCCATATGTCCACCATCATAATTCCTTTAGCTACTCCAAGAGACGCGAATGGAATATACCTCACAATCAAAACTTACATACAAGTGTCAGTTCATGTGTAAAGTTGGTTCTCTGCTCTAGAGAAAAGACTTCCCCACCATTAAATTCTCTCGTTGTCTTCATGGCACCCAATAATGGATACCCATGCTCCCAAAACCCTTTTCTGCTTCTGTCTAAGGTTGCCCTTAATAAATTTATGAAGAAAATTCCCTCTTCTCATTCATATTAACTTATACCAATATTAGTCTCAACACGGCTTCTATTCCCTTAGATTCAAGCTTGCCATCAAGGGTGTGGGATATAGAGAGGAAAGCATCTTTGATAGGGTAATTAAATGACGTTTTACTACGAGGGACGTTAGATGTCACACCCCCAAACTAAGTTGGGACATGATAGGATTAATAAAATAGTTATTTCAAACAGATACCAAAGTCTAAATATTAGAACATCTAAACTATAAAATTACATTTTATTACAAAATAAAAGTCCATTACATTTCTCAGCGGAAAAAAAAAAAAAAAGAAAATGAGCTAGCCTATTACGTCAATTGGTTTTATTTGTTTGACATAACTATAATTAGTCTCTTCCCTTCCACACTCTATCATCTCCACATTCGCTCATCTTTGTTGGTTTATTTTTGAGAATACGAGGGATTAATCACTCAATAAATTGTTTACCTGTTTTTTTGTTAAAATGTAAATGTAATAAAGACATTTAACTAAAGCCTACATATTCGTTCAAAAATTCGTGTAAGAGAGTGAAAGGTTCACTCGTATATTGTAACTTATAACCATATCCACTTGTATAATATTGGTACTCCTAGGGATTCAAACAGAATGTATACGATTGCCACTGATCAAGGCCTAATTTATTACTTTGGCTAAAGAGGTTCACATGCAACTTTCTAGTTGTCTTAATTTATGAATCCAATTAAAATTGACATGTATTTCAACCTACAACTCAATTGAGTAGGCCACTTAACTCAATTTTTACTTTAATTGAAATGATTATATATCTCAACTTACAACATGGTTAAGTGGGTGGAACTACTATTTGGTCTCTAAGAGCATTATATTACAATATTTTTGTAAATAAACTTGTCGAGTTGTAGTTGAAATACAAATATTAACACTAGTCCATATCCAAAGCATTTTTCGAGGTAAAGATAAAACATTACGATGCCAATTCACATATTGAACAATGGTTATTCAGAAAAAGCTTTTACAAAACATAGTGTAAAAATTTCTGTAAAAACATATAATTTTCAAAAAACTATTTAATTAAAAGAGAGTTATTAAAGTTTGCAAGTAGGCCTACTTCCTTTGTATCAATTTACTTGTTCTATGATCACTGGATTTGATTTCTTGATTCCCTATTCAGTCAGAGCAATTATTTGTTTAATCCCAATTTGATTGGAACTTTATCTCTATATGCTCGTTGACGCAACCTATGTTGCTGCGTGGTAAGTTTGCTCTTTTCCTACACATTTTATATTAACTCTTATTAATCTTGGTTTACAATTTATCTATTGGAGAAGTTTTTTTACTCATAATTCTTGCAATTGATAATTTTTTTGTATCTAGTAAAGTTCTAACTCAAGTACTCTTATGAATTTTTGCATTTAAAAGTGGTGAAATTGAGCTTTTAATCACATTGCAATATGTTTCGGTTTGCTTTCTAGATCTTCCAACTGTTATAACATCATTCACAAGCACAAAAATGGAGTCCACGACTGCATGATGAGTTGTAGCATATTCCGAGGTTGTTGCATTTGCGCTTCACAACTGCAAGCCACAGCAACGTGGCTACAGAAAGATTTTTCGCGATCATAGGAATGACTACGATGCATTCTGTTTGTTGCTGTGTCCGGACCTTGTGATCATAGCCAAAGGACAAGACTTTGAAGAAAACCGGAACTCGTGTTGCCTATGCCATGTCCTTCATCAAAATTCTCGCATGCAACCCCTGCTAATGCAATTCCGTTCACTAGCTAATCAATTTGACTACGTGTAAGCTTAAAAAAAAATTATATTCCACGTGTCTAGAATACGTAAATATAAAATTCTAAAAACATGTATTGAAACTATAATTTCAACTAGGAAATTACCTTAAATTGATGCAAGAAAAATTTCTCCTCTTCTCTCTCTCTCTCTCCTCCAATTTTTCTTCTTGTGGTAGGGAAAATTTTTATCTTTCTTTCCTACAAGTCTAGGTTGAGGTTATATTCATACCAAGGGCTATGCTAACTAATTCAGATACGCTTGACACCTTGATTTTCCGAAAATAAATCCTGGAGTTTTCTCCGTCGTAATTAGCCCTCATTGTCCTATTTTAATTTTCCATGAGCATGGTTGGGGTTGATTAGTCCTTATATACACATATTCTCTTCCATAATTTATTAGTACCCTAATAAATAATCAAACAAATAAATAATGGGCAAGTATATAAATAATTTCTATGGATTTTTTTTTCTATTGAAAAATCCGGGTATTACATAAGGGCCCATAAAGTCTTTTCGCAGGTGTCAGCCCCACCCTGACTTTCTGCATGCGTTGATATGTTCTTAAATCAAACTCCAAGGATACGCATTTAGGCAATTTACCTACATCAGGGTGGTAAAAACAACCCAACCACCCCGACAAATGAACGTGGGGGTGATGGGTGCAAATGAATGGCTTAGATTGTGTTTTAATAAGTGTTTTAAAAACCAATCATTAGTGGTTGAGCTGAGTAGACCCTCATCGGCCCAAAAAAAAAAAAAATTGTCCAAAGAGGATTCGAAAATTGAAAATACAACAAAATCAAAAAAAACCGTGATTGAACACTAAATCAAATAAATTAGTCACAATTCATAAAAATTAAATAATTTAAATAAATAAATAAATTTTTAAATCCTAATTTTTTCTCTTCTTAATTCAATTTTCAAATTTCTATTGTATCCTATTTTCGAGTTATTTTCCTTTATAGAAAAAGTTTAATGAATTGAACCAAATATTTATCGAAATGTCATAATTTTTAACTTAAACGTATACAAAATATATAGGACTTTATTTAAATTCTACTATATTTTAATTAAATATTTTGATAAGGTATAATTTTATTCTATATTTTACAATTTTATGTATTAGATTAGTGTTAATTCTTTTAATTTTAGTAGTATTATTATTATATTAATGTGATATATGTAACTATTATAATAAGAAAAAATGCTTACAAATAAAATTCAGGTATTTTTCTTACTTTTTATTATTTTATGTACTTTTAGCATGTTAATTAAATTTAAAGAATAAATATGACATCGCTAGATTGACCACAATTGAACAACAAATTGAACCAACAACTTTTAAATCAATTAAATCTTCGATTTGATGATTGGCTCGGTTTCTAAAACACTTTTGAATTGGGCAAAAATAATTTAGAATTTGTGGATCTAGAATTAGTTTAATTGGTTAGCTTGAGATTTATATAACTGAATACCGAGGCCAGAAAAGTAATTACCTTTGTCCAAATAAATAGCTCTAAGTTGAGTTACAATTTGAGTGGTTATTTTTAATTGAGCTATTTTTCTGTGACACACACACACACACATATGATCTTTTAAAATTTTTGAATCATATAAATAATTTTTTAATGATATTATAGAAAAATAATATTCTAATGTTTTTTGGTTGGACCTAATTAAAACCGTGATATAAATCAAAACTAATCAAAATTATTATCACCGACGTGGTGTAAACAATTAAAACGAAAAAAATTAGATCAAATTCATAAATCCAAACCCATCTACCCTCATCAACATACATGCGTGCGCACACACACAAGTATACACAAACAATCTACATTATGGTTAGGGTTCGCTTCTTGTATTAAAATGTATAATTACAAGAATATCCTTATGTCTTTAATTATTTTATTGATAACTCTAGGTCTCATAGCATTTTTACCTCTCCGTTTTCAGTGTTTTTGCTAGTTTCCCTGCCATTTGTGCATTAATTGTAAAAGGAATTAATTGAGAATACTTAAAAGTGTTAATTTGGTATTTTAAGTACTTTTGGGTGAAATTAATTGGGTTTGAAACAATTCATACACTTAACATAATTTTTAGAATGTGCCGGTCGCAATTGCAAGGAAGGTATCCACGATTGTAAAAAATGGCATTGCAATTGCACGGAAAAGTGCAAAGACAAGCTTGCACTCAATTCTAGCAATCACAAGAAAGCTTATTGTGTTCACGAGGCAAAAGTTCACAGTTACGATGGGGAGTGCAACACATTCTAGAATTGCCAACAATTAGCTATAACAGTCACAAAGGTTAGAACCACAATCGCAAGGTCATGCACCTTAACCACGAATAAGCACATGAAGGGACGTTGTTTATAGAGAAAAATGCTTGGACGTGTCAGAATGAAGTCCACAATCGCAAATGGGATTACCACAATTGTGGAGCAAATTGCAAAACTACACAAAATGCAATTTTTTATGAGCATACTTGTCTTTTCCACCTCTAGTAAATTGTACCTATAAGAGCAGTTGTTTTGCATATTGAAGAAGATCAAAAGATGTGAAGAACAGGTTTTAGAGGCTTGAACAAGTTTCATGAGAGAAGGCAAAATTTTTAGATGCAAATACACAAAGATTGGGATACTTCCTATTCAACGCATCTCTTAGATTAAGAATTCTTCGCTTTTATTTTATTTTTGAGACTATATTGGATATGAATAATTTAGCTTTGATTAGTTTTGTTATTTTTATGGGTTGCTAAATTATGTTTTAGGACCTTCTCATTGTGATGAACTATGATTGCATGATTTTTTTCCTTTTGATTAATTATCCTTGCATTTGTTTTTTAAAATTAATGATTTGAATTGTAACTAAAGGAATTGATTCCTGCGTGTTAGATACTTAATTGTAAATATTAATCCTATAAGTATAGTAGAAGTGAAACTATAGAATTAGTGTAGGCACATATTATTAACTATAAAATTCAGAACTTGGCTTGTTTAGACTAGGAAAAACTTGCTAATATCTTGAGTCAAAACTTTAGGAAAGACTAAGAATATTTCCTAAAGACCATAGAATTAGTAAACTATAACAAAGTAATTAAATTAATAATTAACATAAGGCATTCATCATTCTGAGTCAACCACGTTACTAGGGGCTAGATTTCCTAATCATTGATATTTGTTTCCAATATTTGTGTTTCTACGAGCACATGCCAGATACTTCATTGACTGTTTTTTTCATCATTTTTTTTTATTTCATTTTAGTTAATGGAATAGACTTAACTAATAAACACTTAATTATATCAATAAATATGAGACTTCTTCTATGTGGATACGACATTTGTGTTTACCTAGTACTAAGGATGGCCATGGGGCAAGGGTGGGGTGGGGTGGGAGATTACTCCCCCATCTCCTGTCCCATGACCAAATATCTCCCTCCATCCTTTACCATTGTTCCCTCCGCCCTAACCCCGCCCCCCGCTTCGATCTCTCACGGGTACCTTATTGGAGGAAGAAACACATTTAATTTTATTTAAAAAATTAAATTTTAAAAAAGTTTGATTTTATTTGTTATATTATCAAAATTAAGTAATACCAGTTAATTCTCCAAAAAATAATAAATATGATAAGCGTCTTCCATAATTAATATAAAAAACATTAAAATATAGGAGCAAATAATTTTTTATATTATAATGATAAAAAAATAGTTTAAATTAACAAATTTTCAAATTGACCACATATCAAATAATATACAAAATTAATCATTAAATATTATACATAACTAAGTATTAGCTTGCACTCTATTCTAACTAATAAATTTCACACTTTTTGTATGTGTTAAGTTATTGAATTTTAAATAACAAAAATAACATCATTTAAAATTGAAAGTATAGTAATAAAGAAATATTAAAAGAGTTTGTAATGAGAGAAAACTTGAAATAAAATAAAATACAAATACAAATAAATTAGAAGAGAAGGAAAATGAAAATATTAACAAATAAATGAATGCAAAATTAAAATAATTACATGAATTTATATTGTACAATTAAAAATATTATATATGTATATATATATATAATATATATAATATAAAAGCGAGGCTTAGAGTGGGGGGTGGTTTCCCCATCCCCCATCCCATTTGGGTGGAAAAAAGTTCCCCCCACCCCAGCACCTATCTTACCCCAACTCCTGCTCTATTTGTATCCCTATGTGGTGGGTGCCCATAGTTACTCACCCTCAATATCATCCCTACCCAGTGTGGCATGATACACACTATATTTTTGACACTATTGTCGGAGAAATGTTATAAGTTCAATTGAATACTCTTGGTGTTTCTTAGATTAAGCCAAGTTTTATTTTTCTTTTTATTTTTTTAGTTTTCCTTTTATTTATCTTTTGATTATATGTTTTTTGTGATGGCTTTTGTTGAGGTTTGTGAATTCTTTTATGTGTAGAAACCAAGGTTTTAATTTAAAGGAGTATGAACTCGAAATAGAGCAAACACTTTAACAAAAAAGAGTGTTATAGGACCAGCGGCAAGGAGAGCTAGGCATGAAAGATGAAAATAATCAACCACCACCTCCACAACTTCCACCACCAAATCAAAGGCCAATCAGGGATCACATTTAGCTAGTAATAAATTAAAACATGACCGGAATTGTTCGGCCACCAATGAATGTGCATAATTTTGAATTAAAGCCTGTTTTGATTAATGTGGTTCAACTGAACCAATTTGGAGAATCACTGCATGAGAATGCAAATCTACATCTAGCGAGCTTCTTAGAGTTGTGTTACATAGTGAAATTCAATGGTGTACTAGATGATTCGGTGAAGTTAAAGTTGTTTCCCTTTTCTCTAAGAGACTGAGCTAGGCAATGGCTACAAAGATTGCCACAAAACAAAATTCCTACATGGTAGGATAAGGAGAACAAGTTTCCAACCAAGTACTTTCTGCCTGCCAAGATAGCACAGTTTCAGTTAAATATAAGGATATTCAAACAGCATAAGTCTAAGATGCTTCCAAAGATGTGGAAGCGATTTAAGGAGCTGCAAAGGAAGTGTCCACGCTATGGATACCCCTTGTGAATGTAGATATGAACTTTCTATAGAGAATCAAGAACTATGTTTGATGTAACATTCGAAGGGGCATTGATGAATAAAATGCTAGAAGAAGCATGGAATCTCATTAAAGAGATGATCTTAAATGTTTACCAATGGTCAACAGATACAAGGGTAGCAGGAATACGTTGTGTTCATGCATTGATTGCCCTCTTGGCAAAAGTGGAACAACTGTTAAGAAAAATCGACAATAAGACTATAAGTTCTTACACTCCTTCCTCTGTAGTAGTAATACAAGTTTGTGACTTGTGTACAGGATACCATCCCAAATATGAGTGTCAAGCTTGAAGCATGAGTGGAACAGCAATAGATTTTGAGCAAGTAAATTATGTAAATAACCAAGGAACACTACAAAACAATGCCTACTCAAGCATTTGTACTTGGATGGAGAAATAATTCAAATTTCTTTTGGAAGAATCAAAGCTCCCAGATGCTACCCTTTGGATTTCAATCCCAACCTTAACAACAACAACAACAAGCCCTTCCACAATAAGAAATGAAATCATCTTTGGAGGACCTCAATGGCAATCTTGCAAAGTCCACAAAAGAATACATGAATCACATGGACTTCGTCTTGTAAAATCAGTAGGCCTCCCCTAGAATTTGGAATATCAAGTTTGGGCAAATTGCTAAGGAGATATCACAAAGACCCTATGATTCCCTACTGAGCAACATTGATGATAATCTAATAGAACATGTCAAGGCTATCAACTTGATGGAAATTGAGGAGGAAATCGAGGTAAAAAGTGAATCAAAGGCCATAGAAGAAGAGAGAAATAAAGTAAAGGCACCTCTACTAAAGCCGTATGTGCCACCAATTCCTTCACAATGATTCCAGCAAACATAGGAAAAGGAGCAATTCACCAAATTTTTGAAGGTATTCAACAAACTGGAAATTAATTTTGTTAGTGATACACTCTCTAACACAAATAGAAAATGAGAGATACTTAAAGGGCATTTAGTTGTATATGTATATTCATTCCATAATTAATAAATATTAATTTTTTTATCAATCTAGTGGCAAGTTTTCATGCATGTAAAATTTAATTGGTGTAAAATATTGCATGTACCCATATGTTTGAATTAAGAAGCTTATTTATAAAGAGTTATGAATATGAATACAAGGCTTTCTTGATACTCAATTAGTAAAATCTATTTGGGAGTTACAGACATTCAAAAGGACATTAAAGAGTTAGCATGACTTGCACACCTTATATTTGTACAATAAGTATCATGTTGTTTAGTGTGAGATACTGAGAATATATATATATATAGAACATTTGGACAATAACTCGCAGAACGAAGTAGATGCATATAGTTTACTCTTTGCTTTCGATGTCCTGCTTTGTGATTGTGTTAAGTGTATATTGACCTTAACAATAACTCGCAGAACGAAGTAGATTTTAGACAATTGAGCTATTTTTCTGTGACACACACACACACACACATATATATATATGATCATTTAAAATTTTTGAATCATATAAATAATTTTTTAATGATATTATAGAAAAATAATATTCTAATGTTTTTTGGTTGGACCTAATTAAAACCGTGATATAAATCAAAACTAATCAAAATTATTATCATCGACGTGGCGTAAACAATTAAAAAGAAAAAAATTAGATCAAATTCATAAATCCAAACCCATCTACCATCATCAACATACATGCATGCGCACACACACAAGTATACACAAACAATCTATATTATGGTTAGGGTTCACTTCTTGTATTGAAATGTATAATTACAAGAATATCCTTATGTCTTTAATTATTTTATTGATAACTCTAGGTCTCATAGCATTTTTACCTCTCTGTTTTCAGTGTTTTTGCTAGTTTCCCTGCCATTTGTGCATTAATTGTAAAAGGAATTAATTGAGAATGCTTAAAAGTGTTAATTTGGTATTTTAAGTGCTTTTGGGTGAAATTAATTAGGTTTGAAACAATTCATACACTTAAAATAATTTTTAGAATGTGCCGGTCGTAATTGCAAGGAAGGTATCCACGATTGTAAGAAATGGCGTTGCAATTGCAAGGAAAAGTACAAAGACAAGCTTGCACTCAATTTTACCAATCACAAGAAAGCTTATTGTGTTCGCGAGGGAAAAGTTCACAGTTACGATGGGGAGTGCAACATATTCTAGAATTGCCAACAATTAGCTATTACAGTCACAAAGGTTAGAACCACAATCGCAAGGTCATGCACCTTAACCACGAATAAGCACATGAAGGGCCGTTGTTTGTAGTGAAAAATGCTTGGACGTGTGAGAATGAAGTCCACAATCGCAAATGGGATTACCACAATTGTGGAGCAATTTGCAAAACTACACCAAATGCAATTTTTTATGGTCATACTCGTCTTTTCCACCTCTAGTAAACTGTACCTATAAAAGTAGTTGTTTTGCATATTGAAGAAGATCAAAAGATGTGAAGAATAGGTTTTAGAGGCTTGAACAAGTTTTATGAGAGAAGGCAAAATTTTTAGATGCAAATACACAAGGATTGGGATACTTCCTATTCAACGCATCTCTTAGATTAAGAATTCTTCACTTTTCTTTTGTTTTTGAGACTATATTGGATATGAATAATTTAACTTTGATTAGTTTTGTTATTTTTATGGGTTGCTAAATTATGTTCTAGGACCTTCTCATTGTGATGGACTATGAATGCATGATTTTTTTCCTTTTGATTAATTATCCTTGCATTTGTTTTTTAAAATTAATGATTTGAATTGTAACTAAAGGAATTGATAACCTCTTTAATTAATCTGTGACTGTGTAGATAGTAATGGAAGAGAAACCTGTGTGTTAGATACTTAATTATAAATATTAATCCTGTAAGAATAGTAGAAGTGATACTATAGGATTAGTGTAGGCACATATTGTTAACTATAAAATTCAGAACTTGGCTTGTTTAGACTAAGGAAAACTTGCTAATATCTTGAGTCAAAGCTTTAGGAGAGACTAAGAAGATTTCCTAAAGACCATAGAATTAGTAATCTATAACAAAGTAATTAAATTAATAATTAACATAAGGCATTCATCATTTTGAGTCAACCACGTTACTAGGGGCTAGATTTCCTAATCATTAATATTTGTTTCCAATATTTGTGTTTCTATGAGCACTTGCCAGATACTTCATTAACTGTTTTTTTCATCATTTTTTTATTTCATTTTAGTTAATGGAATAAACTTAACTAATAAACACTTAATTATATCAATAAATATGAGACTTCTTCTATATGGATACGACATTTGTGTTTACCTAGTACTAGGGATGGCCATGGGGCAAGGGTGGGGTGGGGTGGGAGATTACTCCCCCATCTCCCGTCCCATGACCAAATATCTCCCTCCACCCTTTACCATTGTTCCCTCCGCCCTAACCCCACCCCCGCTTCGATCTCCCACGGGT
This sequence comes from Avicennia marina, assembly GCA_019155195.1. Lineage (NCBI taxonomy): Eukaryota > Viridiplantae > Streptophyta > Magnoliopsida > Lamiales > Acanthaceae > Avicennia > Avicennia marina. Next base: position 3,441,276 of record CM032757.1, on the reverse strand, counting down.
ACCTCATTGGAGGAAGAAACATATTTAATTTTATTTAAAAAAATTTTGATTTTATTTGTTATATTATCAAAATTAAGTAATACCAGTTAATTCTACAAAAATAATAAATATGATAAGCGCCTTTCATAATTAATATAAAAACATTAAAATATAGGAGCAAATAATTTTTTATATTATAATGATAAAAAAATAGTTTAAATTAACAAATTTTTAAATTGACCACATATCAAATAATATACAAAATTAATCACTAAATATTATATATAACTAAGTATTAGCTTGCAATCTATTCTAACTAATAAATTTCACATTTTTTGTATTTGTTAAGTTATTGAATTTTAAATAACCAAAATAACATCATTTAAAATTGAAAGTATAGTAATAAAGAAATATTAAAAGAGTTTGTAATGAGAGAAAACTTGAAATAAAATAAAATACAAATACAAATAAATTAGAAGAGAAGGAAAATGAAAATATTAACAAATAAATGAATGCAAAATTAAAATAATTACATGAATTTACATTGTACAATTAAAAATATTATATATGTATATATATATATATATATAATATAAAAGCGAGGGTTGGAGTGGGGGGTGGTTTCCCCATCCACCATCCCATTTGGGTGGAAAAAAGTTCCCCCCACCCCAGCACCTATCTTACCCCAACTCCTGCTGTATCCCTACGTGGCAGGTGCCTACAGTTACTCACCCTCAATATCATTCCTACCCAGTACTAACTTGCTTATTATTTATTATATTAGTGTGGCATGATATGCACTATATTTTTGGTACTATTGTCGGAGAAATGCAATAAGTGCTATTGAATACTCTTGGTGTTTCTTAGATTAAGCCAAGTTTTATTTTTCTTTTAATTTCTTTAGTTTTCCTTTTATTTATCTTTTGATTACATTCTTTTTGTGATGGCCTTTGTTGAGGTTTGTGAATTCTTTTATGTGTATAAACCAAGGTTTTAATTTAAAGGAGTATGAACTCGAAATAGTGCAAACACTTTAACAAAAAAGAGTATTACAGGACCAGCGGCAAGGAGGGCCAGGCATGAAAGATGAAAATAAGCAACCACCCCCTCCACAACTTCCACCACCAAATCAAAGGCCAATCAGGGATCACATTTAGCTAGCAATAAATTAAAACATGACCGGAATTGTTCGGCCACCAATGAATGTGCATAATTTTGAATTAAAGCCTGTTTTGATTAATGTGGTTCAACTGAACCAATTTGGAGAATCACTGCATGAGAATGCAAATTTACATCTAGCGAGCTTCTTAGAGTTGTGTTACATAGTGCAATTCAATGGTGTACTAGATGATTCGGTGAAGTTAAAGTTGTTTCCCCTTTCTCTAAGAGACTGAGCTAGGCAATGGCTACAAAGATAGCCACGAAACAAAATTCCTACATGGTAGGATAAGGAGAACAAGTTTCCAACCAAGTACTTTCTGCCTACCAAGATAGCACAGTTTCAGTTAAATATAAGGACGTTTAAACAGCATGAGTCTAAGATGCTTCCAAAGATGTGGAAGCGATTTAAGGAGCTGCAAAGAAAGTGTCCACGCTATGGATACCCCTCGTGAATGTAGATATAAACTTTCTATAGACAATCAAGAACTATGTTTGATATAACATTCGAAGGAGCATTGATGAATAAAATGCTAGAAGAAGCATGGAATCTCATTAAAGAAATGGTCTCAAATGTTTACCAATGGTCAACAGATACAAGTGTAGTAGGAATACATGGTGTTCATGCATTGATTGCCCTCTTGGCAAAAGTGGAACAACTGTTAAGAAAAATCGACAATAAGACTATAAGTTATTACACCCCTTCCTCTGCAGTAGTAATACAAGTTTGTGACTTGTGTACAGGATCCCATCCCAAATATGAGTGTCAAGCTCGAAGCATGAGTGGGACAGTAATAGATTTTGAGCAAGTAAATTATGTAAATAACCAAGGAACGCTACAAAACAATGCCTAATCAAGCATTTGTACTTTAGGATGGAGAAATCATTAAAATTTCTTATGGAAGAATCAAAATTCCCAGATGCTACCCTTTGGATTTCAATCCCAACCTTAACAACAACAACAAACCCTTCCACAATAAGAAATGAAGTCATCTTTGGAGGACCTCAATGGCAATCTTGCAAAGTCCACAAAAGAATACATGAATCACATGGACTTTATCTTGTAAAATCAGCAGGCCTCCCCTAGAATTTGGAATATCAAGTTTGGGCAAATTGCTAAGGAGATATCACAAAGACCCTGTGATTCCCTACTGAGCAACATTGATGATAATCTAATGAACATGTCAAGGTTATCAACTTGATGGAAATTGAGGAGTAAATCGAGGTAAAAAGTGAATCAAATGCCATGGAATAAGAGAAAAATGAAGTAAAGGCACCTCTACTAAAGCCATATGTGCCACCAATTCCTTCACAATGATTCCAGCAAACATACGAAAAGGAGCAATTCACCAAATTTTTGAAGGTATTCAACAAACTGGAAATCAATTTTGTTAGTGATACACTCTTTAACACAAATAGAAAATGAGAGATACTTAAAGGGCATTTAGTTGTATATGTATATTCATTCCATAATTAATAAATATTAATTTTTTTATCAATCTAGTGGCAAGTTTTCATGCATGTAAAATTTAATTAGTGTAAAACATTGCATGTACCCATATGTTTGAATTAAGAAGCCTTATTTAAAAGGAGTTATGAATATGAACACAAGAATTTCTTGATACTCAATTATTAAAATCTGTTTATGAGTCACAGACATTCAAAAGGATATTAAAGAGTTAGTATGACTTGTACACCTTATATTTGTACAACAAGTATCATGTCGTTTAGTGTGAGATACTGAGAATACATAAATATATAGAACATTTGGACAATAACTTGCAGAACGAAGTAGATGCATATAGTTTACTCTTTGCTTTCGATGTCCTACTTTGTGATTGTGTTAAGTGTTTATGGACCTTAAATTTTAGACAACATGGTTGTCTTATACGCCTGGTGGTCAATGTGTCATTAAGGTATTAAGAGCCAATATCTATCCTAATATAGGATAGGATAATGAGTCTAACGTGCCATTATTCAAATATGTATGGAGGCATGTGTGCTTTACAATAAAGGATATGTTTCCTTACAAGTGAGCAAAATGTTTATCTTATACAATTGGAATTTAATGAGACAAAAGTCTTTGAGTAAGGCAATATATGATTAGAAAAGAGTTTTCGCTAGGAACATTTATCTTTAAGGAAATGTTGATTGGTCATATGACTAAATTTGTGAGTTTAACTAAATTCATGATTCTCACTCAATTGAGACAAAGTAAGATGAAAGGTCTATAAACATGTTAGTCATGATCGGGAAGTTTTGTTGTAATCCCATTCACTTCATTTTAATTGGGCTCCGATATGTGTCATAGGCTAGATGTTAACCATATCCTTTGAGCTATGCATGTTACTGACTATGAATGAATATAGTGAATCATACATATAAGGTTGAGATATATTATAAGTGTTAAATAGATAGGTTGCATAATTTATTTAGCTGTAATTGGATTTTATTAAATAAATTGTTATGGTGCTTGTTGATGGCAAAATCATTAATTAAAAGTACAATGGGGTATTAATTTAATTAATGAAATTAATTAAATTAATTGGACATATTTGAGTCTTAATTATTAATAGTTACAAATTTTATGAATTGATTTAATAATAAGTTTAATAAATAAAAGTCCATGGGCTTTTTTAATTAAAAAGATCTATGTGAGAAGGCCCATGGAGCCCATATACCAAGTGTCTCAATTATTTAAAGGAGTTTTGAAGAGTTCAAAATACATGCTTTGGCCCTAATTTTTGTGCACACCTATCAATCAAGAGAGAGTAGCCTCTAGCCACCCTCTCTGAGCACTCTTTAATAAAAAATTTCTTCTAATTCAAAGTTGTTTGTATTAGTACTTTACAAAAGAAGTTTTGTAGAGTGTAGGAGGAGCTTTCAAGCATCCTAATCGTGTAGATAAACTAGACGTCAAGGTTCGAGGGTCACAACTCCAAGGATTATGCACAAACCATTTGGAAGCATTCCAAAGTTACAAGATTTTGCCTTTTATGTTGTTTTATTAATATCTTGTGCGTTTGGTAACAAAAACAGGCAGGAGGTTTCTTTTGTTATGTTCCACTACATGTATAGAATGTTTTCGTGTTCTAAAATTTTGATTTTTATGATCAAACCCTATAGAAATCCAACTAATTTCCCTATACGTGAAGTGTTGAAGATCTCACTCGTGTATTAGAGGTATTTAAAAGAAATTTTATCAAGAAAGAGGAAAATCAAACATGTAGAGGAGTGCAAGGCTGTAGATGATCAAATCCTCCTACCTAAATTGAATGATCTAGGGAGTTTCTTGATCCCTTACACTACTACACATAAGACTTTTGATGAAACATTATGTGATCTTGGTGCCAGTGATAATATAGTGTTATTTTTTACTTTTTAGGCTATACGGATTGGAGTTGTGAACCCTATGAAGACAGTGACACAGTCAGAAGATAGGTTCACAAGGAAGCTACCGGGAGTCGTGGAAAACATGCTCATCAAAGTTAGAGAGTTCATCATTCCCATGGACTTTGTTGTGTTTGATATGGGTAATGAAGTTGAGTTTCATTTAATTTTAAGACACCCATTTTTAGCAACTACGACGGCTATTGTTGACAAGAAAAAAGGTAGTCTTACCTTGCATATTAGTTTAGAAGAGGTAATGTTTTTCATGTATAAACCAGTTTTTGTAGATTTAGTAGAGCCTACTAATGACAAAATGAAGGATGTTGAGTTGAAACTGAAATATGGTAATTCTAATACTGTAAGTGAGGCCTTTGTTATGAGCGAGCAGGGCAAGCTAGAGTTTGATGAGAAACTTAAGGCAAAAGTTGATGCATAGGATCCAAGTGAGTTCAAAAATTCCCCATAGCGGAATAATAAAGCGAAAATTTATGCTGTGATGGGGAAATACAAAAAGAGGAGGCGGGGAAAGCGAAAAAGGAGTTCAATAGTTTCTCATGAGTGGTCTTGGATGCCAAAACAAAAAAAAAAAAAAATGACTTGCTCATGAGATGTCTAGTTGCTAACAAAAAATGCAGCGCTGCTTAGGAGGCAACCTAAGTTTCTATTTGATTTAAATGCTTTTATTTTTTTTTGAAATTTTCTAGTGTGTTTTTGCTTGCATTTTTAGTTGTTTTTGAGTTTTGGATATGCTTGGAATAGATTTAAATTTGTTTTAAATTTTATTGTGTAGGAATTAGCAGGTCGCAATTGGCCTTGTGGTTGTGGGAAATGGTACTATGAGTGCAGAAAATGGATACTATGAGTGCGGAAAACGGATTTGCAAATGTGGAGCCAATTGTAGGGAAAAGTAGCATCAACTATGGTCCAAGTAGCGATCGTGGTAATGGATCTTACAATTCTGAGAATAGTTATGATGGTAGCGAATCAACCGTGGTAGAGAGGTATGGTGTTTCAAGCTCAGTACTCACGATCATAAGTTCCACTCTTGCGAGAGCAACTATATACTTCATGATTATGAATCTAATTGCAAGAGGAATTGGGTCATGAGAGCGAAGCTTTACTTCATGAGTTCTACTTAAGAGTGTTCATAATTCAATAAACTAATCAAACCTATCGAACCGAATCGAAATTGAAATTTCAGTGTGACAATTTTTAAAATTTTAATTTTTGGTTCGATTTTAGTATTTAAGTTCAGTGTACTGTATTAAATTGAATACCAAATTTTATTATGATTTTTAAATATTTATCATATTTTTACTTATTTTTATTTAAAATTTTTTATATTTATCATTCATATTTTGATTTTTACATCTAATTTTTAAAAATTTTATATATTATTTTATAATTTTAAAAAAATTATTAAAATAGATGTATTTTTCTACAAAAAGATCTAAACTAAAACAATAAAATATTAAATAAAATTATTTAATATTTAATTATAAGCTATATAATTAAAATTTATAATTTTAAATATAAGTTTATTCATTTTTATTATTTTTAAATTAAAATTTGGTATACTAAAATTCCAAACTGAATACATTGAAAAAATTCGATAAATTCCAAACTGAATACATTGAAAAAATTCGATAAATTACTAAACTGAATAAAGAATTTCAATTTGGTATTTGATATGCAATTTTATTGTACCGAAATTTTAATATATCAAAAATTTAGTTTGGCTAACAACCCTAGTGTGGCTAACACTCTTGTAATTATGAAACCCAATTGTGAGGGCAAATTTGAAATTAAACCAGCCTCTGCCTTTGTTCTCTTCTAGCCAGTTCGGTTCAAAACACATAAAGCCCACACCAGGATTGCACAACCACTATGCCTACTCCTTCTTAATCCTAAAAACACACCACATAGCCACCCACACCGCACCTATCTTCAAGAACTCTCAAATCCCTTCAACTCTAGGTTTGACTTGCGCTAGCCCCAAACTATAAGGATGTTGTTACATGTCACTAGTTTTTGACTCTCCTCTACAAGTTTTAGTGCAATAGTTACCGGTATTGTGGAATTTTGGATGCAAGTTTTATTCTTAAAGCATAAATACAAGTATGAACTCATGATTTATTCCGCACTAGGCATTGAAATTTTCAGCACTTTATATGTTTGTTTTGTCAATTTTTTGTGAATTTGTAGGCATAAACTTGAATTATTGGGACTGTATGTTGTTGTGTTGAAGATTTGGATGAGTTCTAGGAGAGCTTTGTTTCAATCTACCTTGTTCTACTACATGTAGACCAAGTATTCGTAAAAATGCCTCATTGCCTTTTTTTGGTTACTATGCATTCTTGTGGGTGTGTTACTACAACTACCTAATTACTTAGTTGATAATCACTTGATTGTGCTTGGTCGTGATGAAATTTAATTTTCTATGCTTTGGTATTGCGTAATTAATGATTGTTTTGTGTTGTAGGTTCTCATTCTTGAAAAAGAAGCAAGCACGTAGCTGGTTCAACCCGAGTAGTGATGTATGATGAGGAGTGGTTTATATAGGTTGAGGCACAAGACAGATATAGGATGGATATGATACACCACCAATTTGTACTTTAGAGGGGCATTGATGAGGAGGATGACCCCGACCCACAATTCACCAACTTGGTGACTCTGAGGAGGAAGGAGAATGCCATTAGCCACCCGACTAGCTGTTCCTCTTTGGAGTTGATAAGACAATTTTATACCATTGTTTTGGATAAGGAGGACTACATAGTTAGGATCAAAGGAGTCCCAATGCACTTCGGTCCATAGGACATTAACACTTTATATGGCTTGGAACCAGTAGATATGGAGGAATTGAATCACATGGAGCGTATTAATGGCCTGAAAGAGGCCATGATAGCTATGATTTGTCTTGCTGGATTGATTAGATTAACACTAATCATTTATTCCACATGCAGGCCATGTCCATCCTGCAAAGGTGTGGCTGTATTTCACTTTAAAAAAGTTGAGGCCATTCAAACTTGCACCACTCAGGCAGCCATTCTTTCCTATGCCCTTGATACTAGAGTCTTGCTGGACTTCGAACGTCTTCTTTACTTAAACATCTTATGTATTGCCTAGGTTTGGAGAGCTTCCTTTAGCCATGCACACTTGATTGCTAATTTATATAGTAGAGTTGTGTTAGATGTCAAGGAGAATTTTACGATTGACATTAGATTACGCAGTGTTATTCTATAGCCCAAGAGGGCTACTGCTCTAGTAAACTTACAGGATGAGGCCAAGGGAGCTAGCAAGGAGGCACCAGGTGACAAGGAGGTAGCACTACAGTCGAAGTGGCAAAGTCCCCAGGCTTGTAAGCTTTCCACTTTCGATAGGTTGGATTATGTTATTCAGGTATTGCGGAGATCATAGGATGCACTAGATGGATTGATGTAGTGCCTTGATTGGGTAGACTATATCATTTAGAATAGATTTGATTAGTTGGCTAGATACATAATGAATTTTCAAAGGAACATGATCTAATAGATCTACCAAGGCATCTCCTTCCAAATGGTTTAGATGCCTCTAGTTATGCCATATCAACCCCACTACCACAAAGGGATGTGCCTCCACATGACCCATTACTCGAGGAGTGACTGTATTGCCACTTCATTTCTCTAAGTTGTGGTTTTTTTTTTTTTATTTGATCTTTTTTTGAGCTTATCTATATTCCATTGCATTGAGGGCAATGCAATGTTTAAGTGTAACGGAAGAGTGTATATTGTATTTATTGGTTGGTGATGTTGATGTTGGTGGATTCAAATAGATGTATTTATCTAATTTTTGTTATGACATTTGTACTTGAATGGTGCACTTGGATGAAATTGCAGTAGCTAAAGAGTAGTTAATGAATTTATTTTGGGTCTATTATTTTATGGATTGAAGATGGTTAATTGATATGTTGACCATTGTACTTAATTTTTGATGAATTATTTTGAATTTGCGCTCTTTGGTTGCATGATTTAAGGATTATTTTTAGGTATGGTGAGTTTAGGGCTTGATTTTGCTATTTGAAGTCCTACACATTTGCACACTTTTCCTCCACCATAAAATGCTTGATTTCTTAAGAAATACTACCATGTAGGAATGAATAATTAGTTAGGAACTTAATTGTTACTTTAGTGCACAGAGGGATGCTATTTGTCATAAAAGATGCTCGCACTTGCAAGAAAAAAGTCTGCAATCACGAAGGGGGATACCACAATTGCGAAGTGGTTTGTGAAACTACACCAGATGCGGTTTTTCATAGGCAAACTCATCTGTTCCACCTCTACTCAACCATACCTACAAAAAGTAGCCATTTTCCATATTGAAGAAGATCTAGAGATGTGAAGAATGAGTTTTTGAGGCTTGAAAAAGTTTCTTGAGAGAAGGTAAAATCCTTAGGGGTAGATATGCAAAGATTGAGATACCTCCTATTCAACATATCTCTTAGACCAAGTATTCTTCACTTTTCTTTTGTTTTTGAGACTATGTTGGATATGAATAATCTAACTTTGATTAGTTTTGTTATTTTATGGGTTTCTAAATTATTTTTTAGGATCTTGTGATTGTGATAAACTATGAATGCATGATTTTTTCCTTTTGATTAATTGTTCTTCTTTTTATTATTGAAAATTGATGGTTTGAATTGTAATTTAAGGAATTGATTAGCTTTTTTTATCAATCTGTAATTATGCAATGAATAACGAGAGTAAAGCCGACTCATTAAACCCTCAATTTTAAACATTAATCCTATAAAAATAATAGAAGTTAAACAGTAGAATTAGTGTTGACACATATTGTTAATTATAAAATGTATAACTTGACACAATTAGGTGAAGGAGAACCCTCTAATAGCTTGAGTCAAAACTTTAGGAGAATTTGAAAATATATCTTGAAGACTTTACAATTAGTAATCCATAACAAATTAATTAAATTGATAATAAACATAAGGCGTTTATCATCTAAGTCAATCATATCACAAGGGACTAGATTTCCTAATCATTGATATTTGTTTCCAGTATTTGTATTTCTACGAGTGTTTGTCAAATACATCAAATACATCATTAATTGCTTCTTTCATCATTTTTCTATTTCACTCTAGCTAATTGAACATGTTTAACTAATAAACATTCAATTATATCAATAAAGACAAAACTCCTTCTTGTATATACGACATCTGTACTTATCTAGCATTATTTATTCCCCCTGCCCCCTTTTTTTTTTTTATCAATTTTCATGTATTTTATCTTCTTCTCATAATTGCAATTTACAATACTTCATTGTTTCAATCTCCTCTTGCAATTAAATTTATTTCAACTCTTTAGCTTGTTCAAAAATTTTATTTCTTTATCTATTATTTTTTAAAAATAAAAATTTATATTTTAAAAATAAACTTTTAACTTGTTCCTTCATCACTAATATATGTGCATATATGCACAATATACATACATACATACTACATTATTGTAAAAATATGAATTTTATTGCACAAAGTAAAATTACACAATTATCCTTATTTTAATTTGTTATTTTTCTACCCTTATGTATTTTTCCTTTTAATCTAACTTATTATTTTTATTCATATTTTCCTCAAAATTTATATCTTTTCAAATTATTGTGCTATTTCTATATTTTTTTCATTCTAAGAGTTTCATTTGCTTTTAATCTATATGGATATATTCACAAAATAAAAAAGAAAAAAAGAAAATTGAGTTGCACATAATAATTACTTCATTACCTTTAATTTTTTTTATATATCATTTTTACTCTTCTCTCTATTTTCATTTATTTCGTTAATTTACTAATTTTAGATTATTCTATTCTTAATATTTTATTTCTTTTACTTGTAATTATAGATTAATTGTATTTTTTTTATTAATTCGATACCATAAATAAAGTATCGTAATTAACAAAAACATTTTCCCACAAACCAAATATTCTAGCATCGCTGGTTAGCGGACGCGTGTGTATCCATGCTGTTGATTATGTGGAGGTTTCCTAAAATAATCAACTTTGGTCGCCAAATCTATTTTGTAACATACGCTTTTAATAAAACTATTATGACTATTATTATTATTATTATTATTATTATTATAACTAAATCTTCTGTAATAACTACCCTTTAGTACTTCAAATAAAATCTAAAATGCCTCTCTTTTATTTGTATATTTTTCACTTTTTCATATTTATATTTTATCATTTCAATTAAATTCCATTTAATTTATATCTTCTTATATAATCTTTTAATTTTTCTCTCATTTTATGCACATTCTCAACGTAATTAAAACATAACCACTACTATATTTACAATAAGTGACTTTTATTAGATGATAAGTTATCAAATAAAGGACTCGTACACATGATTCAAAATATTTATCTGATAAAAGTACAATTATATATATGTGTGTGTGTGTGTGTGTGTACATATACAACACAAATTATATTTTAAATTTTAAATGCACACTTTTCCACAAATTGCTAAGTGTATATATTCACACGCGAGTCTGCGTGCGCATAAACCCATCCATGCATCTTCCCAAGTTATCGTTGCTTCTTGCACTCGAATCAAGTTCACTTTTGATCCCCCCACCTCTCCTCTTACCTAAATTTGGAAATATTACATTAAAAAGTGGTTTGGCCTGTTCTCCATGAGAGAGACGTCAAGGTATGGGGTGCCCAAGCTCCAATCAAGCAGCCGATTAGATACCCTTTTCAAAGTAGAAAATTTGCCTCTTTCTCGGAAGAAATTGTGAATTATTGGGGTGCATAAAAAAGTTGGGTATGTAGTGGACTGTGATGTGATTAAAGATGTTCACTACTTATAAATAATAATAATTATGATACTAGTGCTTGGATATGAAGGCACATCAGATTTTCACAAGTGTCTCCCCACGCGATCACTCCCCACATGTCAAACTTCAGTCCTTTTCTGTTATATGTCTGTAGAGCACAATTTATCAATGGGTCTTTACATTAATGGAAAGATCTATAGAAGTGGAGGCACCATTTTCTCAATTTTACTAAAAAGACAATGTTATGCTCACTGATTAATTTTCTTCACTTCTTCAAATATCTTAACAAGTAATCTTGAAATTTATTTTTCATTGATGGGATTTCATTAGTCTATATATTTGTTAATATATGGGAAAAAAAAATCCTTAGAAAAAAGTTACAACCAGCAAATGCTAATTCCTCTCGAAAAGAGAGGGCAAAAAGGTTACTTTTCCTCCACTAATAGTGTGGAAATTCTGATATATATTATGAAGCTCTGATCACATATATTCTTCACAACAGAAGCATTCACCTTTCCACGGGGAAACAAGTAAAGATTTCAATGCATTCCTCACTCTTAAATATCTGTATTATACACATGTAAAAACCATTATAAGTGAAATAACAACAACAACAATAATAACAAAGTCAATTTTGTTATCGTTAAGTTCAATTGGAATACGTTCGTAAACTTAGTGTAGCTACGTGAATTTAGTTGGTGCAACTAAAGAATCCCAAAACTTTAATAATATAATATAGATACATGTTTAAGGTCATACAGGCGTCGCTACGACGCTCAAACCCTTGTTAATTGTGTGGTTATCAAAATTGATGACACTTAAACCGTGAAGAGGTAAAATTTGCCTTTAAAAGAAGAGACAAATCTTTGGAAGACGGTAGACCCTTCCACCCAAAGTAACATCAATTGTTTATTTGATGGATACTTATTGTAATCTCTTGGTGGATCATGAAGTGTGGATTCAGCAAGTTTAAAGAAACATTCTCTTTTCTGAGCGAGTGCTTTACCATGTTCCTACTCAATACTTTCTACAAGCTTTCCGAGTCATAAAATCACTATTAGTTCTCTAATTAACTTATCTCATAGCCTTATAATTGAAGAAGTGTTTATGTCGAACGTAGCTTCAAACTCATTGTGGTACTTTCTTTAGTAAAAACAATATCGAAGGAAATGTTTTCCCTTTTTAGCATGATAATTTTTGACGTACTAGTTTCTTTTAAATAAAATTTTATGTTGATTATAAACAAGATATAAAAAGGTTGGAAAATATAATAAATTAAAATTAAAGAACGCTCAATGTTTGTACACTAGATAAAATAATAATATTTTTTAATGTAAACTTTATTTCATTTATAAAATTCATTAAATGATAATAAAAATATAAAAACATAAAATGAATTTGTGAGAAATAAATGAAATAAATGAAAATTAAAGGAACAGAATAAAAAAGAAAATACATGAAGAATTAAGGGCAGTTTAGCAATTATTTGTTATGCAACTAATTTTATCTTATATACTTATATATAATATAGATGATTAATTAAACACATTCTTATGTGCAAGTCTTATTTTTATTGTAGTCATATCATCGAAAAAACCCGTCTTAGCTGCATAAATTATTTTGTTATGAGCCCTTGACTATGAATTGTTAACTCATATGATCTAATTTATGTTGTAAAATTGAAACGAATTGCTGATCGCTAGACTGCTCAATTTGAGAATTATTAAAACTTAATATAAGTCTAAAAATAAAAAAATTCCCGCATTAATCTTTAACTTGATTTACCTCATTTTTGGTCCAATTTAGTTTGTATCCCTAATTATTATTTGGCTTATACACATAAACGCCTCGGAAGTATTTGAAACTTTTATAAATCATAGGGGAAAAATTTTCGGAAAACAAAAAAGAATAAAATATATAATCTAATTGCTGTGTCTCTATAGTTGCACTTGAAATACAATAAATTTATAAAAAGTAAATGTCCCATCTACTCTGGGTCTTATTTTCAAGTTATATATTCGCTGAAAAATACCCACGTCACATCTCATCAATATCTTGCCTGGAAAAACGCGACTCTCCCATTCATTTATAAAGTATAATTGGCATTTCAGGTCATTTGACAATAGTTTTGTAGTAGTTCTATATATTTGATCAAATAATGGAATTTACGTGTCCATCCACAAATTTCATTTGAAATTCTCCTCTTATGGCAATATAATACTGCATATGCACAGATAACGATGGAGATAGATTAGTATTTATCGTAGTGAGTTATGTGTCTATGTAAAGTATTTGAGAAATAACTGTGGTGAAAATAATACTTACGCAAAGGATCCAATAAGTAGTAGCAAAATGTACATCTAATTAAAGTTGGAGTACACCCCACTCAACTATAGCCATCAATGCACATTGGAACGCATCTTTCCTTCTTATCCTCAAAGATGGCATTTACTTACAATCACATCACTAATTTAATGCAAGAGGGTATTTGAATTGGGGTATATTTTTGTGACCACTTAAAAGAAGAAACGGCTTTGGCATTAAATGTCAATTAAGTCAGGACCAAATGATCAGGCCAATGAGAATTTCTCAACCCTAGTTGTAGTGTTTGGCAAACCCTAAAATCATAATGGTTGGGGTACTTAGAATAACCTAGTTAGTTTTTTTCTATAAAAAAGTAAAAGAGGGGAAATTTTGGTATTTTCATGTATCTCTTGTATTAATGCTAATATATTGACAATAATATAGCATATTAGCCATTAAATAAAATTAAGTTTAAACTAAGTTGTTAGAAATAATACTAACTGGATTAGTTAAAAAATGAGTAGCTGAACTATTGAGATACTATTAATCATATCATCAACTATTTTGATGTATAGTATGCTAAAGAAATTGCTATGTTGGTCAATAATTTTAGTTAAAGAACTATGAATGAAGGCATTCACTGTAAAGAAACAGTTAAATTGGGACTGAAAGCTCTCTCAAATTAATTAAGGATGATTTTGGGATGATATTTTTTTTTGTCTAACTTGGAATGGCTTTGGGTTTTGGGGACGAATTTTTTTTGAAACAGTTTTGATATAATTTTTTTAGAACAGATTTGAGACAATTTTTCTAAAATATCTTTGGAATGAATTTTTAAAAGAAGAGTCATTCCAAATTAATTAAGAACAACTTTGAGATGGCTCAAAAGCTGTTTTAAAAAGTCGCTCCAAATTAATTAGGTGACTTAGAAGCCATCTTTAAAAGAGGTGTCGCTAACGGTTAAAGACAACTTCAAAACGTTCTATTTTTTGGACAACTTTTTTATTGGGACGATTTTGAGATAATATTTTCTAGCTGAATTTGGGATGAGTTTAGAATAAATTTGGAATAATTTTTTTTTGAGATAGCTTTTTTGGGACGGTTTTAAAACGAATTTAGAATAATTTTTTTTAGGACAACTTTAAAACAATTTTTTGGCATGGATTTAGGATGACTTTTCTGAAATTACTTATTTGGGATGATTTTGGGATAGCTTTTTTAAAAATTTCCAAAAATTTTATTTTAATTAATGCAAATTATTGTCAAACCTCAACATATCAATTTTAATAGATTACAATGACAAAATAAATTTAAAATGTCAAATTTCACACTAAATAAATTCTTTAAATGTAACATAAAATGTGTTATATTTTACAAAGTATATCTAAACAAGGGCGAGTAAACTACAGGTTTGTATCTATGATTTCATCCTTATCATGCTTCGACTGCTACGGGGGTCCAATAGGGTCGAATGTGCTAAAGTCAAGGTATGAGGCAAGCCATTGCATGATTTGTTCTAACTTAAACTCATCTTACTACAACCTTGTCATGTAATCATTTAACTCCACTACATTCTAATACAACTTCTCCTTTATGAGTTGCAATTCTTATTGGAAAGAGTAGAGAGCTCAATCTGAAAGGATGTAGAAGACGTGGAAGCTTAGGGCAATGGTTTAAATGACTTCAATTTGGACCCCATCCCAAATAACTTACTCTTTTTGAATCTTCTTAGTAGTGATATCACAATATTGTTGTTGCTTGGATATGATGTTACACTTGCATTCAACTCCTTAGCATCTCAATCCTATGAGAGTTTTTTCATCATTTCTTGCAAAATAAATAGTGTATATAGATCCTATATATTATGAAATCAAAAGGAACAATTAACATATTCAAAATCACCTATATTCATATTCTAAACAGGATTACACAAATACATACCATAAACACATGAAATTAAGACAATAGAAGTAATAGAATAAAGGAAAACTTTTTGACCTGTGCGTGTGAATTTCTCAATTACCCAATATATATATGCAACTGATACACATTAATTATAAAAGTTAATCTATTTTGATGTAATCATATAACAACTTATAAAACCCTTTATATTACAGCTCAACATAATCATTCTAATGTAATTGTGTAAATGAATAGACAATCTTTACCGCTGCTGCTTGTAGACGTGATCCTATCTATTCACTAGATACATTCTTTCATACTTTGAAATAATGTTTTAGTGGAATTGGGGTTCGACCCTTCTCTAACTCTTAAAAATTGACAGTAAGACATATTATGATAGATTCATCATTCCAACATAATATTATGAGCCAATGTAGCATGTTCATGGCATATTTGTCATTCATTCATAGTGAACTTTTATAGAAATTGAACCACCTTAGTCAATAGATAATGGAGATTGAGGTGGCATCAGCAACATGGTTGGCCCTTTTTTGTCACACATGGCTTGAAATGTGTCTTAACCCTATTAAGCTACCATCATTCCCATTTATTTTGAGAGATCCAGGGAGGCCTCATGTTCAATGCCCGTGGATGATGCAAGACTTTATGTAGTAGTTTTCTTACATTTTTTGAAAAAAAAATTTCAATTGCTATTTGGTCCGCGTCATTCCAAGTAAATTAACACTATAATGCATGTAATATATACTAATTGAATGTGTATAAAAATCATTTAAATTAATATGAAATCATGCAAAGTGGAGAAGGTTGTAATTAATTCCTAAACTTGAACTTGCAGATTCAACATTGTTTAACATTTGGTGGGATATCACTATAGCATATCCGTGCCTCATTGTAGTTGTTGGTCATTATGTACCTAATTGCATCCGGAAGTCCCCTCATTGCACTTAACAAAATAAAATACATATTTGTTAATAGTTGAATTAAAACTTCATTTAAAGTGAAAGGTAGGAATGTAATATTAAACTAAAGATCACCTTACTAAACAATCGTAGAGTGATATGAATTCGACCTCCAGGTTTCCACGGTAAGTTATCCCTCGATTGCTCCAAGGGTAGGGATGCCAATGGAGGCTTGGTGACAGTTTGTGTGGGTGGTTAAGTCCCTAAGTTATCAGATGCAATACCCCCACGAGGCATTGAGTCTCAACTTAGAGTAACTTCTCTCTATGAGTCTTGCCTTCTTTGGGACCTCCTGTTAAGGAATGCACCATGAGACATCTTTGAAACACATGAATGATCAAGTGTGAACCATGTAATTCAATCTATTGAAAAATATCTCACAAAAAAAAATAATTAAAAACATACTAGACACAATTAATTATTGAAGCAATGCCGAAAATAAACATATAATGCATAGAAATCATATTTACATTTCAATGAACACTTTGTGTATACATGTGAAGATGTCTCTTTCTCAAACAAAGATCACATTAAATATGACTTTAATTTTCAAGCAACAGTGTAACACTAATCAAAATTGCAATATTCTAATGTAAGTAAATCAACCAAAATGATTGAAGCAATGCTGAAAATGAACACATAATGCATAGAAATCATATTTACATTTCAACAAACACTTGGTATACACATGTGAAGATGCCTCTTTCTCAAATAAAATTCACATTAAATATGACTTCAATTTTCAAGCAAGAATGTAATATCATTCAAAATTGCAATATTCTAACGTAAGTAAATCAACCAAAAAATCATGTACTTAAATTCTAAAGTGAAAATCAATCAAATAATAGTTCTACTTTAATGGAAAATAACACATAATCCGAAGTGAAAAATCACCAACAAAAAGAGGAAAACATATACTTGGATTTTGGATGCTTTGATAGCTTAAATATGAGAAGGATTTGAGAGATGCCTGGAACTCTAGAATTGTGCAAACAAAGAGAGGATGCAATGGCAAGGAAATGTAAGTTTGTCATGTAGGAAGTGGTATATATTTTCGTTAAGGAAAAAACTCATCCCTATTAAAAATAATAATAATAACCACCATAATCATTGCCATGGTCATCACGAAGACGACGACAACGAGAAAATATGCAACTTTCTATTTTTCTCATCGTCGTAGCTATCGTGATCACATGGCACGAAAGTCTCTATTTTTCTTGTCGCCTCTCGTCGGAAATGGAGGCGATGACAAAAGCAACATGCCTATCAAGTCATGTTCTCCCCCTATTTTTGCATACAAACACACCCCATGGCAATGGAAGTCTTTGTTTTTCTCATCACCATGATGATAACAGTGATAAAACATTCTATTTTTTTCGTTGCCTCCATCATCGACATAAGAGGTGATAACAAAAGCCACATGATCATAAAGCCATGTTCTCTCCCTATTTTTGCATACAAACACACCCCCCAACACTCTCCTAGCACACCAGCATATCCTTGTTCTCTTGCCTATGCGAATTTTCATCTGATTAACATGTATGCAATTTCGATACAAGATAACATCTAATTTTTGGAATTTTTACACTTACGTGTATTTCATAAGTATACATTATTTCACTTGAAATACATAAAATCATCAACACATTGGAGAAATAAACATGAAACCTACAAATTCAAGTAATATTTGGAAAATCCTCCCTCAAAATGCATATTATACAAAATAATATTGCAATATTTAACACTCCACCACCTTAAACAATTATTTATCAAACAACAAAATACTAAATGAACAAAATACTAAATGAGACAACATACCTCAAATCTTATTCTCCACCCAAGAATATCGCAAGAGGTCATTTTGAAATTGGAAGAGGAATTTAAATTTTAGGCTTGGGCTATATATTTCAAATTCGTGATTAAGAACAACTTTAAAAAAATCATCTCAATTTCGTCTCAATATTAGGGATGGCTTTAAGAAGTCATCCCTATCCAAAAGCCATCCTAATTTTGTCCCTAATGTTAGAGATGGCCGTTCTAATTTCATCCTTAATGTTAGGGACGGCTTTAGGGATGGCTTATTAAAGCCATCCCTATTTGGGGCCCTATTTTGGATAGCTTTTCAGGTCTGTCTCTAATAGGACACAACTTTTGAATTTATGATAACTTTTTTTTTCATGGCAAATTTAAAATAAATTTTTTTAGATGGCGTTTTTTCTTGTCTCAAATCCGTCCCAATTTGAGACCCTTTTTTTGCCCTCCCAAATTAAGTATTTTCTTGTAGTGAAATATTTATTGATCGTGACAATAAATAATTTTAGTTCAGATCATACATTTAAGATTTTATAAAAGAGCAAATATTAAGTTAGACCAAATAGAAACACCATAATGCTAATTATTCTAATTTTTGGCCGTTTCAAAACAAGATAAAACAATTGAGAACTGATTTCTTCATATTTTTCTTTAAGTTTATTTATCCCAATTCCCAAAAATTCTTGGCTATGTTTGTTTTGCAATTTTGGTAATCAAAACGCACACTCAATTGTTCGATTTTTTAAATTTTATCTCTTTCACTCTTTTATTTTTACACAATTATTGAAACAAAACATTTAAAAACATACGCAAAAATTTAAAATCAAGCATAGCCCTTGTTTTTCCATTGATATTATAGTTCCAAGAGAATAATTTTGAAGTAACACACACACACAAATACAGGCACTTGAACTTTGATAGCTGTAGGTGGTCCAATAGAGCATCAAGAACCCAAATGTCTCTCAGAATCTGCATTCATCCACCGTGCATGTATTGCCTCGATTAGAGAATAATTGCCAATAGTTAATTGCAAAGTCTGTATTTTTAATAATAGTCTATGTCAATCATATTATTTATTTATGTCACAGTAGGACTGATCTTTGATTTCATTTATAATTTTTTGTACGCTCTTCATAATTCTTATTATTGAAGCAAATCTGCAACATTAATAAATCCAACGTTCATTAACTATTTTGTTTTTGATCGCTTTGATACTCTGTGGATGATATAAATTTTATAATATTTTATCCTTTATTTTTATTACTCTTATTTTTGTTTTACAGTATCCTAAGAATCTTTATCATAAAACAATTTCTTTTCTCAAAATTATTCGTCTCATCTAAAATAATAATATTAATAACAACAATAACAAAATAACAACATCATTATCATAAACTATAAAATGCTACCTTTAACAATAGTAGGATAAATACACACCAACTAATCAGACAATCTCCAACTCTTATATATAAAGATTATGTAATGCATTTGAATGGAATGATGTTACCGTCGAGAGAAAGGTAGAAGCAAAGAAAGGGAAATTGCCTTTCACTTCTTTAGCTCATTATATTATCTTTCGTTCTTTCCTATCCACTTCTAAAAATAGCATATTCCAACTCCCAAAGCTGATGGTTCAGTCCCATCTGGATTAGATTTGGCCTGTTTTAGTTTTGCAACTTGTCATCACAACAATATACATACATACATACATATACATACATACATACATATATATACATATACATATACATACATACATACATATATATACATATATATATATATATAAAATAAGCAAAGCTTCTTGGCTGATGATCCGGCAGATTGCAAGTACCATCTCCAAGAGATTCAATAGAGTCCGCCCTATTTGGTATGCAACCAACGAACCCACGACAGCAAACCAGAATCAGCCTAATTTCTTGCTTTATGATTTCACGGAAACCCACAACGTAATTTAAAAGATACATATGGACAGCAAGTCACTTGGCAAGCAAAGGCAACACTGCCCAACAAAGGAAGCAAAACAAAGATCACTGAAGTCCTATATATTAATCCCACCAAATTAAAATTATATTTCGTTGACTAATAACTAGTTACAACTAAAGACTCAGTACGTGAGCATTTTAATTTAAAATATAATATTTTTATCACACATAAAATTCTATTTTTATTATATAAATATTTCAGATTATTATATGTATGTTTTATATTTTATTCTTTTACAAAAGTTATTTATTTTATATATGTCCATAGTTTTTCACTAATAATATTAGACAATTTTAATATTAAGTGAAAGAGAGAGAAAAAAAGAGAGTAGATAGCTAAATAATAAGTAAAAATATAAAAAAGTGAGAAGAAATGAAAATAAAAAGAAGATATTAAACATTGAGAATGGGCTAATTATTCACCCCTCCCACATTCTATATAGTACATATATACAGATTAAATGTTAGTTATCAATTAGAAATTAATGATTAAAACTTTCAGAACATATATATCTCTCTCAAACAAAATTCTGGGCAACAGAGAAATTTTGGCTACAACATATTCGTACTTCACTCTAATATAAGTCAATAGATGCACACTCATAAATATGAAATTTTCTTACTTATGTTGATTTGTAATTTACATATATTACCCCTATCTTATACACATGATACATGTAATATAATTGAGAACACAACAAAAAGTTCAATTTGTCATTTATTTTCTGACAAAAAGTCAATAAATCTTATCAACTACGAAATATGATGCTAGGTAATGTCTAATATTACCAATGTCAACAAAAAGGAAAAGAAAACGCAGGCGAAAGACAGACTGGTTAGTGAAGTGGCAGAGGCGTGTTTGCTTCCTGACGAACAAGGAAACAAATTTTCATTTCCTACAGCCACCGTTTCATAGACATTTTCATCAGAGGGCAGCCATCTATTTTGGCTAACAAAAATTGCGAGAAATGTATATGCGTGCATGCGTGCATATACATATGATGATTATATTCTCAACTTTTTCTTTTTTTCCTTTTTGTCGATTTTTCTTTCCTTTTAGATTCTTATATATAATTATATGGATAGAAGGGAATCTGCATACATTGAATCTTCGATAGCTATCATTACATCCGTCGACCAAACAATATGACAATGAAGTTTACAACTGGCTGAAAGAAAAGAGAAATTAATCAGAGTCCAACGCTCAACACATTACACATGGTCGCAATTTCAACTTTTTTCCCAGCTTTGAATTGAATTTCGACTCAACTTCAATATTTATGTTTATATGTGAGCCTTATAAATAACAATAATTAGTACAAGTATTATATTTATTGTACGAGCAAATTAATCTATAAATTATAAAATTATTATATTTTAAATATTAATTATTTGTTAAAATAAAAAATATATAAAGTATTTAAATAAATAAAGAAAGAAAGATAACAAGGATTTGGAAAGGAAATTTTGCCAGCAAAACAAACCAAAATAGTATGTCAATTTCAGTTTATAAACTTTCGTACATGTTAAAAGAAAATCAAATACCATAGTAGACATTACGTACCAACAAACTCTATTTAACTTAGTGAAAACTTGCTTCCTAAATAGAAAATTCTTGTAATAACTTCATTTATGAGAAATTGGGCACTCTTATCCAACACCTCAGAAGGGTTCATCGAAAACTTCGACCCATTGATATTATAAGAGCCCATACAACAGCCCAGCACCTTTTGTTGGCCCATTTTTTATGGGCCTAAAATGGTTCAACATCTAAACTGAACTCACCCACGAATATAAATATTTACATTATTAATAAATAAAGTGATGATCAAATATTTTATCACACTCAATTTTTTTTTAATCAGAGGTATGTCCGTTTTTATTTTAGTTTAATAAATAAAATTACAACCAGAGACAATTCTTCACTAGTATAGAATGCTTAGAAGAGAAAAAGGGATGAAAAAAATGAATATCAACATGAAATTAATATAAGAATAAAATCTTCTCTCTCTAATATCATCACAAAGTTCACAAAATAAAAATAAAATAAATTTTTTGCTCTAATTTACAAAAGAATCGAGAAAATTGAAGAAAGAAAACAAAATCCGTGGTCCTTTGCTCCACTTCCCACCAGCCGCTACAAAAAAACATTTGCTTAACATCATAAAAAAAAGTATCGAGTTATAAATTTATGTAGTAATAATTATTAGTTGTCCAAATTTTTAAATTATATCTGAATATACACTACCTAAAAATTAAAGTTGGGAAACACTTTGTTGTTTGAATGCTCTTTATTATCTTCGTAACGTATTTTGATAATAATAATAATGATAAAAATGAAAATTAGAAACTAAAGAAGCTAAGACAAGTTTCAAGAGATTTAGAAACTGCATAATAATGATTATTTATTTTAACAACGATAAAATTTAAAGCTTATTTTTATAATAATAATAATAATCACATTTTAGCACAAAAATTAATATGCAACACATATAATAGTCCATAATATAAAAATATGTAATTATATTATGTGTTAAATATATATATATATATATTAATACAAAATATATGTTTTATTATTGTATAATCAAATATATAGTATAGTATTATGTATGATAAGAAAATACAATATATTTGTATAATGAATATGTACCACAATGAAGAAAGTTATGCATGACACATTAGATATAGTAAACACATACTTTTGGACAGCATCATTAATCTCACATGTTTAGAAATGATGATTCCAGAGATAAAATGGTAATTCCAAATTTAAAATTATATAAATCCAGGGACAGGTTCATAAAAAATTCAAATTCATTAGCTATTCATTTTAAATCCATCACGGTTGACACAGATCATCACAATTTCCAGTCCACCTTATAATGGATTGGGTCAGCCCATTTAGATCATTATAGCCCAAAATCTCAGCCCCACTCATTCATTATATAAAACAAAATAGCTCAACCATAACCAAATTTACAAAATAAAAAAATCACATGCCTAGGAGCAAAGAATATAATAAAAAAATAACAAAAAAGCTCCTTTTGGGACTTGGTAATATAATATTAACCTCAAGGTAATATTCATTTTCACTGGTGGGATAAAGTTTCAAAAGATATTCTGAAGGATTATACCATTGCACTTGGGCTATGTTTAGTTTAAATGATAAGATAAGATAAATTTTATTATTCAAACTAATCAAATATCTTCTTGATTAATTAAAATCATCGATACCATAAATGTCATAAAATTACAAATTATAGGATACATGCTGAGAAATAATCAAGGTATAAGAAATTTTTGTATATCATTCTTGATGCAATTCAAAATTAGGATTTGTAATCTAGAATTACATGTTAAATAAATTGGAAACTAAAGAGCAAACATAAAATACAAGAATTCACATGGTTTGGTCAAGGGTATAGTCCACCGGAAGGGAGTTTTTGTGCATTTTAATCATGGTAGGTTGAAAAACAGGACAAAATATAGCGTAGGGTGCTCGATTGGAACGAGAAACTTCTTTCCAGCGTAAGTAAAGAAGTCCGAGTAAAGGTGGTGCTTCAAGCCACGCCATGTATATATTGAGTTGCTTCTGTCTCCCGAATGGCCTGATCAAGGAAATTCATGGGTTACTTGCGGAGTTTTGGTGGAGCAGCCCAAACGATCGCAAGGTTCACTGGCCAGAACCAAGCAGGAGTAAAAGTGAAGGTGGTCTCGAATCTTTAATTTAGCGTTGTTACAAGCTAAGCAAGCCTGGAGAATAATTACAAAACCCCGACAGCATGTTGGCAAAAATCCTTAAAGCCAGGCATTTCCACCAAGCTGAATTCTTCTAAGCTAAGGTTGGTTTCCAGGCTTCTTTCACGTGGGAATGCATTCTGAGCCGTGGATACTTGATTGAAATCGGGAGCAGATGGCGTATTGGCAGGGGTATCTCCATCAGAATATGGAGAGATGAGTGGGTTCCGAGGGAATACCCTTTCCAACCTATCGCACCAAGAGAGAGTCCTGGATGGTAAAGCAAGGTTGGCATTCTTATTGAGGCTCACAGGGGCATGCAGAAGGAGGAGATTGTACGTAGCATGTTCTGGGAAGATGCAAACAAAATTCTGTCAATTCTGTTGGGTTGTTCCAATAAAGAAGATAAACTTATTTGACATTATGCCAAGCGGGGACCATTTTCAGTCTGAAGCGCCTATCAGCGAGGCTGCCAGATAAGGGAAAGGGAAAGCAATGGTTCCACTGGATCATCAACAGGTCGACGTAAAGGTTTTTAGAAGATGCTTTGGAGTACGGAAGTCCCAAAGAAAGTAAAAATCTTTGCTTGGAGGCTATGCAGGAAGAAAATCCCCACTAAACAGAACTTACTCTGGAGGAAGTGCTGTAGAGAGCCCACTTGTGGAGAAAGCTTCGAATACAATCAGCAGTGTATGCTATCCTGTCCTTTTGCGAGGCAAATATGGGCGTTATCGAATCTTTGTTGGAAGTTAATCTCAAACTGGAGAACGGATTGCATTGCAGACACTTCCGATCACCTAGATAAGGACCAATTTACCCTTTGACTGTAGCTTGGGCGATATGGGGACAACACAACAAAAGTATGATCAAACGGAGAGCCTACACACCAATGGACGCGATCACCTTTTCAAAACGGTTTTTGCATACCACAATGGAAGCTGGACAGGACAACCAACAGAAGGAGATTCACCAAGCAAGCAACCTGGACAGCTCCTAAGAAAAAGGAGATCAAAATCAACTTCGACAGGGCTTTGTTCGCTGAAGTTGGTGGAGGAGCAGGCGTAGGAATTCTAACTAGGAACAGCTATGGTCAGTGCGTTGCTTAGAGATCAAAATTTTCCCCCCACATTCAGGAAGCAAGTCATGCAGAAGCGCTGGCTGCTCGCACAACATTAGAAGTGATTATAGAAAAGTCCTGGAAAGAAGTGACCATTGAAGGAGATAGTCTACTAGTCCTCAAGAGCATCAATGATGGACCAGTTCTGGATGCGACGATTGAGCCAAAACTTCTAAACAATATTTGCCATCTTGCCAGATTTCAACATGTTAGGAGAGAAGCAAACGCAGCAGTATATTCACTAGCTAGAGCAGCTCTTAACCTCCACTCAGGTGACCAGATGTCTTAAGCAAACATTCAGTCTATTGTCTTAGTGGATTGTTCTTATGATCAATAAAGAGCTTCTTCCATTAGTCAAAATAAATAAATAAATAAATAAAAGACCTATTAAACCTTCCTGATTTTATAAGAGTAGAAAAAAAAAAGATTAAATAGAAATATGGATAGTGTTAGAGAAGCAATTATAATTAGAAGGACACTTTAGAAATTTTATTAAAAGACTAATTATGCTTTTCCCCATTCTATGATAATAATATAGAAATAAACTACCACGCTTCTAAAATAGAGCCAGCAATAAAGTTTGTGGACATATAATGCTAAAAGATGAAGATTCAAGTGAAAGAAATGTATGAACACACACATATTATCAGAAAAGGATGCATTATCAAATGAAGAAACTGATCAATAGAAGCTAAAACTGATCCACTATAATTAGTTATATGGAAACAGATAATGAAAAACTAATAAACCATGTGTGTGTGTGTGTACACACACACACACATATATAAATTACTAGTAGAAATTGAACATTCTATGCAAGTACAAATTTATTTATAAATTATAAAATTATTCTATATTGATTAAAAATTATTTTAAAATAAAATGTATAAATAATATTTAAAATAAAAAATAAAAATATAAAAAGAATGTAGAAAGAGGACAAAACAAATCAAAATAATAAATTAAAAGGAAAAAGGAAAAATAGAACATAAAAAATTAAAATCAGAACAATGTGCAATTTTACGTTGTGAAAATAATACTAAAATAAAAAAATTAAAAACTGAATAGTTTAAAAAAAGAGAAAAAATTAAGCAAAAACATAAACATACGCTATAAGCTAAATGACGAGAGAATAAACATAATAGAAGGAACTAAAGAATTTAATAGCTGCGAAAATTTATTTTGTATAACCAAAAACCGTCTCCATAATAATACAATGTGTGTGTATTGAATATTTTAGACGAAAACAAACATATCTCGAAAAGATTATCATGCAAACACATTTAATCCACGAATTTAAAGGTTCACGGATGACTAACTTAGCCAAATAATATGAGAAACCCCACCTCTCGCTCCCAGAAGCAACCCCTCACGTAGTTTGGGTGTTCTTAAGATGAGCTTGAAGTGCAGTATAGGAGTAATTTTATGATTGGTTTATACTTAGTTTGAGTTTTCAATTGGGTCTGAAGATAAAATTAATTAGATACTAAAAAAAAGTTACACAACCTATGTGTGTATAAATTAATTTATAAATTATAAAGTTCTGTATTTTAAACAATAAATATAAAATTATTTAAAATTAAAAGTATAAAAATATTTAAAGTAAAAAATTAGAAAGATCAAAAGCATTTAAAAAGAGAAAAAATTAGATACAAATAAAAATAATAAGTAATAAGAAAAGAGAGAGAAAAAGAAAAGAAAAGCATATTAAAATAAGAGTAATTGAGTAATTTTATACTGTACAATCAAAACACCTTATTAACTAACATTTGTACACACTCATTGCGTGTGCAATTAAAAATTATTTTATGAATATAATTATATCAATAAAAAATATTTCATTTTGATTAATGTAATTCAATTATTGTTTAATTAAGAATTTGCATAAATTTGAAAAAAATTAATAATCAATAACATATGCATAATTTAAAATTATATGGAAAAGTCAATTGGATGTTACAGACTAATAAATGGAAAAATAAAAAAAATTAAGAGATAGAAGATAAATAAATAAAAAGTTAAAAAAACTAAAAATGGAAGTTTGAAAGAGAAAGAAATATATCTGTATGTGTGCGAGTGTCTATATATATATATATATATATGATATGAAGAGAAATATAACAAATAAAAACTTGGTTAGAAAACTGCAAAATTTAATACAACATGAGGGCATTGAGGTCTTTATTGAAAGATTAAGGTGATTAGTACACTACTTCACACTTTTTATAAAGTATAGGTAATATAGTATAGATGTTAACTTGTATTCCAAATATAATTTTCTTCACGACATATTCTCATTGTACTTACATCATATTCACTTTTTTTCGAAGTAAACTTTTCTAATCAAATGTTATGTAATATCTACGGCATTTTATATTATCACCTGTTTCCTTAATATCATTTCAAAAGCATTCTATATAATTAACGATTATTTTTAGGGCACCCAAGTTCAAAACAACAAAAGCAATAATCCAAACAAACCCGCAAGAAAGTGCAAAGGCAAAATTAGAGAGAAAAAAAATGCTACAACTGAATTTGATCAATCATCACTCTCAAATTTACTTAAATCAGGGACAGGTTAATTTTACTTTGAATTTAATAAACAAATACAGATCAGAGGCAATTCTTTACCAATCTAAAATTCCTGTTCAATTTAATCCATAAAATTAGAAAAATATGTGTCAAATGTAGAGATGGACCTTGATTGGTTTTCAAAAAGCACACCACTGTGAAATGAAAACGTACATGTTAGACTTAATAGATCAACGAACATTATGAAAAGTGTTCTATAAATCATCAGTGTTATTTCTGTGAACAACATTTTGTTATCCAAATTGTGATTGGTCAGTCCTAATCAGATTACAGCTAAACAGCCCGACTGGGCTGTGTGAGTGCTGTTCGTCGATGATTGATTATGTAAATTTATTGGTTAACAGTTAATAATCCTATGTTAACATTTGAATGCAGGAGGCAAACAAGAGTCCCTTGAATCATTTCTTCTTTATTCTTAGATCCAATGGAAAGCCAAGCAGTTTAAGAAAAGTTCAACCTCTGGTACACAAGGCAACAAGGAAAAACTTGAGCAACTTTTTCACTGGCCTTTTCAGGAAAAGGTGCCAGCATTTTAATCTATCTTTTACTGTTTGATCAGTTCAATCAAGAGACGGTCCCTATGAGTAGCAGAACTGAGAAACATGTCTAAGGGCTCAACATCAAAAAGAAATGCAAAAGCCAACCAAACATTATGGGTGTAACTTTATAAAGCTTTGAAAATTTTCAATGTGGCTAAAGGATGCTGGAGCATGATCATGGCTGTCATCGTGTATAATATTCAAATTACTTTCAAATTTCTTAAGCTTTCTGTTTTCAGAATTTGGAGTCTGACCCTATGTTACAACTTTGGTGGTCTTTTTGTAAGTCTACACTTACAGAACCTCCAGGACATACATAGATAGTTGATGGAATCCGGGCCAAGAAAGAATCTTTAACAACAAGAGACAGCAATGAAACTACAAAATAAGCAGATTAAAATATTTCACAGCCCAAATGTATCATGAAAGACTTTGTGCATCATGAATAAACTGTTGACAGAACACAACCAAATATTATAAAGAACTAATTTTTCACTGATAGTGACATGGATGAATAAATTTTTAAGCCCTCAACTAAAGGACAGAACTAATCCGCTACAAAAGTTCAAGCAAGTCAATTCAATAATTAAATAAGGCAAAAAGGACTGCAAACAAATATTTCTTAAAAAACTCATAAACATTATACTGCTGTAATCATTGAAAGAATTTAAAAGTAAGAAGACCTTAATTGTCAGTTGGGAATTATGATACAGGAGACAAAGTACCTTCTCACCAAAATGCCTCCTTGAATATGCTCCATCTAATCATTTAGGTTGAAAGACAACATGCTGAAATGTGAAATGATTAAAAAAATGAGTTTCATCTTAAGAAAAACAAAGCTTTTACTGCCGTTCAAATACTATCAAGTAGTAAGTCAACCACCAAGTAACGAGCACGACTATAATATGTTGAGTAAAATCTATCAAGGATTATTCAAAGATAAGTATTATTACCTTGATTTGTGTTCTATTATATGTATACATGATGTGAACGAATCCATCACTGGCCTGGATGACAGCAGGATAGGAGAACTCCATTCCTGCAGTGTTCTCCAGGGTGGCAACATCATACCATGAGTCACCGTCATCTGCAGAGATGGCAATTTTGAGCACCTCACGGGAGTATGTATTGTAAGCAAGTACAAGACGTCCATCAGTCAGCTTAACACCATCAATTCCTACTCATGAGAAAAAAATTACATAAGCTGGCACTCAACCCCAACTTTGTGGACTGCAGAGAGTAACAAGATTGTCAAAGTAAAGCTTTTGAACTTGAAAAGTTAAAATTGCACATTCATTTATCATGGTTTACAACCTGAATTTGGATTTGGAAGCCCAGTTGGCCTTGCATAATCCCAGGTATGGCCACCATCACGGGACTCTGACATGCAAATTTTATTAATGCCAGTAAAAGATCTCAATAGCACACACAAGCTTCCTTTTGCAGTCTTGTAAGGAACAGGTTGAATCACACTGAGTGACTGATCCTTAATGTATATAGGCCCATACTTTCTCCATGATCTACCTAAATCTGCAGTTATCTGTTAAGTTTATATTGTTATTGTCGGCCACACCCACTGATGAACTTATTAAAATAATCTAATGTCTAAATGCTATTATAACCTCCATCCATGCACCCCAAGAATTCCAGCTTTCAACAGAAGAACCACAAAGCAAGTCCCCATTCTCTAGCAAGATGGGCTGCAGAAATGATGTTGTTTCAAGTTTTGATAGACATTTTTTATTTACCTCAATGAGTAAAAAGACATGGAATAACGAATTTATTGATACCTTATTTTTAATTGGTCCCAGTATGCCAGGAGGAAGCTGTTCTCTTTCCGACCAAGTAACTCCGCCATCATAAGACCGCTTCATACATCCACTCCATCTAAATTATCAGACAGCAGCATGGCAGATTTTCAGAAGCTTGAAACTGATTTTATATTCACAATTAAGTCTTAGAAATAATGAATCGTCTATTTACATATGAACAATTTTCCTTAAATTTTCCCGAACACATTTTAGTTTATCAATTATGTCCAATCAACTGGCTATTGACATCCAGCTCACAGTGGAATGGCACCACCTGACTTCACATTCAAGTTCAATTATTAGTACAGGAACACTCAGTTAAAAACACATCATATGAGGAGCAAAAAGGGTATGAGTCCATCTAATTACCTATTTAAAACACAAGAAACTTAAACTATCCATAATTAAAGGCAAAAATATTGTCGCCTACAATTATTGGCCTCAAAAATAGAAGACAAAAGAAACAGAGAAGGGACTTGAAGCTTACTTCTGAACCTCTTGACCAATCCTATAGAATAGTAACAATTCATTGGAAGGGTATTTAAAAAGCACAGGATTCCACATAGGAACATTAGGTTGTTCATCAGCAACAGTGGGTGGGTGCCAACAGCCATCCTGTCATTAGATTAAGCATTGACAAGAAAAGGGGCCATTAGTGAGAGAATTGATGTCCACGGAGGAGAGAAAGAAAGGCTGAAAACATGTTCCAGAGTAGGGTTAAGGGAACAGCAAAGCAATGACATTTGACCCAAATAAGAGTGGGTTTGTTTGACCTAATACATAACAGGAATCACACAAATCTTGAAGAAGAAAAATTTTGGCAATTTTATGTCTCAATAATACAAAAGAAAAGACCCACATAAGCAAGATTACAATGAACCTTCGTATTTACATCTATAAATTATATTGAACTTGAAGGATTGGTTTGATGTTCACCTTGTAAGTCTGTATCCAAATTTTCACATCAGGTGCTCCCTCTGCTGCACCACCAAAATAAGCAACCAAAAATCGGTCTTTACCAACCTACAAACCCCCCAATTCATAAATTTCATATATTTAGCTCATATGAAGGCAAGAATAAAATTTAATTCCCTAGTAACACCTCAACAATTGTCGAAGCATGGCAGCTATTGAAGGGAGCCGAGTTTGCAGAAAATGTAAACTCCTCAACAACTGGCACCCAAGAGACAGTTTTGTTCATTTTTGAATGTATAATGATGTTTGCTTGTATAGCCAGTACCTCACTGCACAAAATTCAAGATAGTTCAGGGTCAAGTTCTAACAAATAACACAACAGCAACAATAGAGATGCAGTGGAAAAGAAATGCTCCTTTGTGGCATGTATGTATACTTATTATGTAGCAGGTGCCATCTTAGATAAAAAATAGAACAAATCATCATTCAAAGTCCCTAAAGTTAAACAAGTTTCATTTTCGCCAATGAGTCTTCAATTTATATACATATTGTCATGCAGACAAAAAAACCCAAAAAAAAAAAAGAATTTATAGGCAATACTCATTTTGGTCCTTCCCAAAATTCCTCAGACATGCACAATTTATCCACTGAGATATATTCTGATTCCCTGTTGGGAGAGATCAGGATGATTTACACCTCATACTCTAGCAGTTGCACCCACACAGTTGTAATCATCTAAGATTACCAGCTCAAAAGAATCCAATCACTTTCTTCCTGACCCAGCGACCAACTTCCACTAGTTCAGCCCCATTCTGCATTGGGTATCACCCAAGATGGCTGATTCCAACGCATCACATGTTATTCATCAGCTAATTGAAGCAATTTGCATGAAGATTATTTTAAGCAGTCCAAACCCATAACCATGCATATCTTTCACATCCCCCATTGGACTATTACATAGGGGGAGACTCAGAGATCATCCATTCACTAAAAACGCAATAAAGAAAAAAGAAGCATTGCATGCCCATGTACAAGAAATACACTTTACAATCCTGATTTTGATGTTTCCTAAAGCTTTATTTAATTTTATCAGTACTAAGCTACTCAACAATTTTATTTAATAGAGGTGTTATCCAGGGTTACATGAATATTGGAGCACTGTTTGATTGAGGCGGTTCTAAGTGCCACTCAAGCACCAGAAATGAATACAAAAAAACAAAAAAAAAATTATACTTTGCTTCGGTCTCAATTCTTGACTATACTGAACATTAGAGATTCGATTCTAATCCTACAGACACACACCTTCAATTTACTCCTAAGCACATTCCATTCTTTCACATATCCACATTTTCATATCACACTTCATCATAAAGTATCTCACAAAATTTTCAAGCTGCATAAGATTAAAGAAAGAAGGCATATAATCAAAAAATTCAAATACAATGTTTGCGAATCTTCGTTATCCTAACCAACCAAATAACACTATTCCCTTAAAGAATATTATGAGAGATTGATATTATCCAAACACGATCAAATTAGGGGGAAAACAACAGATACAGACAGCATGGAAACCCTTGCTACTTTCTACATATGAAATAAATTGGAAGGACCAAATCGTGACTCCTGCAGTACAAGGGTTTATCTTTAAGCCTGAAACAGCTCCTGAGCAAAGAAACTACATGTGGATTATACAGCAAAGACAACATCAATAAAAGCGTCAGGACCAACAAGAACCCAGAAATTAATTTTCCCATCCTAACGAAAAAAGAACTTAATCAAATTTCATCACACTATCAACGCTAACCATATTCTTGCTTCAGCTAACATATAAGCGTTTGTGCGTCAAAAATGTCAGCGTAATTGATTAGTAATGATGGACAACCTACTACTCAAACTATGCAACTAATTAACCCGACATTAAATAAAAAAAGGCGAGGATAAAGCACCGAACATCTTCTGAGTTCAAGTAAGCAACAACCTGGTTGAGGTAAATGGAATCCGTGTCTGCACAAGGAATTGTTTACTATGTGCTGTTTTCGGCTCACACCTAACCCTTTGTCTGAAACTTGAACTGGGACCTTCAGAAATCCTGCAACGCCATGCTTACAGTCTAAATCAAGCTAAGGAAAACGAGAACGGACGAAGGAAGTGCGTAGCGAGTCAGAGGTCGATGCCATCCGGTTCTTGCGCATTTAGAGATTGTACACTTGGCTATGTGTATGGTTTCTTTATTCTTGCAATCTATTTCAGAATTGATCCAGCCCAATTTTCTCCTGGGCCTGACTCACCAAAACTCTGAGGCCCACTAATTGTCCATCAGTGGGACCAAAATGGCCTACATGTTGGCCCATTCATCATAAGCTTTCCAGCCGACTCCAATAATATCATCTCGGCCCATAATCCCACCTAGCATTAGTCGTCAGCCATTGCTGTCCAAATCATCATATTATCCTCTGAAGTGATGATCTATTAATTTACCAGAAAGCTGTCCAAGATTTTTTCAATTGAGAATAAAGGTAACGAAAATATATTTTTTACGCAACTATTTTACATTATTACGACATGCCATCCATACAGAAATAATATACAAATAATCGCCAATTTTGCTACTGAATAATTCTTTTACATTTATAGTTGATGTTATATGCTTTAATATAAAAAATAAGATATACTTGTGCAAATGAAACATTCAATAATTTGCGTCCCCTGCTTTCTTTGCTATTACGTCGTGGTTAAGTACCAACAACGTCTCTCACCAACTGCATGACCACAACAAGGGATGCCTTATTTCACCAAGTGGCCGTCTTTCCTCATTGTCTAGAGAAAAGGATCGATGCTCCATCAAAAGTTGCCTGCTCATAGGAGGCGTGAGGGAAACATGATAGGCACGCTTATCACTTTAATTATGTCAGAAGTACACTTTCTTGATTTAAATGTTATCACATTACGTAGGTGCAAACTTTGTAGAGGGAGAAAGTGGATGCAAAAAATTAAAAAGATATAAAAATAAGGAAAAGAAAGAAAAACATGAAATGGTTATCTCCAGTAGATTATGTGCTTGGATTCGTTCATAGTGATTATACTTTAAAAATATCTATTTATCTTTAGTATGTGCGTATATATTTGAAGTATATATTTGAAATATAATTATTGATTCTATTTAAAACTAAAAATCACAAGTTAAAAGGTACAAGAATTTTCGCAGTTCAACCAAAGGATAAAAGATACAAGAATTTACTACCGAAAATTCATCGATATGTTTGCTAGGATAATGGCGTCCTTAACTCAGCTGCTACAAAAGAGGAAGAAATTTAAACAGAGTTTAAAGTGCGACAGGAGCTTTACGAAATTAAAAGATAAATTAACTTCGGCACTAGTACTAGCCTTATTTATTAAGGGTGGTGGATTTACCATCTATAGCGATGCTGGTAATAGTGGGCTGGGGTGTGTCTTAATGTAGAAACAGAGGGTGATTGCAAACACATCAAGACAATTAAAGCTATACGAACTAAATAACCCAACCCACAATTTGGAGTTGGCGGTATTGGAATTTGCTATGAAAATCTAGAAGCACTATCTTTATAATGAAAAGTGAAAGACATACACTGATCACAAGAGCATCAAATACGTCTTTATATAGAAAGAGTTGAACATCAAACAAAGGCGCTAGTTGGAATTGGTCAAAAATTACGATTTAGTCATTAATTACCACCTAGGTAAAGCTAACCAAGTGGTAGATGCCTTAAGTCAGAAGAGGACTAGAGTTATGGCAGCTATGCTTGCAAGGTAACTTGACTCATTACACTTAGAGATCTTGAAATTGAC
The DNA here is from genome assembly GCA_019155195.1 of Avicennia marina. Taxonomy (NCBI): domain Eukaryota; kingdom Viridiplantae; phylum Streptophyta; class Magnoliopsida; order Lamiales; family Acanthaceae; genus Avicennia; species Avicennia marina. Next base: position 3,406,405 of record CM032757.1, on the reverse strand, counting down.
CAATGAAGTGCTAGAGGCTTTAAATGTCAAATCCTTAATCTTTGAAAAGATTTAGAAATCCTAGGACTCAAACCCAAAAATAAAAGCATTAAAGAGTAAGGTTTAGAAAAGATGGATTCCAGACATCCAAGTGGGGGAACATGGCATCTTATATATGAGAAGGAGATTATGTGTCCTGAACATTAAGGAAATATGAGATAGGATCATACAAAAAGCATACCAATCCAAGTACTAAATACATCTGAAGAGCATAAAAATGTGTAAGGATCTCAAATGGAACTTTTAGTGAAATGGGATGAAAGGAAACATAGTAGACTTCAAGATGAAGTGTATGACATATCAAAAGATGAAAACCGAACATTAGTGGCCTAGAGGCTTCCTCCAACCACTTAAGATACCCAAATAGAAATGGGAATACATCACCATAGACTTTGCAATGGGTTTACCTTAAATCCTACAAAGATATGACACCATCTGGGTGATCATTGACCAATTGACTAAGTCCACCCATTTTCTCCCAATTCGAATGATGTACACTTTGGATAAATTGACCAAGGTGTATATTGATAATGTAGTAAGGCCCCATGGTATACTATCGAGTATGGTTTCAGATATGGTTCCTCGACTTGTCTCTCAATTTGGCACAGCTTCCAAGAGGCTATAAGCACAAGGCTAAACTTAAGCCCTATTTACCATCCATATACAGATGAACAATCTGAGCAAATAATTAAAACACTAAAAGATATGCTTAAGGCCTACATTCTTGACTTTAAAGGGACTTGAAGTGACTACTTGTCATTAGTTCAGTTTTCCTACTTTAACAACTATCATGCCAGCATAGAGATGGCTCCTTATGAGGCACCCCGCAAATAAAAGTGTGGTTGCCCCGCATGCTAAAACAAAGTCAGAGAAAGAAAAGTAACTTTGTTATAGTTGAGGTGAAGAAGTATAGAAGAAGATATGTGCATATCATGGCCACCAAAATCCCTCAAATATTCTTGACAATTAAAAGAAAGTTTACCAAGCCTTGGAGAGCTAGAAATAGGGAATTTTAAAGTAAAAATTTGTATAATAATCCAGAGAAGAGAGAGAGAGAGCAAGAGAAAGAGAGAATTTAAAACTCCTAGGACTCTAGAATGTTATTCTTTCCAAACTCCTACCCAAACCCTATCATGCTCGTGCATGTACGCATGCGCACGCGCGCGCGCGCACACACACACACACACATATATATATATTATGAGGTGAGAGAAAATTTATTTTACCACCCAAAAACACTAACCAGCTATTTAGAGTGTGAACAAAGGGAAAAAAAGGTTCTTTTGTGCATTAAATGCAATTGTTTAAGGTAATTCCCAGTCTAAGATTTATGATCTTCATGCATATGTATAGGAAATTATGTTTTACATGTTATAAGCATGAGAAACATAGAGTTATTTTGGGCCACACGAGCGCTAGTTCTTGTTCTTGTTGCTAAATTCGTCGGATTATGTTTAAAGGATTGATAGAAAGCGTATGTTGTTAAAATACGTAAATTCCAAGACATGTTATAAATTGTTTGAAAATTTGGGAAACAATATTAGTTTGATTTTTCATGAATAGAAATTGTGAAATTGTGCCTACGGACCTTTGAAATAATTATGGTAGTGAATTTTGATGCCTAGAATTGCATAGAATGACTAAAACTAGCCAAACAGTGCCCTACGCGCAATAGTCGGAGTTGCATTCCGCAACCATAAGGTGGCTTGTCATAGTTGCTAGAAGGTGCATTCACAATTGCGAAATGGGAGTGCAGACTCAAGCAAAATGTCTTGTTGTTGAGGTCACATGCGCAAGGTGTGAACTCACAATCATGATGCTAAACCTTGCAATCACGAGGCCTATACTTAGCATAAAACAAAATGTGCCGCAGTTCTTGGAGGAGCTGCAGATGTGCATCTTGTGGGTGTAGGCTTTTTGCTCATGGTTATAAGGGAGGAGAGCAAAATTGGATAGAATGTATTGCAATTCATTTCACAACTGTGAAATCACTCTTCACTATCATGAGGCTTATTTCTAAAAGTGCAAAACCTGGAAAGTGGCAAAACTACATGTGGGCCAAACCAATTTAAGGTAGGAGATTTAGTTGCCATCATAAAAGGGTGGCCTAGGTTTTAGAAGCCCAACAACAAGTCCTTACACTAGTTGGGGCTTAGTCTAATTATAGGACGAAGACTCACGATAGGGCACTAAGACGGGCTCATCTGCCAACCTTCAATGGGTCTTCTGACCCTAAAGTGGTCTAGAATTGGCTAAAAGATGGAAGACAATTTTGAATTGATGGAGGTACCAATGGAAGTACACCCAAGGGTGGTGATCCCCTTTTTAGTCGATGAGACCACCCTATGGTGGGATGATGTCTCGCCAACACTACTGAAGGAATAGCCTATCACTTGAGCTCGATTTAGGGAGGTTTTCCCAAACTATATCTTCCCAAATTCCCTTTGCTTACAAAAGATGGTAGAGTTTGATAGTTTAGTATAGGCCTTTAACATATCCATAATGGAATATTCAGCAAAATTCCATACTCTGGGGAAATATTCACCGATACTGATGGCAAACCCACATTGAAGATACATAAATTCACATGGGAGTTGAAGAGTAGACTACAAATGGCGCTAGCCCTATATGAAGCTTGGTTTGATGAGTTGCTTGGAGCTGCCGTCTGAGCGAAAATCGACATAAATTGGAGAGAGGCATAAACCAACTTGAAGTGATTAAGATTGAGCTCTAATTTGGCAGCCAAACCATAAGAACTGTCAGTAGCAAGAGCCACCAACAAGAAGCCCAATCAATCTATGAGTGGTACAGCATTACCTTTGCTATTAGAGTGTACCCTATATGGGCATCAATAAGCAAGAATATGCCGAAGGATAACAGACACATGTTTCATATGTGGACAATAGTGCCATCGAGCAGTAGATTGCCCAAGCAACACTAAAAACCCATCCACCGCCAACAATAACAACAATAACAACATAGGAACAATAACAGTGGTAACAATCCCCAACCTAACTAAATGAACCAAAAGCCCAAAGGAAATGCTACGGTGTTCACCCTAACTGGGGAGAAAGCAAACAATGTTAAGGATGTGGTTAAAAGTAATGTTACCAATAACCAACTTAGTACTTATGCTTTGTTTGATTGCAATGCATCTTATTTGTTTGTTTCTAAGAGGTTTACCAAGCACCAAGAGCATGAACTAAAAATGTTAGAGCAACCATATAGAGTAGCCACCCATGGGGAAGAAGTTATAATAGCTAACTTGATTTACAAGAATTTTGATTTAGAATTAGGATCTAAAATTTGATCTTATACTGCTTAACATGAAGGAGTATGATGTAATATTGGGAACGGACTGGCTAGCAAAAAGTTTCACCCATTTAGATTGTGGAAATAAAGTCATGAACTTTTATCTACCATTGGGTGATCATTTCTCCTTCCACAAGAATATCCGAAGCTCAGGTCGCTAATAAAGTGGAGAAGGCCATCAAGAAAAGGTGCAAAGCTTATTTTGCATGCGTCCCTAACGCTCAGGAACAGGAATTGAAAATAGAAGATATCCTCGTAGTTGGAGAATTCTTGAATGTGTTCTTGGATGACCTATTCGGACCACCCCTATATAAGGAGATTAAATTTGAGATAAATCTAATTTCGAGAGCAACACCCATTTCGAAAGCCCTGTATCAAATTGCTCCAGTGGAGTTGAGAGAGTTGAAAGTACACTTACAAGAGTTGCTAGATAAGAACAAATTTCGCTAAGTATGTTGCCCTAAGGAGCCCCTGTACTCTTCACTAAGAAGAATGATGGAAACCTGATACTATATATATATTAGAGGGAGCTCAATAAAATTACTATCAAGAACAAGTATCTCTTACTAAGGATTGATGGCTTGTTTGATCAATTCAAGAAAGCTAGGGTGTTTTCAAAAATAGACTTGAGGTTGGGATACCACCAATTGAAGATAAATGCCAATGACATATCCAAGACAACTTTCAAAACAAGGTATGGGCACTACGAATTTATAGTATTGCCTTTTAGGTTGACTAATGCCTCGACAGCCTTTGTGGACCTAATCAATTGAATATTCAAGCCATATTTGGATAATTTTGTAGTGGTATTCATAAATAATATTCTAATGTATTCTCCCCATGATGAAATGCATAAAGGCATCTAAGATTAGCCTTACGGACATTTAGAGAAAAACAATTGTATGTCAAATTCAACAATTGTGAATTTCAGCTTAGAAATATAGCATCATTAAGGCATGTGAGATCCAGGAGGGAATTTCAATACACTCCAAGAAATTCAAGGCAATCTAATGATAGCCTAGACTTATGAATGTGACAGAAGTAAGAAGCTTCTTAAGACTTGGGCTACTACCAAAACTTCGTTGAAGGGTTCATTAGGATAATGACGCCTTTGACTCAGTTGCTACAAAAGAGGAAAAAATTTGAATGGAATCCAAAGTGCCAGGGAAGCTTTACGGAATTAAAAGAGAAACTAACTTTACCATTAATAAAAGCCTTACCTACTAAGGGTGGTAGATTCACCATCTATAGCAATGCCACTAAGTGTGGGCTAGGATATGTCTTATTGCAGAAGTAGAGGGTGATTGCACACGTATCAAGGAAATTGAAGCCATATAAGCTAAATTACCCAACCTATGATTTGGAGTTAGTAGCAATGGCATTCACTCTAAAAATCTAGGGCACTATCTTTATGGTGAAAAGTGTGAGATATATATTAACCACAAAAGCATTAAATCAGTCTCTACATAGAAAGAATTAAGCATTAGACAAAGGTGCCGATTAGAATTGATCAAAGATTATGAGTTGTTTATTAATTACCACCTAGGTAAAACCAACAGAGCGGCAGATGCCTTAAGTCAGAAGGGGACCGAAGTTATGGCAGCTATGCTTGCAAGGCAGCTTGACTTATTATACTTGGAGACTGTAAAATCGACTAATGAAGTGCTAAAGGCTTTAAGCACCGAACCATTTAACTTTGAAGAGATTAAGAAATCCCAAGACTCGGACCCAAAAATAAAAGCATTAAAGGGTAAGGTTTAGCAAGCACGGATCCCAGACTTCCAAGTGAGGGAAGATGGCACCTTATATATGAGAGGGAGATTGTGTGTTCCGAACATTAAGGAAATATGAGACAAGATTATGCAAGAAGCACACCAATCCCAGTATTCAGTATATCTAGAGAGCACAAAGATGTATAAGGATCTTAACGGAAACTTTTAGTACAGTGGGATGATAGGAGTCATAGTGGACTTCATGATGAAGTATATAACGTGTCCAAAGATAAAAACCTAATACCAATGACCTGGAGGCTACCTCCAATTGCTCTAGATACCTAAATGAAAATAGGAATACATCACTATGGACTTTGTAATGGGTTTACCTTGAATTCCATAAGGACATGATACCATTTGGGTGATCGTTGACCTATTGACTAAGTCCACTAGAATTCAAATGATGTACACTTTGGATAAATTGGCCAAAGTGTATATTGATAATGCAATAAGGCTCCATGGTGTACGATTGAGTATTGTGTTAGACAGGGATCCTCAATTTATCTCTTGATTTTAAAGCTGCTTCCAAGAGGCTATGGGCACGAGGCTAGACTTAAGCACTGCTTACCACTAACAAACAAATGGATTATCCAAGCAAACAATTCAAACTCTAGAAGATATACTTAGAGTTTGCATTCTTGACTTCAGGGGGACTTGAAGGGACTATTTGTCCTTAGTTGAGTTTTCTTACAATAATAGCTATCATGCTAGCATAGGGATAACTCCTTATGAGGCACTTTACGGACAAAAATGTGGTTCTGTGATATGTTGGGTTGAAATCAGAGAAAGGAAAGTAACTGTATCGAAATTAGTTCAGTTTATCATTAATAAGATGGTGGTAATATGAAGGCGGATGAAGGAAGCTTAGAATAAATAGAAGAGTTGGGCCGATCTGAAGATAAGACCATTAGAATTCCAAGCTAGAAAACAAGTGTACTTGATTATCTCCTCAACTTGCAGAGTAATGTGATTTGGGAAAGTGGGGAAACTAAACTTATTCTTTGTTAAACCATTTGAAATATAGAAGAAGATAAGTGAAGTGGGACACTGACTCAAACTACCCCTAGAGATAGCTAGGGTACATAACGTATTTCATGTATCACAGTTGAGGAAGTACATGTCAAACGCGAGCCATGTGTTAGAACCAAGGCCATTATTGGTAAAAAAAGACCTGACTTAAGAGGAACACCCAATTTGGATAGTTGATCGCAAGGAGTAAAATTTGAGAACCGGACAATACCCTATGTGATGGCTCAGTGGTCCAATCACACTGAACGAGAAACTACATAGGAGTTAGAGGATGATATTAGAAGTCAATACCTCCATTTACTGCTTTAGGAGAATGATTCAAGTTTCAAGGATGAAATTTATTGTAAGAGGGCGATGTAATACCCAAAAATTTTAAGGTACTAGAATAGTAATAGAAACATTATTTTAACCTTTATGGAGAACTCAATTAATAAATTGCCTGATTATTTATTAAATTTCGGGTACAATTTGTTATGGTTGAGGTAAATTGTTATGGAAGGAGATATGTGCATATCATAGCCCTCAAATCTCCCCAGATATTCTTGACGACTAAAAGAAAGTTCACCAAGCCTTGGAGAGCTAGAAATAGGTAATTTTAAGGCAAAAATTCGTGAGAAAATCTAGAAAAAGAAGAGAGAGAATTTAAAACTCTAGGTCCCTAGAATTTTATTCTTTCCAAACTCCTACCAAACCCTAGCGGTCGCACACACACGTGTGTGTGTGTATTATGAGGTGTGAGAAAAATTATTTTACCACCTAAAACACTAGCCAATTGTTTAGAGCATGAATAGGGGGGAAATGAGGGTTTTTTGCATGCCAAACACAATTGTTTGAGGTAATTTCTAGTCTAAGATTCATGGTTTTCATGCAAACACATAAGATAAGTTTTACATGTTATAGACACGAGAAACATGGAGTTATTTAGGCCACACAAGTGCTAGTTCATGTATTTGTTGCTAAAGTGGGATTATGCGTAGAGGATTGTTAGAAAACGTGTTTTGATAAAGTACATAAATTTTGAAACATGTTATAAATTGTCCAAAAATGTGGGAAACATGGTTAGTTAGATTATTCATGAGTAGGAATTGTGAAATTGTGCCTAGGGACTTTTGAAATAATTGTGATAGTGAATTTTAATGCTTGGAATTGTGTAGAACAATTAAAACTAGCCAAATAGTGCCTTTCACGCAGTAGCCGTAGTTGAGTTCATGACCTCAAGACTCCTAGTTGCGGTTGTAGAATGCTTGTTCGCAATTGTGAAACATGAGTTTGGGCTTAGGCAAAACATCCTGCGGTTGATATCACGGGTGCGAGGTGTGAACCTGTGATTGTGGTGTTGAACCTCGTTGTTGTAAGGCCTAAGTGCAACACAAAACAAAATTTGTTGCGGTTCCTAGGCCTTTTACTCGCAATCATGGGGGAGGAGAGCAAAACTAGATAGAATGTATCATGTGAACCTGTGATTATGGTGTTAAACCTAGTTGTTGTGAGGTCTAGGTGCAACACAAAACATAATGTGTTGCGGCTCCTGGGCCTTTTACTCGTAATCACGAGGGAGGAGAGCAAAACTAGATAGAATGTATCGTGGTTCATTTCGTAGGTGTGGAATCACTTTTCACGATTATGAAGCTTGTTTCTGTGAGTATAATAGGGGATAGTAATTAAATAGACCCTAAATAGAAAAACCTACTCAACAGGTAATTAAAAATCTAAAAAGACAATGACACTAAACATGTAGGGAACATACGAGAGCATTTGAAAGAATATGATTTTTATTAAACTGGATATTAAATAAAAAATTATTTGATTGAGTAAGAAGTCAAGAACTGGTGCCCAGTAAATACATGGGTCAACAAAAATAGAAGCCAAGTAAATGATTATTCCTTACTAGCTTTACAATTGTTTCAAACTACTTTTAAGATATAACGCAAATTTTTACTATATTTAAAATTTACTTTTGAATATTCTTCTTGCATTATGAAAGCATGATTTTAGCAATGTTGATTTTTTGTGAAATTTGAAAAATTTTATTTTTTTGAAAAACCTAGATGTAGGTTACTTGCAAACGAATTATTTTAAATTGAATATTCCAAAATCAAAATACATATAATAAATATGAAAAGTCTCTCATGTGATACCAATAATAGTGTGGATTGAGTAATGGATTGAAACCCATCTAATCAAGGTAGATGTATTAGGGCTAGATACGGATGAAGTTAAAACATAACCCTACCAATCAAGATACAATAATTGGGATGTTGTCCATTTGGGATTGAAGTACTAGGGCTCACAACAGGTGCAACCAATATTCACATAACCCTCTTTAGTTGGGGTATAGATTAAGACTTTAATCAGTAGAAATAATACATAAAGTATATATCACTGTGAGCTTGACGAGAAATAAGGATATGTGAACTATGTGAAAGATAAGACGTTTTGAAATTGTTGTAAAATACTATGATTTTTATGAATTATTTAAATGTAATTTGTATTGTTTATTTTAAATGTGTTTTATTCAAATTATTATTTTTCTCACTTCTATTGAAAAACCAAAAAGACAAAAGGTACCATTTATTAGGACAACTCATCACTCACGTTTTTTAAATGAAGTTTTTGCAAGAGAAGTAAATAAGGAGGAATTCACATGGGGATGGTAAATCTAGAGGAATGAAGCTCTTTGCTTTAGTTACTTTATTTTTCACTAGCAAACAAGACAATCTTAATGAAATAGTAATAGTATTTTAATTTTCACTGTTAAACAGTGTTATGATTGTTACATTTGGATGTTGCTTTATTCCCATGGATATTGCTTAATAATATTTTAAAGGATTAGTTGCTATTATATTTATTAACTTTGTAATAGGCTAAGTTGTTCGCGAGTACTGCCGCTTTGGATTCGAGACATGACAGAAAGTGTACTAATATCCCATTTTCAATTATACATTCAAATGTATGCCTAAACAATTTTTGTTGTAGTGTTGGAAGAGATGCATAAATATTAGATGTAGTTTTGAACTATTTGGCCGTGAAGGAGGCAAGAGGCTAGAAAAATATAGACTGGAACAACATCATAAAGTGCTCTGGGACAACATTTAGGCCATAAAAAATTTAGCATTGTCTAGCGAGAAGATAAGACGTGGTACATTAGACACTATTTGCTGATGTGTCCACTTATTATGAGGTGGCAGGACTATTTGCTGATGTGTCCACTTATTATGAGGTGGAAGGACTGACTACATCAGAATGATAGGATGTGCCGACTTTGACACTAACATGTTTTGATGATCTCGACGGCATGTCCCCGATGCTAAGTGTGATATTTGAGAACTTGGTGTAAGATAGTGAAATGGTGATCTTAGAACATGTGCAGGTGTGATGTTGCAATGAACACAATTGTTATCTAATTGATAAGGTAAGAGAATAATCAAATGTTAGATCTCCATTGTAAGTATCAAATGATTTCATTAACTAAATAAATAGCATTTGCATGTGCTGAGACAAAGGCGACGTGAAATTTGAATGTTGTCATCCATCCATCATTCAAGTTTGATTATTACATTTTTTATGAACATAAAGTGGATTGTTTTCGGGTAAAGTTATTTACGTATGGTTTCTTGTAATCACCACTCTAATGAATGTCACACAATGACCTTGTTTTTAGTAACTCCTTAGTAGTAGTACTCAAGTAAATAACATTAATTATTTTTAAAAATTAAAATTTTACCAAAGTATTTTAATGTAGTAGATTTATTTTTACATTTATTGCATTCTTTTAACTAATGTTTACAATGCCTTTTATTATTTTTAAAGTGAAATCTAGTAAAAAGATAATATATTTTACACTATTAAATTACATAGATGACAATAATGAATAAAAAAACTATAATACAACATAGTATATTTTGTTGAAGTATATTTTAAATTATTAAAAATTATATTTTTTAAAATATAATACTTTTTAAAGTATAGTATATATGATAAATAATTACTATTTTTTATCGTACAAAAATAATTATTATAATATATATTAAAATTTATTAAAGTTAGATTTCAATATATAAAATAAAAATGAAATTTTGAAAATCATAATTTATTATTAATAGATTTATTTTCAAAAGACAAATTATTTTTTGCATAATTAAAGTTAAAAAATGATATGTACATAATATGAAATTATAATATAATGTGGCAAATTTTGTTAGAATATATAATAAATTATTAATAATTTAATTTTTTTAAGTATATTATACTTTTTTAACTAATATAGTATATTTAATAAGTATTATTATTTGTTATCATTTAGAAATCAGTATTATAAATTTTGTAAAAATATAATAAAATTTATCAAAATTAAATTTCATTATACCAAAGTAAGATTAAATTTTTTTAAACTAAAATTTATTGTTAAATACTACAAATTAATTTTAATAAATTATAAATTATTTTTTGTTAAAGATTTATTTTTTGAATAATAAAATATTAAAATTTGTAATATTTTAATTATACATGTTTAATATGTATCAATATATAAAATATATATATTTTTTATGTTAAATTGTTATAAACACCATTCCGACTTCATTTAAGTCATAATGGTGTCATTCCGACTTTTATGAAGTCCAAATGGCACATTACAACAAACACTCACCAAATCGGTTAGTTTGTTAAATGGTGATTTTTTAAAGTATTTAAATAATAAGCCCTATTTTCTACCTAATTTAGGATTCTTCTACTAGATATAATTATTTATTGGTTTGATGTTATTTATTAGAGTTAGAATTTATTCTTCTAGTAGAATTCTATATCTGCTTGTGAAAGTTGCACATTTTATGTGTGTCTAAATTTGTTTATAAATTATAAAATTATTTAAAAATCAAAAAGTATACAAAGTTATTTACAATAAAAATAAAGAAAGTCCAAAAAATATGAAAAGAGAGAAAATTTAAGAGAAAACATAAATTAAAATAGTAAGTTAAAAGAATAGATAGAAAGAAAATTATAGAAGAAATAAAAGAATTTAAAATCAAGGTAATTATGTAACATTAAATTATATATACTACTAAAAAATTTCATTAACTTAGTAATATTGTATAGTTAAATAAAGTGTCCAAAGTTCACTTTAATTATGTTTTTATAACTCATTACTTTGTATAAGAGTTGTATGAGCTTTTTGTTTTTTTTTTGTTTTTTTTTTTATATTTGTACATGGATTCATGGTCGTCTTTTTACCATGCAAATTATTTCTTGGGTATTTTTAGATTGAACATGCTTCGTTTTTTTTTGTTTTGTGTGTTCAGCGGGAATTTCATTATTTCCACGTTTCCACCCCCATCATATTGTAAAAGCAGTAGATTTTGTACAAATTTTTATTATAATAATCGTAAGACACTTTTTTACAAAAAATTTTGGTAATTTTATTACAAGTTATTAGTCATATAAAATTTTATTTAACTTAAACTAATCAGTTGAAGTATTTTATTTGAACGGTTGGTTGTTACATTATGATGTTTGTCTTTGAGTTTCTATTAGAAACTGGCCCAAAGCAATAAAATGAAATTAATCCAAGGGTCAGGAATAGTGGATTGATTATTGGTGACTCAAATAATTACAGAACTCAAATTTAATAAATCATTATTGACAAAGGGTTCAAAAATTAAATTTAGTTCGTTAAGCATGAAAAAAATCAAATTTAATATATTTTTCTGTCTGATAATATTTAATATTAAACATTCGATAAATAAAATAGTGTAAAAAATATGTGTAAAAATATCAATATGTTCGTACATAAACTCAACTTGATTAAAGTTTACTGAGTTTGACTTGGTTAATGATTAAATGAAACTCGAACGCTGTCGCAACAAGGCCCCAAATTATTACCTTCTGTGATTGTGCACCAACCTTGTTAAATTGTTTCCATCAAAATTGAATTTGACAAACAAATAAATTTTAACATCTTGTTCGATTTTGAAACATCAAAGAAAATTTTTGCAATATCAATTTTAAATAAAATAACTACAGTCATATAAAAAGAACTATAAATAATTAATTTAAAAAGAAAATCATAAACGACCAGAGATCTGTGGTTTCCATTGCTGCGCTTAAACTTACGTTTTCAACGCGATTTATGTATGAGTTCTATAAATGAAATGGCCAATGAAAATGATGTAATATTATTTTGTTAATTAATAAACAGTCTTAGACTGTTATAATCTACTCTTTATTTGTAATAATATTTATTGCAAACTTTAAATTATTTTATAAGATATTTGAAATGAACTTAGCCTGTACAACAGATCAAATCATGTGGCCAAATACACACACTCCGTCTATATGCATATTTGTGGGGTTGAAAAATGTGCATTTTACGTGTAAAAAGTCAGAAATAAATAAAAGTAGAATATGTAAAAGAGAAAAAATGTTATTTTTTAGGAAAAATTACGTCACACTCCTTCTATGTTTGGATTAAATGCATATACTTTACTCCATGTTTAAACAATTACACTGCCTTTCTATTAACCACATTGGTCAAACTCTAGAAAAAATCAAAGAAAAGACCAAAATGCCCTTGTTAAAATGGATTAAAGTGTAATTTAAAAATAAAAGAGAATACTAAAATTATAAAAAGACGATTATTTAGTCAATAGACTTAAAAATTAATTAAGGGTAAAATTAGTATTTTAGTATTGACGTCATCATTTTTTATCAATCTACTTATTAGAAGGACTCATCTGTAAGTCGAAAAAGTATCACAGGAAATATCAATGTAATTGTTCAAACGTGAAGGAAGGGGGCCGTGAATTTAGTCCAGTAGTGAGAAAAGACAAAGTAATTCTCTCAATTTTTTATGTGGTTATTGTGTGTAAAGCATGTATATTTTAATAAGATAAAAATATTTGATAATTGACAACCAAACATTACATCAAAGTTTCTTAAAGGTGAGATTGAATATGTCAATCATGGAAATGCTTATACAAACCAGAGTACACTCCCAGCCAAGAATCTTTAAATCACTTCAATTTCAGTTTTCCGCGTTGACCAAAACCCAATCTCAGTTTTAATATGTGTTTTTCCTCTCTCTGTTTTTTTTTTTTCTGTTTTTTTTCACTTTTCTTTTTATGGCACCGAATGACCTAGTATTTTTTTCATATTTTATTTTTTAAAGTCAAAATATGTTTTTTGGATTTTAAATTCTTCAAGGTGAAAATAAAAAAATATATTTCACTAGAAAACTAAATTTTAAAATCTAAAACCAACTTAATTTTAAAAATTAAATTCGTGTAATATAAATGAACAAATTTGATAAATTCATGAAATTTGATAGGATGTTTAGATATTAAACATTAGGCTACAAACGTAACAAAGAGATTTCCATACAACACATTCGTGAACGAGCAGTGTAATGATCTCTTGCTTGTGACATGTAATGGATTACGCAGTTTGCCATGATTCCGCCATGCACCACCTGATCCTTTGCACCTCTGACGTTAACGTTTTAACAGCGCTTCCTTAAATTTTACTGCCTAATTAAATGCTCCCCTAAACATAACCATTTGTCTTTTCCCCCCACGTGTAGAAACTCCAAAAAAAAAAAAAAAAAACCCGAACAACGGAAAATTCTTACCACCATGTTTGGATTACTTGGCTCTTCTTTCTTGTTGCTGTGCCAGTACAAGTGGTTGACTTTTGTCAAACATGCAGGATGTGAACTTATAAAAAAGTGGCTCTTGCTCTTTTTATAATAGGACCAGAAAAGTTGCTTTGCGTTAATAGACCGACTTTGGCGTTCAGTCAAGATCATGATCCGAGGCACACCCCAATCATCCCGCTGACAAACGCACTCAAATTTGGTCCAATCAAACCATTTAAAAGTGCGTTTGTTTTTTGTTAATAAAATGATAGATTTATTTATTCATAGATACTAAAAAATATGAAGTACATTCAACAGAGTACAATTTATAATAAATTAAAAATTATTAAGAAAGTAAACTACATATACGTGCAGTTTTTTATTAAATAAAATTCGTTGTAAGTTCCAATCTTATTACTGTGGTAATACATCGGAAATGTTAATTTGGGTATTGTTAACGTTAGAATCAGGCGGTAGTTTGGTTCATTTATTTTATTAAAAAGTGCTCAACTATATTACAGTACTTATAATTGTTCTTTGGAGGTTAGAACATTACACTGCTCGAAAATATTTGAAAATAAATTTGACATTAATCGCGAGAGTTGATGAATCCATCAGTTGCATTTAATCAATGCTTTTAACAATGAACGGGTAATCAATGCTTATATTGCATTAATTCACTGAGTCAATTGTTCTACAGATTCATATGATCTCAGAAAATCGATTAGCCTCATTTTATATTTAACTATAAATAGCATTAATTTTACAATATTAGTTATACCTGGTTTTCATTCCTATTTGGACCAGATTAGTGGCAATTCGCGGTTAAACTGTTCTAGCGAGCAGGTCTGGTCTAGTTACCAAAACACTACATTTAGCTGAGGTAAATTGAGCAATCATCTGATCAAAAATGTTTTTTTTATTTTTTAATTTTTAATTGTTAACACGCTCATGATGCATCCATCTATGGTTACATAAGCCTCGACAGAATACGAACTGACAATACATTATTCCAATGTCCCTGAGAGACCATCCCATGGAAAAGATTATAGAACTTTTGGTAGTAAGATGTAGATTGATTTAATGTTTGCAAGCATTTGAAATTTCTAGTGTAATTGCGGGGGAAATGATGATATATATCAAAGAGACGCCAATCCATGAATTTGTGCAGCATTTTTTAGAACTGAAAGTCAGTTTAGATTTATTTTGACAAATGATCAATAAACCCAAGGTGAAAAAATAAATACGACACTCAAATTCCACTCATATTTAGCTCAATTAAAGCTTGTCCTGACTCTGACTTGGCTGGTAATAAAGTCAAATTCAGATACAAATTTAATTTTAACAAGAAGTTGAAAGTACGTTGTTTGTACCCAGTCACCGTAAGAAGAGATTTATATCCCGATTTGATGCCACAATTACATATTAGGCCACTCAATGAATTGTAGATGCCCAATGAAAAACATGTCATGTTGTGCATCAAACTCTCTCTATACCTACTGGCCATGTTTGAGAGAAGGGTTTAGTTGAAAGATGATATATGGAAGAAGTTGTATTGAAATAAATAGTATATTTTGTAATAAAATTTTGATAGAATAAAAAATTTGATTTATTTGAATATATATTTAAAATATAATAATAATAAAAAGATGTGATAATATACAAGGATGGTAGTTTATTTTTAAAAGTGTAAAAACATATGAATGTAAGTGTATGTGTTTAGATATTTAGTAATTTGATTATAAATAGATGTGATAATTGAAAATTTATTAATTAATTGTACAATAAGAGATATTGAGTATGTTTGGTTTTATTTTTTCCCCTAAAATACATGCATTTAATAATTACATTTTTTAATTTTTCTCTTTTTTTTTTCTTATTTTTATAATTTTTTTTTAAAAATAAACCTGAAAACTCACATAAAAAAATCAAATCAAACATAGCACGTGAATTTAAATTAGTATTTGAATAAAAATGTTTTAAATAACATGTTTAGTTGGATAAAGTCTAATGAGGTGTTAAGGCAATGTTTTTTTTTTTCATTCATACATCCAAAAAATATGCACTATAATAATTACACTTTTTAAATTTTATCTCTATTTCTCTTTTACTTTTATACACTTTTATGAAAATACACTTAAAAACACACACTCAAGATCAAATCAAAACAAACATAAACTAAGAGTTTAAAAATAGTGTAAGAAACATAGCCAGCGATGCTGTTCATTCGATGTTGCACCTGTAACAGATTTGACAATCCATTCTTTTTCTTTCTTTTTTTCTGCTTTGTTTTTTAATTAATTCTAGTTATTAAAATATTTTAATTTAAAATCATGTTTTCTATTTTTTATTTCTATTAATTGAGGTTTAGGTATATTTTACTTTTATTTTCATTTTGGCATATTTGAATTGGTATATTATTTTCACCAATTTTTTTCATGTACTAAAATCTATTTTCTCAATTAATATATAGAAACAAAAAAAAATTGTGCTTCGTTGATGAGTTTAATGTACCAAAATTATTTTACTCAACAGGAGTTACAAGATTGACTTCCATCCATACGCACAAATATTAATTAACTATAAATTCAAAATAAAATAAAGCATGATTTTAATTTTCTTGTAGCATTTATATTCACAATTTTTAAGTTATAAAATAATTAAAAATTTTATATCTGTTCTAAAACTTAAACAGCTATAGTTAATACAAATAAAAAAATTTAAATTAGAATCTTTAATTAATTTTTACTTGTGCAAACACACTTTAATGTATGAGAGAATGATAAAAAAATATTAAACCAATTAATTAGTGTTAAATTGAAAATAAAAATAAAACATAACTAAATCTTAATGTATAGAAATACAAATTAAAATAGAAAACAAAATTTTAACTTGAAGTAATTAGAAAAAACAGATCTTGACACTTGTCAAGAAGCATCGAATAGGGCCAGCGACGCTTGGCCACCAAGACAGCTAGACCATTTACGAGATTTTGTCTCAAATGGGCTGTCACTTGACAGATGAATGCACTTTATTTCTGTTTTTTTTAGCTTTTGGTGACTGAACCTGATATCACCGCACCGTGCGGGTGCCATCACGAAAATTTATTAGTTTGTAAAAGAAGAATCTGACGTGAAATCTGTCGCGGTAAGGAAAGAAAAGAATATTAGGGAAAGGGTTTTCCTGTGAGGTAAAAGATTCTCCAAATTATATCAAATGGGGCCAGTAAACAAATACCCAAGCAAAGCCTGCCAGGTGTATACCACCGTCACTTAAGGCACCAAAAGCATCCTGCAACACCGGCACAAGCATCCAAGAGGCTAAACGACGACGTATACTCCAATACTTGTTCCAATTAGGAAAAATGGTGAAAATTATAGTAAATATATATTTATGTGTATGCATGTAGAATGTTTGATTTTTTGTAATATTTAATTCAAACCATGACAATTTTTAAAATCCTGAATTTGTCAAATTTTTGATGGTTTTTTATGAGCACTGAGGGAATTAATGCCATTATTACTCTTTCTAGTCCAACCTACGCCATTTGTATTTGTACATATTCTTCAGTCTTCTCATGGGACCAAAGAAGTCAATTCCATGATAATTCCAAGGAAGAAAAACTATACCCATGGTTTATAAATTTCGGAAGTTTCAAATTCAAAATTTAATTAGTTTTTGTAAAATTGCTATTGAAAATTTAAAAGCTTCTAGAAGTTTTGGAAATTTCCCAAAAGCTATGAAACCTATGAAGAATGTACGGTTTTAAATGAAAACTGATGACACGTTACTTACTAATACTAGACTAATGATAAAATATTTTAATAAAAAAATTTCAACACATATGCTTGCAAAATAATATTATGTAGCAATATTGAGAAAAAATTAGATTATAACAAATCGAATTTTAATTCAAAATATTTAAAAAATGAATCAAGAATAATAATAAATTTTTGGCACAAGTCAAAACTTTTACAAATAATACATTTTGAAAAGTATAACTTATTTAAAATCTTCGAATAAATGATAAGATAACCAAAATTAAAATGAAAATAGGAGAGAGATTAGTGACAATAATTTTGATCATTCTATGAATTGGTTCTTATTTTTTATGCAATTCATTTTAAGTAAGTTTTTTTGAGATTTAGTAGTTACTCACTTTTATTTTTTTAATTAACCAACAACACATTTTAATCATGTTGTATATTACAACTCTCATATTTACACTATATATAAACTTTTTAAAATTTTTAAAATTTTAAATTTGACACACTCTACATGTGTATAAAATTATTTATAAATAAAGTTATTATATTTAAATAATAAAAATAATATTATTTAAAATAAAATATAAAATATTTAAAATAAGAAAATAAAAAAGACGAAATAACACTGAAAGTAAAAAATTTGGAAAGTAAATGTAAATAAAGATAAACTTAAAGAAAAATAAAGATATAAAAAATAAATATGTAATTTTATATTTTTACAATCAAAATTGATAAATATGCAACAATGAATTAGGCTTAAACTCTTACTAATATAGTATAAGTAATAGTGGTGCATTCTTATATAAATTATATTATTTTATTCATTGTAAAAAATATAATAAAAATAATATTAATTTAAAAGTAAGAGCATATAAAAATTTAAAGAAAAAAATATAGAAAGAGCGAAATATAAAAAATTAGAGTTATATTATAATAAAATGGAGAAATAAAACAAAATATTTAAATAAAAATATTATAGTAATTTAATATTATATAATCAAAATAATGTCTCCTAATATACAGTACATAATATAGAATAGGTAAAAGAATTAAAATAGATTAAAATTGAGAGAATTTTGTGAATGAAAATTGGGAGAATATAAAAATGATAATAGGTTAAGAATTAAGAATTTAAAAATAATTTTAAATTGTGCAACTAATTTTTTTACTAACTTAATATATAGTATATATAAATATAAAGGCATAATTTAATTAATTATAAATATTTAAAATTTTAATTAAAAATTTCAATTCCTTTTATATCTGTTCATGAATTTTCATTTTTTAAAAAATCAAAACTGAAATATTTTTAATCGTCAAAACTTTATTTACAACATTAAAATATAAATAACTATCTTTAGCACGCCAACTGCGAAGCAATGGAAAAAATTCTAGAACCATACAATAGGTCAAATCATAAATAATTAAAAAGAACCGAGCGACCTTTCTCATTCAATGGTAGACAAAAACATTGACTCTCGAGTTTGAGTGGTTTTAAATATTTCTTAAAAGTTATAAAAAAATAATAATAAAAAAATAAAATTTAAAAATATAATAATTGAATTTATATTTTAGAGTATATAATTTGAAAACAAATATTGAGATTTGTTTTTGAAAATTATTTATTTTTTACTCATTTAATCACAAACTTTCAAATTTCAATAGTTCGATAATAATTACCACTGTTTTTTGCATAAATTTTAAAAGATATTATACGTAATTTAATAAAATAACTCTAATTAAGAACGAATTTTTTTATCATATGATTAACATTATATTACTATATGTATGTATCTCCAATTTTAATTAAAACTATCTTTATTACTAACAGACATCTTCTGCGGATGTGACAAGGACCAAAGTCGTAGTTTAAATATTATTTTCAATGAAAAGGATCCACTTAACATCAAAATCGTCATTCTAAAGTAAAAGACAACATGCATATTACTTATTTTATGTTCATTTAAATGCGGATACTAAAATATAAGAAATTAGTTTCTAGTCTCGTCTATCTCATTATCTAAATATACACGATATGTTGCACAAAAGATATAGCACGAGTTTAATTAAAAACAATTTAATAATATTCGGACTGCTTACTGCTTAGTAATTTACTTTCATTCCATTAGTTTCAACATCCTTCTTCCAATATTGCTATATTTCATTTCTAAACACTATGAGCACGAGTAATTTTGGCAAACTGTTTAAATTTGTGTAATAAAAATAGAAAATAATTGTTTAAGTTTTTTTAAATGTAGAATATTGTACTTCATTTAAAAATTTATTCCATATACTTATGCAAAAAATATAATAATTAAAAAGAAATAAAAAGAAAATGAAAAATGAAAAATAACAAAAAGTAACTTCATTATTATTAAGTTGAAAAAGCATAAATGTGTAAATTTATTCAATGTAACTAAAGTAGTCTCAAATTTTTAATAATATAGTACTATTAAAAGTTGCACATTCTATTTGCAAATTTATTTGTAAAACATAAAATTATTGGATTTTAAATAATAAAAATTATCTAAAATTAAAGTATAAATGAAAAGTATTTAAAATAAGAAAATAAAGAAATTTCAAAAAAATTAAATAAGAATAGTTGTGTAATTCGGTACAATTAAAATTTTTTATTAAATTAATAGTATGGTACAAGTAATGGTTGCCCAATTAGTGTCTGCGCAAAATTTTATATAAATTAATCTATTTGATTTATTATAAAAATTGTAATAAAATAATATTGATTCAAAATTAAGTGTACGTGAAAATTTTTAGAAAAAAAATCATGCAAGGAGTGAATTGAAAGTTTCAAAAATTATAAATGAGTTATGATAAAACAAGACGAAGAGAAAAAGGAATATTAAAAAATATTTTTTGAAAATAATTACATTGATTTAACATTATATAACCTAAATAATATCTCTGTCTTAATATATGGTATAAAATATAAAATAGATAAAAAATAAAAACTTCAAGAATAGAATAAACTAAAGCTAAGAAGTGAATAATATGAATAAAAATTGAAAAAATAGAGACAAGATAATATGTGAGCAATTAATGATATTTAATGTAATTTTATATTGTGTAAAAAATACCCTATCTTAATATATAGTATCGATAGATAAATTATATTGAGGGGGAGATATATATAAATTTACTTAGTATATTCAAATTAATCCTAAACAGTTAATGATATAGTATATATAGTATAGATATAGATTTTCAATACATAGTAACTAGTATACATAGATACATATAAAATGCATCAATCCAAACATATTTTTATCATCGTACCAAAAAAATAAAAGTAATAAATGCTCGACATAAATTAATGGATTTAAAAACAGGTGGGAGAAATGAATGCTGGGAGGTTGAGTTTTCAGAGTCGCTTACGCGTTTTCTGTAGTCTGTTCAATATTCTGATGCACACTCCCGTATAAACTTTCAAATGGGAAGGGAAGGGAGGTAGGATACAGAAGTACTTACGGCGGGTTAAACCGTTGATCACGTGCTGTCGTTTCTGTAATTCCGCTGCATCCCCAAACCCCACAAACACTCTGCAACCAACCACCACCGGAAAAGCAACTTTTCCGGCGACAACTTCTTTTAGTCTCGGAACTTCATCCTCTGCTGATGGCTACTTCAGGAACGCAGAGCAGGAGCACCGCGTCGGGTCGATCGTCCGTAATCGACTCGTTACGCGCCTGCACGCTATCTGGCGTGCGTATACCCAAGGAGGAACTTCAGAAGAAGATTACCTTTCCTGAGTACCTCAGGCTCGCCATGAGAGAGGCGATCCGAACCAAGGACGTTGAAGCCTCCTCCGTGGTTCAGCTTTGCAAGAGGGCTCACACCGAGGGAGCGGAGACGGTCGAGCCTGCTGAGTGGCCGATGGTAGTATTTATCAATTCGAAGAGCGGTGGGCGCCACGGACCAGAACTCAAGGCCTGGCTTCAGGAACTGATGGGCGAAGAGCAGGTAATTTAGACGCTTCTTCGAACGAATACACTTACTTGGGGAAACGTAGATTATATTGTCGCATGCTCATACGTACAATTGTATTTATCCCTTTTGTATGCTTCGGTTTATTTATGTTTGGCACGATACATTTTTATAGGTGCAATTGTACTAATTGCAATGTGTTTAAGTGCTTTATTCTCTTTAATTTTGTCATAATCAATTATGGCCAATCTCTCCCTCTGAGTAATTTTGGCGTTCCGTTCATCGAAACACTGCTGTTCTGGGGGTACCTACTTTAGAAATTTTATAGTTTCCAGCTCAAATTCAGAAAGAGAGGTCGTCTTTGTTGGCTATTGAACTTATTAATTACATCTCTCCGTTATCCTACTTCCAAAACTTTAAAAATTAACCAAAACTGTTTATGCGTATCACTTTGAAAAAAATGTGTTGAACCAAATAAATTGTCTAGAACATAACCTTTGTTTGTTTTCTACCTTAAGAGAAAATCTGTCAGTAACGGATCAATTTACTGCATGTCTAATAAATCGGACTAGAGCTGCTAGAATTACCAATATATACACACATATTTAATTTTTCTTGCTTTTCTTGCATGATCGCAGATTATTTTCTGACAATGATATCATAAATTGTTTTGTTTTTAACTATTAGGTTTAGAAGTGCTATAATTAATTTTTTTTAGTTTCTTAACTAGTAAAGTGCCCTAATAGTAATTGTTTTATTATTATTATAGTTTCTTAACTAGTAAAGTGCCCTAATAGTAATTGTTTTATTAGTATTATTATTATTAGATTTAGAAGTGCCAAATTTGTTTATCATTTATTTAGTTGTGTAGAAAGATATTAATTGCTTGTCAAATTTCTTGAAAAGTTTATTATAGAACTGGACAGAAAGTTTGTAATTGCTCTTCTTAATTTATAGTTATTTCATTTTTAAGGTAAATTATTTGGGGCAATGAACATATAGGATAGTAAGGTGTGTCTTTCAGGTATTCTTTTTCAAGGTGTTAAATTGCTCTTTGTTTTTAATTTTGAATTTGAGTTAAGAATTGTCTTGAGATAATATATTTTTAGGTAGCAACCTACCAGATTTATCATTTTTTTAGTGGAAACGTGCTTTCATGTGATTCCTTGTAAAAATTGTATCCTTAAATATATTTAGGGAGAAATATGCTAAAGGTATTATTTGTTTTTCTATTTTGTGTAGCAAAAAGTTGAAGTAAATGCAAAGATTACTTTTGAGGTAGTGAAGTTTTGAACCATACTTTCCTTTTTATCAATTTTTGGAGGCATTGAAGTGCCTAAAGTAGCGTTTTCAAGATGGCACAGTGCTGCATTAGTTTTTGAGGTAGCAATGGAAAAAAGTCTTACTTTGAGGACGCACTGTTCCAGCTGTATCTTACATATGCTTGTGGAAATTTTTATTGTCTGGTGGGTGGCGAAATGAGAATGAGATCAAATGTTTTTATTTTCTCTTCAAAATCTGTCATTTAAATCTAACATTTTTTTAATGGATAAGACCTGATGGCTACAACTTGTTAAACTGCATCCTGGCCTCTATTTTCTTAGTGGATTTTTTATTTTGTTGAGGTTGTTTATCTACAGGCATCTGATTGATTTTTTGGCATTACTTTGATATAAGTATTAAAGTTCTATCAAATTGATTTTAAGGTTTGTACATCGGCACTTCAATTATGGTTGAATGATATGTTATGCTGCACAATGGGTCTTATCTAGAACTCTGTAGTTATGGATGCAATGCTACTTCAAGATGGTGATGTGGTCTAGAGCTGGCAGTCATAAATCAAAGTGCTCCAGTTGTGAAACCTTGTTCGTGGTCCTTGGTACTATTGAATTGAACAGTTGATAGTTTTTCTAAGATGTGTTAAACATAGCACATTACAATTTCAAGTGTTATATGATTTTTTAAAGGATCAATATAGTAAACTATCAAAGGCAGGATCTCATTCATTTTTGGATAGAGGAAATATAAAGTTTTTTTTGGCTTAATATATCTCCTCCTGTTTATTTTATGCAATGAATTCGAGTAAAAGTTCATTAAAACAAAAGTTGTGCTACCAGGTTTTTGACCTTTCGGTTGTAAAGCCTCATGAATTTGTTAAGTATGGATTATCTTGCCTGGAGAATTTTGCTAATCTTGGAGATAACTGTGCCCACAAGACTCGCGAAAAACTGAGAGTTGTGGTATGTCTCAAGCTGAATTTTCACTATGCTATTGATTACAGCCTGCCCTCCAATAATACTCTTATGAGGTTGTACTTATGGTCAATTCACAAGAAAAATATAATATATATAGTCTTTGATAGGTTGCGGGAGGTGATGGTACTGTTGGCTGGGTCCTTGGTTGCCTTGAAGATCTCAACATTCAGGGCAGGCTTCCAGTTCCGCCGACTGGAATTATTCCACTTGGTACAGGAAATGACTTATCAAGGAGTTTTGGTTGGGTAAGCTTTCATTTGCTTCCGCTTTGCATTTCCTTCGTTGCCAGTTAATAGAGATCTCTGTTGCAGGGTGGTTCATTCCCTTTTAATTGGAAATCATCTGTTAAAAGAACCCTTGACAAGGTTGCTCGTGGTTCTATTGCTCAGCTTGATAGGTGACGTCTGTAGTTTATCACCTTAAATGTTCTTTCATATGACACTGATCGTATTGCTGTTACTTTTACTAATGGATGGAGTTGATGAAAAGGATAAATATATTATATAATTTGCTTGGGGATAACTCATTCTTTCGTTTTGTACTTTCACTATAAATTTAATCAATTGGGGCCAGTAGGCTGGGGCACTGGGTTGGTTTCAGAGAGAAGATGCACAAGCCCAAAGGTTCACTATTTTTTCATTCTATATTGGCAATAGTTTTGATGATGAAGTTATTTTTTTACAGAAATGCAAGCGGAAAGTAAATGGAAGGGTTAATTTATTTAAAGCAGAATGGATTTCATAATAACATTACTTGCGCTGAATAAAACCACGTTTCAAGAAGAATTTCAAAGCGGCAAAAGTGATTTGCGTGATCCACATGTTTATGATGTAAAAATACAATACTGAGGCATAATAGATGGTGGGAATGTGAATTCTTTTATATGAATGAGTTAATAAACTGTCTGTTTCTGATGTTCTCGAACTAAAAGTAGCTTAAATGTATTGTCTCCACTTCTCTCTCTCTGTCTGTCTCTCTCTCTCTATATATATATATGTCAAACCATGAGATGTACTAATTTGTTGCACTGAAATAATCGATCAAATAAGTGTAAATACTCTATAGACAATATTATCATAATGTCTTTTCTAGTTATCACATCTTAATTTTTTTATTCTGTAGCGTTCAATTAGATTGTTGGCTTTACAAAGTGCTGCTTTCTGTGCAGTTGGCGTGTTTTAATATCAATGCCGGATGGGGAGGACTTGAAGACACCTCATTCTCTGAAGGAAACAGAAGAAAGGTCTCTTGATCAGGTATGTAAGTCAAGTTAGTGTTTTCCCCCCAAAGTATATCACAGTTTTTATTCATAATGCAAGTATATTTTTGTTGGTTTACCATTATTTAGTTGGTTTCTCATTTGCTAGTGCAGGCTATTAATTTTTGCGAAAGTTAATTTTTCATGATGAGTGAATATGCATCTAGATATTGTGCTTATGTTTTTCTTTTAAACCTCTTTCATCAATTTATTACTCACGAAGAGTAGATTTTACAAAGCTCTGCCATTTGAAGCTTGTTAGATATAATATATTATTTGAAAAATTACAATAAAATTTTATTATTGCTCATACCTGTGTAGTAATAAAAAACAAAATGATAGCAATATAGCTGGTCAAAATTCAAGAGCTTATAAGATGCTGGCAACAAGAAGTTTTTTGTTTACTTTAAAACATTTTATTAGATTTTTATAATCTTTTTTTCTTTTTCGGAGGGGTGGGGGGTGTTGTGTGCGGTTTTGTATATCTTTTCCTCCTGAAATTTTTCCCAAAACAAGAAAACAGCCTATTAAGACAGAAAACATTCCGAAGACTTTGTTTATATAGTTAGCTTGGTAAAAGTCCAAGCACTTGTTAGCCTTGAGACAGCTGTTAACTTTCTTCTTGAAGCACTCTCAGAGGACATAAATGTATGAAGATAGTCCTGAACTTAGGATAACAATTTCACATACCTGCTTTATATGATTTCTGAGTTTAGGTTTCATACCCAAGTTAACCTCGTGTGAAAATTCTTTATGAATCTTCAATCTTTTATGTTTTTTATTCTTCATTCATTTAAAATTGTGTTAGAATTTCTGGTTTTAACTTCTCACATGCTCCTTTATTTTGTGTCTGATTCTTAATGAATATTCATTCATTTATGTTTGTTATACTTCAATAGTATGAAATAGTTCTAGAGTTTCTGGGTGATTTAACTTGTCACATGTTCTGTCAATATTTTATGGCATGATTTGGTCTTTGTATACATTTTATGTTGTGTGAAGCTTCTTTCTTTATTTATTTGTCTTTTATTTTGTTTCCTAAAGATTATAGGTGCCATTTCTATGTTTATATTAAATGTGTAGTTGAAGACAAAAAAATCTTCTGAAGAAGTACATGTCGTTCTGTCTCTACCACCATATTCCTCAATGTAACATGAAAGAAAGGTAGTCATCAGGGTAACTTTCTCATAAATAGATATCTTGTTGTGTTCTCTGTCTGCTATAGCAGATTGCATAGCATTGAAAGGGACAAGGATAAGTGCGCATTTGCTACTTGTCAGAATCATTAAAATGAATCTAAAGTTATCCTTCTCCTGTCCATTATTGGCATTGGTAATTTGAATTGTGTTCCTTATATCTTTTCCTATTTATGCGTTCTTATGCACCCCTGGTTTTCATGATAAAGCCCCAAAAAGGATTATGACAGGTTATTCGAGCATATTTTGCTGAATTACTACTTCATGATTATAAGTGTATATGATCATGAATATCAAAGAACCCCATAAGTTTTGCTATGATTTTTTTTTATAGGGATATAGTTGAGCACTATCCTAATCTATACATTATGTAACTAAGATGGGGATTTGTGTTTGTGTTGTTCACCATTTGCCAAACTTGTGATTCTTTTATGTTTCAGTTTCCTTGTGTTTGTAAATTAAAACTTCTTGATTGTGCAGGAATTGGAAATTGAAGGGAACTTTCCAGAGAAAGTTGCCTGCTATCAAGGAGTCTTTTATAATTATTTCAGCATAGGTTTGCATCTGAATTTCAATTTCTTTCTCTATGCATATGTTTATGCTGTTCTGGTTGAAAACACACTACATTATGTGGATGAAGGGATGGATGCCCGAGTTGCTTACGGTTTCCACCGTTTACGCGATAAAAAACCATATCTCGCTCAGGGTCCAATCTCAAACAAGGTGAAAAATTTTTCTTCTGAGATTAGTTCTAAATTTCTTTATACCTGTTTAGGGATAATTGTAGATGAGATGCTTAACTGCTGGATTCTTAACTTTGTTATTCTGAAGTCTAGGATGTTTGAAACTTAAATTTCACTTCTAGAAGATCCTGAATTTTCAGATGGTATGCTCCTCCAGTTTTCCCTTTGAAAGTATCCTTCCTAGTTGAACACAAAACTTAGCATGTTATGAAGCACTGAGAGTTGAGAATGTTGATAGTACATCATTGTTATAAATCATGTTCCTAGTACAATGTTCTGTGCCTAATTCTCCTAGAGCTTTGTTTGAGGCTTGTGAA
Source organism: Avicennia marina (assembly GCA_019155195.1). Lineage (NCBI taxonomy): Eukaryota > Viridiplantae > Streptophyta > Magnoliopsida > Lamiales > Acanthaceae > Avicennia > Avicennia marina. Next base: position 3,379,148 of record CM032757.1, on the reverse strand, counting down.
ACTGGGCATGGCCAGCAAAGTACAATATTCTTCGTCTTGTGGAAATCTGATTTGGAAACTGAAAGTTCAATTAATGTCTTGCTCAGTGAAGTTATTTTTTCGAGTTCAGCACATACGTAGAATCCTCTCTGTAAACAAGAGTATAAGTAAGAATTGTAACAATGGGCTGTTCAAGTGCAGATAATATATTCTGGATACAGTTGCAAGCAAGGGTGGTTCTTCACACCATGCAGCAGTGATCCAGGTTTAAGGTCAGGTTTTTGTTTCATATTCTGGAAAATGGGAATTCTATTTTCCTCTATTGAGAAACGTGCACCTATTTGAATTTTGTCTGAACGTGTCATGGTATATCATACTTGTCCACGATTTAACCATGGAATTGTAATTAAAATCTTGGTCATTGGTTTATCAAGCTCTTTCTCTATATAATTCTAGCATTGCTAAAATTATGAATTCTTAATGTTCTGACAAGTTAAATTCTAGCTTTTTTTTTTCCCTTATCTTTCTGATTCAAGTCCTTTCTTCAAACCTAAGTAACAAGCTAACTTCTAGATTTTCTCTTTTGGGTCGACCTTTTTCTTTTAATCTCATTACAAATTAATAAAAAATGTAATTCTGCAGGGAATGCTTGTGATAGTAGATTATGCTTTTCCACTTATGCAGCAAATCTTCTAACATTTAGATTTATTTCTGTCTCACCTAGATCCGATGTTCTTTGTGGCTAACTTAGCAAAATTGCTCATTGTCATCTTAGTCAAAGAAGTTCTAAAGTCACCTTATTGTCTCATAATTATTTTCTCCTGCAAGTTGGTGGAAAATTTTCAATTTTCATGTCATTAGTTGAAGATTACGCTTGAACCACTGTATTTGGACATATATTTTTTTCCTTTTCTATCTATGAAATTTCTAAGGTTTGTTTGGAACCATTTTTTGAGGTCAAAATGTGGTAGCGGGTATTAGATGAATGATAAATTGTATTTTTGGTTTGTTTGTTTTCGTTTCTTTGTGCACACACACACACACACACACATATATATATGTAATATACAATGATTAGATGTTGTGATATTACATAGTTGTAATTGTTAGTTCTTAGGATTTATATATATAAAATTAGTGTATATCTATCTATACCATATTAATTATTTCACTAAAGATTTTCGATTGTATAACTGTCCTTATGTTAAATACTTTTTATTCTTTTGATTATTTTTTATTCTTTTATACAACTTAAATATATATTTATGTGTTCTCTCAAATTTTATTATTTTATAAATTCTTTTGATCTTTCATCATTTTTTATTTTAAATATTTTTCACAATGTAATCATATAACTTTCTTATTTTATTTTTATTTGCATGCTCTCAAATTTTTAGTTCTTTTTTCAAATTCTTTTGATATTTCTTTATTTTATTTATTTTAAATATTTATTATAGTTTTTAATATTAACAATTTTCTTTTTATGAATTAAAAATACAATAATTTTATAATCTATAAATAAATCCACAAACGTAGAGTGTGTAAATTTTACTAGTACTTATGCTATACTATTAATCTTTTAGTTCTTATAATAACTATCTCTGCTTTTATTAATATGTTATCAAATATATTTCTGTTGTCTCAATTATTTAACTAACAAAAACCTGTTCATATTATTTTCTTTTCAAGTTTGAATGGATAGTCAGTGACACTTATTGTTTAAACTCTTGCTAATTTATTTTTAATTATCAAAAATATGAACTTTTTCCAATTAAAAATCATGATGTAAATTATTCATCTATACTATATAAGAATGGGAGAAGCCCTATTTGGTCTTTTAATTCATTTCTTAAAATGCCCGTTACTGTTTCTCTTAATGACATTTAAAGAATGAAACTAAAAATCTATTTTAAAAGCTTTAACAACCTTTTTTTTTTGTCATCTCTCTATACTTATATAATAAGGTTAAAGGCTTAATTATGGTTGAACATTGTTAAATTACTACAATACTTTTTTTTCTAAATATTTTATAATTTTCTTTTTTTTTATTCATATTTTAATATAATTTCGTACCTTTTTATACAGATCTACTATATCATTCAATTTACTCATATTTATATTTATGTATATATATTATTTTTCTGAATATTTAATATACTTTTAATTTTATAATAATTTTATTTTTTATTATAATTTTCCATAATAAATAAAATTTTATAAGTTACAAAAAATTTTTGCACATGCATTGAGTTTGCCATCATAACTTGTATGTATGTTAAAGTTCGGATAAATTCAGTTTGATATTGTTTGTTATTTATCTTGAATTACTATTAAAATTTTATTATATTAATATTTTTAATTTTTTTTTTTATTTTTGCATATGCATAGAGTATGCATGATTGTTAGTATATATCTAATGATATGATTTTGAATAGAGATAAGGATAATTTTTAATGTTCATACCCGCGTGTGTGTATATAATAGAGAATTATTTTTTAAATATTGTATTTTTGGGATAAAACAATCCAGACAAAGGCTAAATTCTTGGTAGGTTTCGGAGGAAGGACTTGGCATTGTCTCGTCTGCTGATTTTTTGCATGTACCTATTCTGATATATGTAACTCTTTCTCGGCATATTATATTACCATGGCCAAATGGCAACCTTGCTATACTTCTTAGTCCTTACATTTTTCTGCTAAAACTGAGTGGACATGTATTAACATTTTTTGTGCAGATCTTTGAAAAACATCTTGAGAATATACATTAAGAAGGTCAACTGCTCAAAGTGGGAGCAAATCCCTGTACCTTCAAGGTTTGACTTTTTCAAGATTTATGATTGTTACTTCCCACTAACTGTCTTTATTGACTTTATATTTTATGAATCGTCCAGTGTGAGGTCTATTGTTGCTCTCAATCTTTCCAGCTATGGAAGTGGGAGAAATCCATGGGGCAAATTGGATCCTGATTACCTAGAGAAGGTATTGAGTTTGTTCACACCTTACAACTGATTTGGATTGTTTATGTGGATGAGTTACTAGTTCCTCTAGTGAGGACAGCATTGTAAATTTTTATCTGCATATTGTGTGCTTGTCTGGTGATCTCTATTAAAATATGCATAAATGCATTAGTAAATTGCCTCTATGTAATTTTTGTGCCTTGATGGTTGATTCATGTGGACCAACTCACTAGCTGATGAAAGTTCCTTTCATTCATTTTGAAGAGAGGGTTTGTTGAGGCCCATGCCGATGATGGTTTCTTGGAAATCTTTGGTTTAAAACAAGGATGGCATGCTTCAATGGTTATGGTGGAACTGATAACTGCAAAACACATAGCGCAGGTAATGTGATGATTTGGTTCAGAGTATTTCATTTAAGCTTAAACAAAATTGTCAATATCTACATAGTTGGGATGATTGGCTCAATAGGAATTGATGATAACAGCCTTTATCACTTTGAATAGATCATAATCAATCATACAGTGATAATTTTCCTTTTTATGAGACCCCTCTCAAGCATTGGGACTGTTTTTAGTTGGGGGCTTGATAAATTCTGCACCCTATATATGTGTGTTCCATATGTTTCCTTTCTTCCAGTCTCTCATTGTCTGGTTGTTGGGTTTTAGATATTCAACGCATCCAAGTATCGAGGGAAAAATAAAACTGAAGGTGCTGGCTTCCACCTTTATTTGGGTGCTGCTTCCCAGTTTTGTCTGAATCGATAGAAAGTTTGAACAAACTGAATGATTGATTGGCACTTCTTTCACTGTATAAAATCTCCTGTATAATTTCATTTTGACTCATGAAATCTGGCAGTTCCTGAATTTCCAGACTGCATCTTTAATGTGCTCTTTGCATGAGCTGGTGGTTTCTTTATCTTCATTTATTTTATTATTATTATTATTTTTGTTTTTGCCTTATTTCAAGAAGAAAGAAGCCAATAAATCTTAAGAGACATTTTATCCTCACAAAAGGTGACTTACCCATGCAATTATGTATTTCTGTGAAGCAGCTAGTTGTGATGCATCAGTCATGCTATTCTTTGCTCTTGATGTTCAATTGTATGTACTGCCCAGGCTTCTGCTATCCGGTTTGAGCTTAGAGCAGGAGAATGGAAAGAAGCATATCTGCAAATGGATGGTGAACCATGGAAACAACCTATGGACAAGGAGTTCTCGACGTTTGTTGAAATTAAGAGAGTACCACATCAATCCATTACGGTCATGGCAGAATAATTTCAGCCAAAACAATGCGTATAGGTAAAGTATGTATAGGTAACAAGTTCTTGGTGTTTCATATGTTGAGCATCAGTCAGACTGGTGCTAGATTATGCGATGCCTGTCTCATTTGTGCCATTTTCACAAGTTCATTTTCAGAAGAGAGAGGAATAAATTTTATATGTAATGTGTGCTTATCACGGTTATCAACTTTACAATCGACTCATTAGGAATACCAGCCGGGCTATTGAAACTTCTGTACCACTTTGTTATCTGACAGCAATTATGTGGATTATTGGTTCAATCAAACTACTTCAAGATATGTTGAAAGCATCTACACAAATTTCCAGGACAATAACAAGAAAAATTTTGCTCACTTGAGCTCTATGACAATGCTCTCATATACTATTCTCTTCCAGTGTTTGCTCTGCTGCAGATTCACAATAAATTTTTGGAGGTTTATGTGCGAATGAAAACAGCAATTATACAATGATGAAGATCCTGCCTTTTAAGGCCATGTGCAAATGCAAAATGGGAACAATTTCCATGGCACTACTCCACACGCCCACGTGAACTGTCGAACTTGTTTGCTTACATAAATGGCTCTTAATGTCGCAACGGTTCAGTTCCTGATTCAATCTGGTGCTGGAATACCTCAATACTAGATCCATGATTTTTACCTCTTACCCCAGCAATGTTCAGGCTTGTTTCATCGACTTCATCGCCGACATTTTGAGTGGCCTCCCGAGTTAGATTGCGCATCTCTGCCTTCTCGGGGAGTAGAGACATTCTCTTCTAGGGCAAATTCATGGCGATTCTCCTAGCCGCCGTGTGTTTGGTCTCAATTAGCACTTGCGCCGCGCCCTTCGTGGAATGAACTTATTCTCAAACTGAAGCAGCTTCGGCTGAATGTCTTGGCGAATTTTCACCCAATTGCGGTCTCTACGCAGAATAAAGCTAAGACTAAATAATGATCTTACGAGGACGCTGGTTCCTTTGGAAGATTGTTGAGGACAATAATGGATCTTGTGAAGAATGCCCACATCCAAAATATTATTATTTTTTAGGATATTTACACTGTCCTTTCTTGGCATTTATATTAAATACATATACTATATTTTCACATTTTACAAATTATAGTGACTTTTATTGCGTTGATCATGTTAACCAAAATCAGACGAAATTTGATGAAATGACCAAAATTACTTGACTTGAAAGGATTAAAGTGTAATAAAAAAATTAAAATTTTAATTTTATAAAAAGTGATGAAAAGACAGAAATGTCCATAGTCTGAAGGACTAAAGTATAATAAAAAAGTTAAAATTTGAAAATTTTGAAATGACCTTTTTACCCTTTTAGGTATGTGTTTTATATTTTTAAGGTTTACATGTCAAAAATATAAATGCTTATTTTTGTATTTTTTATAAAACTTAGTTTTAAATACTTTATATATTGCAAAAAATATATTATACCATGTTTATTGGAAGATATTCTAAATTTTATTAAATTTAAAATTTTATTTTATGACATATAATTCGTAAAACATATATTTTTATTATTCAAATAATATATTTGGAATAAGTAACAAATTTTGAATTTTTTAATTTTTATAAAATATAAATCTTTATTTTTCATTTTTAGGAAATTTTAAAATTGAAATTTTAAATTTATTTTTATGAGTTAGAAAATAATTTTTTTGCTCTTATAAACTAAATCTTAAAATTTATTTTTCTATTTTAATTATAAATTAGAAATCATTTTACTACATGAAAATAAATGTTAGAGGTATGTCTTTATTATAAAACATTTAAAATATATGAATATTTTAAAAGCACAAAATAATATAAAAAATATAAATTATAAATATAGAAATATTTATTTTTTATCTTGTTGTCTAAGGATTTTAAAAAATTTATTTTATACCTTATAAATTTTAAATTTGAAAATATAAATTTAAAATTTTTTACTTTTCTAAAAGGTTCGAGATAAAGACTTATGTTTTCTAAAAAATATAGAATTCATATTTTATAATATTTCTCAATAGTGTTATCAAAACAATATAAAAAAATATATTTTATGAAATTATAAAGAAATAATTACAACACCCTCTCTTGAGATTTAAACTTTTTACATAACATTTTCTCAGAAAAATTTAGTTAACCAACCCTAAAGTCAACCTAAGGTCAAATTAAATTTTCGGATAATTTATTTTATTGACGTATTCATTTTATGATCACTCATTTATCAGATGGATTAAACTGTCGGAGAAGTAATTTAAGAGAGGCCCTTGAAATTTGTCATACTTGAGGGGAGTTACTGTATATATACTCCTAATTTCAAGGGAGGGTACTATATTTCCTCTCTTTTTTTGTTTAAAAAATGTTCTTCACGAAAATCCATTTTAGTACCTTGAGTAGCATTCAATATTACCCTTGAAACATGCAACTAAAGAAGGCTCAATAGGGAATGCCTGGTAAATGATCGGACAAAATTTCCACTAACGCTAAACTTCATGCCAGGCAAATATGTTTGAACCTGAATTACTTTTTGTTACTCTCGAGTCTTGAGACCAGTCATACTTTACCCAAGAAATCACTAAGTCAATGTTAATTCGTTGTTTATCTTCATTATAGTGTGATTAGTAACATACCCAACGATGCGTTGTAAGTGTACAGCGTCTCTTAAGCAATGCAAGGTAAGAAGAGCATCGTTCCTGTATTGATGTCATTTAATTCATTACTTATTTAGGACATACAATTGAATACGGAATGTACTCAACATTAAAATTGAAGGACAAAAGAAAACTTGAACTCTTGAGCAGAAATGTTATAGATTGTAGAGATCTTATATTTAGTGAATAATTAACTTTTTGATTCTTTTATTAATAATTAGATTAATGATCTTTTATTCCGTATGTTATTATTAAATTCTTTACTAATTCATTTTTACTTTTAACAAGGCTTCACAATCAAATAACTTATACATCTCTAAGTAGTATGCAATTACCCAAAGTGAGAATTTAAGTTTTATGAATAACAAATGACTCACGCACAATTTAAACTTCACTTTGGTTATTATTCTCTATGTTCTCATTTGTTTGTTTTAATTCAGGAATTTCACTTTTGCTTTTTTTCCAAATCAACAAATAAATCTAATTGTGATCAAAATTTAGAATGCATTAAGAGCGCAAATAAAAGGAATAGAAATAAGGACTATTAATTAAAATATTCCATACCATGAAATTCAATCACACGGTTACAAGCGCCCCCAAAATAAATAAATTTAGCCACTCATGATGTTAAAAATAACACAAGGCGTAATTTTGTTTATCATAAATCAAGAATTCAAGAACAACACAAATAAGGGGAAACGAAATCCTATACCAAATCGTGCGTCTTGAATTCTAGTTGACTTGAAAATCCTTCAATCCTTCAATTCCTAGCCTTGAATTGGTTGAAACAAGAAAAAAGAGTTTTTCTAATTAATTCTAATAAAAGAGAATGGCTAATGATGTTCACTATGAAACCCTAGTTGTCTATTTAAATTAATGGAAAAATCTTGGAAATTTCTTTAAAAATTTGGGCTTTTTTGCATCTAGTTGCCATCATCGGTTACTACCGCAACAGGATGAGGCTCTTGATCCTTTGGCGCTTCCATTGGTCACGACGGCGATAGCCATCCACTGCTCTGACAAGTTGTTTTGTTTTGATCATAACTTTCTCATCCAATATCCAATTGACCCGCTGTTTGTGTCATTCAAAAGCTAACTCATTTTCTTTATATCAGTAAATTTTCATCTAAATTGAACATTTCTCCAAACGTTGATGGTCTTTAAAAAATATTGCTTGAATCCATCTTCCTCAAGTGCTCACTTTTTGACTCGTCACTTAATTTTCCCATACCAAAGTCCTTCCAAAATTTTCATCTTATAAACATAAAAACACATTAAACAATCATAATTATTCATAAATTCCATTAATCATGCTTACTGATTAGTATTAACATAATTTATGGAGTCATGTTCTAGAATGTGTAATACCCCAAAAACATTTAGAGGCTTGATGGCAATTTAGTGAAAAATTTATTTATAATTTCACAATTTTATTTAAGTATTTTCGTGTGAACTATTGGGCAAATTATTGAAGCAAGTATGGTAGAAAAATAAGCATGATTTGGGCTAGTCAAACATTATCAAAAATTGAGGTGTTGATGGAGGAATGTTACCAAGCCTAGAGGAGGCTGGAATTGGGAGGAAAAGGCTGAAATATGGAGGAGGAAATTCAGAAAATACATGTGAATTTTCTGACTATAAAAGAAAAGAGCCTTAATTCCCATAAATAACCTATTTACAACTTTGTATATATCTATATCTATATATATATAGCATTAAAGCCTAGACACAAAAAATATTTTTCCCACCTCCAAAAGCTTAGGAGTCGGCCAGGAGCAAGAGGACAAGAGGAGGATTTGTGGCTTAAAAAATGAGTGGCAAAATCAAGGTGAATTTTCAATACAAAACCTATGGAATTCCTGCATGCTTAAAGAAATTCTAATTCAAGCATTTTAGGTGCACAAAACATAAAACTATAGGAAACAAAAGGATTAAAAATTTGGGTGTTAATATTAGAATTGTATTGGGCAAGCCATGTGTAGGAGATTCGACAAAATTGCATGTAGGCAAATACAGTGAAACTTCAATAAACTCTTGATTTTTTGTTGGCGAAATTTTAAAAACACGTCAAGATTGGATTTTTCATTTTTGAATATAATTAGAAGGTTCTACAATCTAGAAAACTCGTTTATCTGTAGAAAAAAGGATTAAAATTAAGTAGGGATGAATCTGAAACTAGACAACCCTTAACTTGCACCTGGAGCCCACCTCATGATTGCATGACTCTGTCTTGTGGTTGTGGGAAGTTGACCCGTGAGTGCGAAGTGGGATTGCGGTGTGGACTAGAATGCATTGTGGTCATGGGTGTGGTCGTGGATAATAGATAGTATGGAACGAGTTTTGCCTGCTCAATTGAATAATAGATTGGGACTTGCCTAATCGAGGTAGAAATATTAGGGCAAGTAATGGGTGCGGTTGATATGTGACTTTACCCGTCGAGAGTAAAGATGGAGATACGTTCGAGCTAGAGTTGAAGTACTGGGGCCCACAATTGGCATAGCCGATGATTCATATGACCCTCCTTAATCGAGAGTGTAAATTAAGGCCTTAATCAATGAAAAGATTGCGTGAAGTCCATAACTCATGAGTAGGCAACCGAATATGTGAAAATGTGACACATGAAATGTACTGTAACATGAAATATGTCATATATATGTTTTCACTTTCTGCTTTCAAACTATATTTTATGCATATGTATTTAATCTCATTTCTTACATCCTATGAAAAGAAAAAGGTAGGTATATCCATTTATTGGGTGAGTCGTCGCTCACCTTTTTGGTAACATTCCTATTTGCAGATAAAGTGAGTGAGAGTGAACACGATTGGGAATGGTATAGAAAGCCTAGAAACTCTAGAGATTTTGACTTTACATTGAGCAAATAAGACCTATATTTATGATAGACTAGTTGCTTTATTTTGTTTTTAGGTAGACAAGGTTTGACCTTGTAATAGCATAGTTTTACTTTATTTATTCCTTGTGATGTAATAGACAGTTATGTTGCAATGAATGAATCTATGGCTTAGCATGCCCTGATATTTAAGCTTTAGTACCTATTGAGATGTTTGTCTTGCGAGTATTACCATGTTGCATTCCTAAATTTGGGGGTGTGATAGAAGTGGAATTAGAGCCTAGGATATGACACTGAAAACTTAGGATGTAAGATATAAATTGGACCATAGGAGAGCACATCACGAGAACTTAGAATTTAGTAGCTCATTTCATACATGCATAACTAACAGAATTAATTTTATTTTGCCTTAGAGATTTGATATTTGACATAGGAAATAGATGAGGCTAGTGGTTTGAGTGAGCAAGTACCTTTCGGCTATAGCTCTCTACTTAAAGAGGTTAAGGACTGCCTTTGCATCACGATGACCTAGCCTTCATTTCTTGCAAATTCCGAGTTAGACAGTCCTAAATGAAATATAAAAATAGAGAAAATAAACCATAGGAATTGATTGAGAAATAGGCAATTATGTCTATTGTTTGTGGTTGAGTTATAGGATTGATTCAAGGACTATTAGAGCATTAGATAGGCTTTTAACTCCCTAAGGTCACATTTTCGCACTTAATTCAGCTTATGTATTGGAACGAGCATGATGCTTACTTTCTTGGAGCGCAAGAATTGCAATTGGATACCAATAAATCATTTTAGTTGATGGGAAAGGATAGCTCCTTAGTGCAACCAAGAATATATCTGTTACAAGTCCTGTTGCATCCGTATGATTTGTTGTAGTATCAACTCCCACATTAACAAATTATGTGAATCCATTTACCCAAGGAACTCCAACTTTGAGGCTTCCAGTTAGCCCAACTCCTTGGCTAGATGATGGAGCCTTGAGGCCATAAGTTGTGGAAGTTAGGTATGATGGTTCACCTAATGCACTCGTTTCTGTTATTATTCCCCTGTCTGGAGTCCAAAAACCTACCTTTCTCTCTCCTCTTCCAATTACATTAAATATCTAATATGCTAAAGGCTTTACCTGTCCATCAATCAGTTAAAAATTTATCGTCAAGCCTTTGAATTTTATGCATGTTAGCTCACTTAGAAGTCTTGGACCAAATGATGAGATTTTCAAGCTCGTGATATCTGATCTACTTAATGTAGTGCTTTTGTGTAATGATAAGATAGAATTCACAGGGCTAATGTTTTCCGTTGCTGTAGCTAATGTAGTTATCGTATTTTATGCCACTGAACCATAAATGTTTAACTCCATGATTTCGTCTGAAGTATTGTTTAAAAGCATATATCTATTCCATTCTACTTGGAATTAAATCTATCCCTAGAACTCCATCTATTAAATCATGTTTGTTAGGATAAATAGAATTCAAGAATATAGATAAGCTATCGATGATGACCCATGCATACCCTTCATTCATCATTCCTATAGTACCAGCAAAGATCAAACAACCAATAGCATAGCAAAGGGTTCATGTTAAACTCTAGTAGAAACATGGAAGGAACTAAAACACAAAGCTTCATTCTTGCTAAGAGATCTTAAGCGATTAGAGTATTATGCAACAATTTAAGAGAAAGAAGGATTCAAGAAAGAGGAGCTTCGTTCATACTCATTGCATAACAAGCTTAGAAGTATTTATACTACTATTACATTGAGTTCCTTTTTAGTTTTCTTTATTAACTGACCTAAAGTACCTTTTCAGCTAATTAACTACCTTGTTACATTAATGAATCTATCCAAACTTCCCAGCTTAGCAAGAAGTCAACTGTATCAATTATCTATGATGAGTTATCCCCTACTTATTGCAAGCTGCCATCATGGTTGTTGTTGTGTTTATTCCCTAATGTTCTTTTTGATTATCTTTGACCTTGGTCACATCTAGTTTAACACCTCCTCAAAATGAGTGTGTATGTCATCTACACTTATCTTACTTAATAGCTTGTAGAATTGACTTGAACATAGCACTTAGTGAACAAGTCAACTGGCTACTTATTGCGTCTAATGTACTTGAATTCAATTATTCCTGTTTGGACCGTTTCTTTAATGAAGTGAAAATCTAAGTCAAAGTGTTTGGTCCACTCATGATATGTTGGATTTTCACCGATCTGCAAAGTACTTAAGTTGTCATAATGAATTGGAATAGGCTTTTGACAATCAACTTTCAATTATGTTATCAAATTTTGAATCCATGGCACCTCACATATATAGGAAGCCAGTGCCTCATATTTAACCTTTGTAGAGCTCTTAGCTACCACACTTTACTTCTTAGATTTTCAACTTATTAAGTATCCTCTAAGGTTGACCCAATAGTGTGTCACTGACCTTCTAGTGTCCTGAAATTCTCTCCAATCACTATTTGAGAATGCTTCAAGTTTGATATAATTTGTTCTCCTCATGAGAATTCCCCTTCTTGGAGAAGATTTAAGGTATTTCAAGACTTTGCATGCCACTTGCAAGTGCATTCTCCTTGGACTACTCATGAACCATAATAACATCTGTATAGCACAAGTAATGTTAGGCTTAGTAAATGTCAAATAAATTAATCTTCCAACAAGTTTTTTGTAGAAATTTGCATCCTTTAGCATATTTTGATCTTACTTTATCAACTTCTAATTTCGTCTAATGGTATAGTTAATGGCTTAGCTCCCTTTAGCATTCAAGTTTCCATGAGATCCAGGGTATACTTCCTTCGACACATGAACAACCCTTCCTTTGATCTTATAATCTCAACACCAAGAAAGTACCTTGGTGATCCAAGATCTCTCAACTTAAGCTTGGAGCTCAAATATCACATAACTTTGTTCACTTCTACTCTATCTTTGATACCAATAACCACATCATCCATTTTCACCAAGACCACTACCTTGTTTCAATTTTCTATCCTTTAATGAATGGAGAATAGTTTGAACTTAACTAACTAAGGCCATATTGGCAAAGAGCTTCTGTAAGCTTCACATATCATTGCCCAGATGCTTGTTTGAGGCCATGCTTTTCGCAAACTGCACACCAATTTTTGTCTCCTAATTGCTTATTGATCTTTAGGTTCATATCCAAGTGGGATCTCCATGTACACTTCCTCATCAAGTTCAACATTCAAGAAAGTATTATGAATATCCAATGGTTGCAAATGCCAATCATTCATAGCAGCCAAGGAGAAGAACTGTTTTGATAGTAGCTTGTTTGACTATTGGATTGAATGTTTCTTGGTAGTCAAAATCCTTTAGCTAGCTATACCCTTTTGCAACTAGCCTCACCTTTGTGCCTTAGAATCTCTCCATTAGACTTGAGCTTTGTTTTATTTACCCACTTACACCTAACAGCTTGACTTCCCTCTGGTAGTGCTACTATTTCCCAAGTTTTGTTGTCTACCAAGGTTTGGAGTTCTTCTAACATGACTTTTCTCTAGTGTGGTTGTTTTGCAGCCTTAACAGATGAGTTATGTTCCTGTACAACATCCAAAGATGCCAGGTAGAATGAATAGTCTTGGGACAGTTTGGTTGTGTCAAGGTAGTTAGATATAGGGTAAGAGGTGATGTTTGCTTAAGTTGTTTGTCAGAGGTTGTAATGGTAGATATCAATATATTTAGTTAGCATCTTAACCTTTTCTAACCTTCTAACTTGTGTTTGATGAGGCTCAGAAGGTGATTAGGATGGGATAATTCTTGGTTGGACTGATCAGTATGTATTGTTAAAGGTATGGAGTGTTGATTTTGAGTAACATCACAGATGAGTCCATCCCACTTCGTTGATTAGATAGAAGACATTCAGGTATAGTGGGAACAACATGAGAATGTCGTGAAGGGCTTGGAACATTGATAGAATCATGGAAATGTTTGCTAAAGGGAAAGATGTGCTCATGAAAGATCACATCTTTAGAGATGACTACTTCTTGGTTGTCAAGATCAAACAATTTATAGGCCTTCATGCCACTCGGATAACCTATAAAGGCACACCCTTTTTGCTCTTGAATTAAAATTTGATCTATTTCTTTTAAGGGTGGATGCAAAAGCCAAGTAGCTAAAAACTCTAAGGTGTTGATAGTTAGGTGGCTTATGGATAATGTTTCAAAAGGTGTTTTATAATTAAAGATCTTTGCCAGAAGTTTATTGATGATGTGTGTTGCACATAATACAACATCACCCCAAAACTTCTTAGGCATTGAGGCTTGAAACATAAAGGCTCTAGCAGTGGAAATGATATGTTGGTGTTTTCTTTCAACAATGACATTTTGTTGAGGAGTTTTAACACTAGGGTATTAATGTTCAATACTAGATTCAAAGAAGAATAAGGATAGATGAAATTCAGGAGTATTATCTGTTCTTATGGTAAGTATTTTGCTATCAAATTGAGTGTGAACTAGTTTATAAAGGAAAGGTAGTAAATAAGCAACCTCACTTTTATGTCTCATAAGATCTGTCCATGTACATTTAGTAAAGTCATCCATAATAGTCAGGAAGAAGTGGTAACCATTTATTGTAGTTGTGGAGTGAGAACCCCACACATCCACATGTACAAGCTGGAAAGGTTCAATAGTATAGTTATTATGTACAGGAAAGGGTATTCTCTTTTGCTTTACTTCTGGACAAATTTGATATATCTTGCAAGCAATTAAATTGACAAAAAGATGAGATGAATGTACTATCTCAGCTATGTGATGAGAAGTGCGGCCTCATCTACAATGTTAGAGATCAAAATTATCTTGAGGTGATGCTTCTTGTGAACACATGGAATTGTTGGATTCAGAGTTGAAGACAACTCTTTTCTAATGTAGGATATAGAAGCCTTCATTCTATTGAGCAAGTCCAGTCCTCATCCACGGTGAATGGACTTGGATAAGGTAGTGCCATGACTAAAGATAATGGAACAAGAATGAGTTTTGTTGAGTTGATTGATAGAGTGCAAATTGAACTTGAATGCTGGCACATATAACACATTGTTAATGGTGAGGAGATTTGAGTTACCATAGTCCTTATATTTGTGACAAGCACTCTAAACTTATCAGTGAGATTGATAAATACATGTGAGATAGGTTTTTACGATTGAAACAAATGAAGGGAGCAACATATGTGGTCTAAGCTTCCATTATCAATGATCCAATAGGGTAAATCCAAGGATGGTGCTCTATTCTTTGCTAATTGGCAATTGTTACTGAGAGATGTAAGGGAAACATGAGGTAGAATCTCAGTCAAAAGGAGTGAATCCTTACCTGCAAAGATGGAGTAAGAGGACTAAGGTTGGTCTAGTATTTGTTTGTTGGTTTGCTCTTGCTGATTTTGCATACTAGGTTTATAGGATTGAGTAATTCCTTGAGAGTTCAATAGCTTTATTAATCTCTTGATCTGCTCTTGAGATAGTGCTAAATCATCTACTTCCTCACCATTTCTATCACTTACACTAGGTTTGGTAGAGACTTGATTTGTTATTGCATGCCTATGTGATCCTTGCACTCATTTCCTCCAGCTTTTGTAAATTTGAAGTCAGGTAGGAAGCCTATAGTTTTATAACACTTTTCTTTTGTGTGCCCCTTCTTCCTACAGTATGAACACTCCAAATCATTCCTCTTCTTTTTTCCTTTCTGCGTGTGAGATCATAGCACTGGCTTTTGTCAAGGATTTATCATTAGTTGTACTTCTTTGTTCCTTCTCTATAGTAGTTGCATTAATCATTGAGAAATTTGCATACTCTATCCCTTTCTTGCATATTAGTGTAGTTTTGGAAGCACTCTTCATTGCATTTCCCACACTTGCAATGGGAAGTGGATGAAATTATCTCAGCTCTTCCCATATGATCATTAACTCTGTGAAATAAGCATCAACAAACTTGGTGCCCTAAGTAACACCATGTAGTTCACCTTTCAAACTACACACTCTACAATCATTAGGCTGTGAGAATCTCTTGGAGAGTGCTTACCATATTAGATATACATATTTTAAGTAGAAAACCATTGCAGCTAGTGAGTGAGTCATGGACTTCAAGAGCCATGCCACAATTAGGTCATTACACCAAATCTAGGCTTGGTGTATAGGTTTATCAAATGGTGGTTCTGTGATACTACCATTAATGAACCCATTGTTATTCTTGATAGTTAGGGCCAAAGGAAAAGAATGGCTCCATGTTGCATAGTTAGAGTTTGTGAGTTCAAGTTGAGTGATAATAGTGCCATGATTATCACTGGGATGAATTTAATGTAGAGAAGTTGGATCTTTCACTAAACCTGCAAATGCATTACGACTGTGTGATTAATGGACTTTGATGAAGACTCCATGAAATTATGAAAGGAGACCAGTCAAGAAGAAGCAGGAAAATTATCCAAAACCATAAAATAATAACAAACATGTAGCAGAGCATATAGGATCAAACTCCATCTATTTTTGTTACAAAAAACACAAGATATAAATTAAACAAAACAAATAAAAGAATAAAAACTGCACCTTTAAAATGTTTTCAAGATTCTCATGCATGATACATGGAGTTGTGGCCCTCAAACTTGGACCTATAGATTGTCCACATGATCAAGATACTTGTGAGCTCCTTCTACATTGCACAAAGCTCCTTTTGTGAAGCACTAACTCAAACACTTTTGGGTTGAGTGGATTTTGTGACAAAAGAGAGACACAAGAGGGTGACTAAGGTTTCATTTAGTCCAATCCAATTGTAACTAAATAAATTATACAACTTACTAATTTAATACTCATAACACATACCAATCTTATGTGTGTAACTCTTTAAGTTCATTTTTAAATGGCAATGAGCGTAGCTTGAAAGACATGGGTAATGTTTAGCCTACAATCCACATTGTAGCCCAATTAAGATAAAGTGGTTAGGATCACAATGAACCTTTTTGATCATGACTACTATGCCATATAAACTTTTTGTCTTACTTGGTCCCAATTGAGCAAGAGTAATGGATTTAGTCAAACTCACAAATTCGGTCAAATAACCAATTAGTATTTTTCTCATAAGACAAATATTCCTATAAAAAACTCTTTTTTGACTACACATTACCTTGGCCAAGGGCTTGTGTTTCATATAACACCAACTATATGGTACAAACGCTTTGCTCACTTGCAAGGAGCCAAATCCCTTATTGACCACATACATGCCTCTACACCCCCTTAAGCAACTGCATGTTGGACTTATAACTTTATCTTATATTAAGATAAATATTGACTCTTAATGCCTAATGATTCATTGATCATTATGTGTACAATAAAATCATGTCGTCTTAGGTCTAAATTCCATGCATCCTTAACACTATCACAAAGCAGGACATTGATAGTTAAGACTAAACTTCATGTGCCTGCTTTGCTTTATGAGTCATTGTTTGAATGCCCCATTACTAATGACCCATCCACACACATGTATTTTCAGGATCTCATATTGAATGACATAGCACTCACTATACAAATACAAGGTGTGCAAGTCGTACTGACTCTCTAATGCCTTTAGAGTGTATTTGACTCACGAACAAATTTTAGTGATTGAGTACCAAGAAAGCCTTGTATCTATGTTTATAATTCCTTATGAATAAGGCATCTTGACCAAAGACATAGGCACATGCAATACTTTATACTAATTAAGATTTACATGCATGAAAACTTGCCATTATATTGATATAGAAATTAATATTTTATTAACTAGTGTGACAAGTACATATATAGCTAAATGCCCTTCTATTATCTCTTATTTTTTATTGACGTCAGAGGGCATATCATTAATAGATGAAGACTCCATGAAATTATGAAAGGAGAATAGTTTAGAAGAAGCAGGGAATTTATCCAAAAACCTTATGGCTCTGATGCCATGTAAAACTATAGCACATGGAAGGCATTGTAACACAAAGCTTTACTCTTGCCAAAAAATTGAGAAAGAAGGATTTAAGAAAGAGGAGCTTCATTCAATTTTAGTCCCAAACAAGCTTACAAGTATTTATACTAGTATTACATTGAGTTCCCTTTTCAGGTTACTTTGTCAATTGACCGAAATTACACTTTTAGTTAATTAACTACCTTGTTACATTAATGAATCTATCTAAACTTTGTAGCTCAACAAGAAGTCAACTATATCGACCATCTAAGATGAGTTATCCCTAGCTTATTGCAAGCTATCATGATGGTTCTACTATGTTAATGCCCTCATGTTCCTTTTGATTAGCTTTGATTTTGGTCACATCTAGTTTAGCAATTTATGTGGATTAGAAACACCTTTGTTTACTTCATTTTCAACTTTGAGTTGTTTCAACATATGGCTATCTTCAGTTGACGTGTGGAGAGGAGCCATACATGCCTATCCAATGTCGATATCTTGGAATTTCTTAATCGCACGAGAAAGAAAATGTTTGCCATATTTGGTGGCTTCAGACAAAACCACAAGTTCAGGCCATTCAATTCTTTTACATATTGCTGCAAGAGCCTCTACTTGAATTGCATCTCCTAATGTTGTCCTAACAAAGGAGTGGTATTTAGTATTGGAAAGAGTAGAACTTCTTGTATTGAAAAAAATAATTGGCACAGGAACACTTTCCCCTACTACAACAACTAAAGTTTCTCCTATTGATCCATGAGGCCTTAGAACTTCGTCCTACTTTAGTAACTTGAAAACTGCATGACAAATAAAACATATTTTGTATCCCATTTCTTGAATAGGTTTTATTCATACTAGAAAAATATGTAAAATCTTGTGATTTAAGAGTAGGCTTCCACGTGCCCTTCTTCGGTTGTTAATAAAACTCACCTACAAGATTAACATGAAGCACACATTTAGCATCTTTCTTGTGTAGTTGTAATCTGGTTCTATAATTAGGATGCACTGAGTAGAAGTTAGAAATTACCATATCCATGCATATATAAATTTATCATCCTTGCAAAGGGAAAATTCAAGTCCAAGACTATGCTAATGCCAATTGTCCATTCCATTTGTTCTAAGTTTCTATTGTTGACTGGATTAGCATTACAACTATAAACTATAGAGGTATTGTAGGTAGTGATACAATAATACAATTCAGTTTAGGAGGAACCTACAGAAAAATTTGCACAAGCACACATGCACACCAACAATGAAGATAAAATCTTGAACACCAAATTTGTTAATGTAGTTCGAAGATCTAATCCTATGTTTGCGAGCACCAAACTAGGCCAATTTTGTTAACTCAACTAAAGTATAGTGGTAATATATGGTTAATTGCTCTTACACCTCACCACATAAGCCCTGCATCTTCTCTTATAGAGGCTGATTAGTTGATGGCACTAAAACACCCTTATTTTGTGTTTAACTTAATTACCCTTAAGCCTAACTCTCAAACTCTCAGTTGTTTTATACATCACATGGTTGCTTACACTCTCCAAGACTCACAAGAATATAAAAACTCTAAAGAACACTAGCTCTGTCGTGGCTAGTAGCTGGAGTGTTCACTATCGGTTGGTAGTTATAATTGTGGAATAAATGAACCCCCAATCCATCCATACACTTGTGAATCATATTTGACTCCAATTAAGTTGGTTGGAGATATGCATTAAGATAATGTAACAACATTATCTACAACATGTAGTGGAAATTTAAAATTAGTAGGTTGTTGAAATCTGTCTAATGTGTAGTTGTCCTTTCTCTTCTTGACATGAAATATGTCTACATCAAGAGTTCCATTGTACAGGAGTGTATCCAACCTCAAGATATTTCGATAGTTGGTTTCCAAGATGTTCTAGGTTTGTCAATCAAACAATAAGAGTCTAGGGTTGTTTGGATGTTGAATATTGCTAAACTTTTCTTGGAAGTAATTTTGTACAAATGTGCCAATACAAATATAGTAACAATCTTTTCCTTCGACACATTTGTGGCATAGCACACATCAGACACCCAGAAATTAAAAATAAGCAAAAATCTGAAAAGTCGCATTAGGTACCATCAAAAGTAGTAGTTCACCATCAATGAATAATTACTAAGAAGTTTAAAGTATCATAGTCATTGTCACAACAGTGTAGATAACAACAGAAAATTTGAAAAGTACACCTAAATGTAAATCAAACTATAGAATCTGAAAATTCCCTTTAATTGTAGTTGTAGCTTCATCCCCTCATGTAGCTTTAGGAGCTAATTTTTGGGTAGTACTCCCCTTTTGGTGCCACACATTTTCCAAAGGATGGTAAATGGGCAAGTGCTCATGAATTAATGAATTGAAGGGCCAATTGTAGGCAGTTGAGAAGCATTGGAACTAGCAACAATAGCAGAATCATCACTTGGATAAGCTCCAAGGTTATCAGTAGGATTTGCTATAGGATTAGGAGTGTAGGGTTGGTTGGACCAAGTGTTGTAATTCCAAGTTAATTTTAACACAATGATGTGATTCCACTAGACAGTTTATATGCCAATGTTGTAACACCAGCACTCACACAAAACATAATGTAAAAGAGATCATAATGACACACAATATGTTCACGCAGTTCAGAGCCTCAACTACTCTTACATTTGCGGGGTCCTCGCTTAGATCAAAGTAATCCACTATTTTAATGATTACAACCAAATACAAGTCTCTTGTCTCTTGCTCTCTCTCTCTCTCTCTCTCTCTCACGCGCGCTCTTTCTCAATTCCTTTAAACCAAGTCTACACTTAGTCTTAACTAGTTGTTGCACTTCTACATCTTTCCTAAGTGAAGTGTTTAGCCAAAACCCCTTTTGACCCCAACATTTGCATTGACGTGAAGTGAACCGCTCTCAAGAACTTGTATAGACTCAATATATCAATATATCAAAGATATGTGTGTGAATGTGTGTATTTTTCTCACTTAAAGCTCTTAATTCTCTCGAGGGAAGGCACACCCCAACCTTATATGACTTCAGCCCTTTTTATACTTCATTTGGCTCCAAGAAATTTGAGTGAATTAGCCTCCAAATTATCCAAGTCAACAAGTAGAAGATTTGGCCTAGAATCTATCCTTATCTGTGGCTGTGCTGGAGTTTTAGTTACAGTTTCCATTCTTACATATTGACTTTCCATATCGTGAGGATCCACTCCCATATTTTAGGCTTTCGAATCTTTTCTTGTTCATTGATGATCTGACTTAATTTAATCAACTTTCTCATCTTTAATTACGGAAAAATCCATTTGATATGGAAGGTTTCTAGGTTACCGTATCAAACCATGCTGATGTTGTAGTTCCACTGTTGACTTTCCTTCTGTAGCTGTAGTTCTAGTGTTGACTTTCTTTCTGTAGCTGCAGTTCTAGTGTTAACTCTCCTTCTACAACAAAGATTCGTATCTTTTTAACTTTGGTGACATATCATCCCATGACATGGAAATAATGCACACAAATTTCCAGATGATATTTGGTCAACTTTCAACAAATTTGAAATGATCTTTATCTATTTAATAAACATGGCAATAAATAAAGTTCAGCGCATCCATGCTTATTAAGATCTTTGACTCCACAATATGGAAATTCTTGAAATGCAATTTTTCCATTTTTGTCAATTATTTTCCATCACTATTTTCCTCAAATATTCTTGTGCCATATAAGTGCCAGCTCACAAAGTGCGAATAATCTCCCCTTTTGGTATTGTGTAGCACAACCTCATATATGAACAATGGAATCCATGAAAGTTCATAAAAGTTGAACACTTGTGGAAATAAGAAAACAGATTATAGGAAAACATTGTTCTAGAAGAAATTTGATACTTTGAATATGTTCGATGTTCCAACATTAATTGATCAACAAGGCAAAAGAACTCTAGGCAATGTAATTAACATGGAAAATATCAACATTCTTTTGGAGTTGGTATATAGGCTGAGTCACAATTTTTAGAGTAACATAAAGAATTCCATAGAAGTCCAGAAAATTAGAAAACCAAAGATAGTAGTAGTCAAGACCACTAACCATAAGAGGAAGCCAAAATAGCCAAAAATATCTTTTTCTCCCCTTTCACTTGCATATTACTTTCTTGTGCACTCTCTGTCTCATTATTCTAGTTAGCAACTTGGTTAACTATCTACATTGTGGAGACACTTTCTTCTGTCTTTTGTATGTATGTGGTGGATAGTGCAAAGTACATGTAAAAAGTTATCTCTTGAGGCCTACATGCAACGTAAGGCTACTCTTCTCCATACTCTCTCCTCTTGTGACACACCATGCTAAAGAACAATCAAGTACCAAAATAAAAGGGGTGTCTGGAACTACAACATTAGTATGCGGAGGGTCTAGTGGTAGCTGGAGCATCAACGTCGGATGGATTAGTCCTAAATGTAGCAATATGAATGTCAAAATCATGCCTTTGAGATTGCAACTGCCAAATCTAGGCCATAATCCCTCTGGATAGAGTTTTAAAGTGTCGAATGCTATCTTCCAATTTAGTCATACAGTAGCAATAGAGAGTTCAACTGTTTGTGGAACTCCAATTCCAGTTAGGCTAGTCCCCTTACCTTGGTGAATTAGCCTCAAACTGGTAGTGGAATAAGTAATGAACTCTAGATTGTACTTTAACACAATAATATCATCAAGAACTCCAAGCTTAAGTACAAGTATATTGGATACAATATTGCAAGATCAAAGTGTTTCTCAGTAGGGACATCTTCACTAAGCAATCAGTAAAGAATTCAAAGTACTCCCCCTAAAGCTCAATAACAAAAGTTCCACAACCTCCATTCTTGTTCATCAATTGAACTTAATTCATCTTTAAAAAGTTAGAAAATTCTCATCTATACCTCCCCTTAAATATGTACTTTTTTGTAACACATAATATCAAGGATCGACCAAAAAAAGAAGGAGGTGAGTGTTGTGGCATTCAGAAGAAGATGGATCAACCAAAATTATGGTTTCTTTAGTAGCTAAGTCAGAAGGAATTGCAGTAGCAACACTTTGTAGTGAGGTAATTTTTTGATCAAGGTCGTGTCCTTCCATCTAGAATAAATTTATGCATCTATACCTCTAGATGAAGCCTCAAAATAAATAATATATAACTCAAATTTTCTATGGTAGAAAGAGTAAAAGTTAGGGTAGCCTTTATAGTTGTAGTTCTAACGAAGTCAACAGGTGGTTGACTATGAGAACACGAGCTATCTCATCAAAGTTTGGTTTAAAATATTTTGAATAAATTCCCTATAGATTCGCCACTTGGAACCCTGACATCAAGTTGATTTGACTTGGTGAAACTCTAATAGAATTCCCATGCACATACATTTTCTTGATTGGATCTTGGGTAGTACTAGAGGTTGTGGACATTGGTTATTGAAGGCCTCTTCTTTTTCCTCTTAGGGGGTTCCATGCTTTCAGATGCATTCTTGTTTCCTTTTCTTTTCCTGCTTCTCTTTACCTGATACAAAGGTTTTTATTTCTCGCCAAGTTTTGCTATTAGGGTCTTGTCCTCATCTCGATCTCCTATAGTCAGAACATCAACTTCAACAGGAACAAGTGTTTCAGAGGATACCTTAGTTTCATTTTTTTTTCTTGTTTAGAAAAATTTCCTTATTCTTCCTCCTCTATGTCTAGCAAAGTGTCAACAACTTCAACCTTCGAAACTTTTCTTTAATGTTCTCATGGATCTCTTTCTCAATTGTTGTCAACAACTTCAACCTTCGAAACTTTCCTTTAATATTCTCATGGATCTCTTTCTCAATTGTTGGAATCTGAGCAATCTGTGTCTCAGGTCTAGGTTCTGGTGTTGGAATATCTTTGGGTTGTGACTCTGCTGGAACTAGGCTACCTTTTGCAACAGTTCTAGTTGGAATCAGAGTCTACATTGGGGATGGTGACGGTGGCCGAGGTTTCTTGTAGAAAAAATCTGCAGTAGAGTTAAAGTACACATAGATGAAGCTGGTGGTGGTGTTGGATTTTGAGCAAATTGTCCTCAGCTTTTTTTTTTTTTTTGTGATAAAATCCTTCAATTGAGAACACAATTTAAACAAGAGAAAGTAATGAAGAAATATTAGCTGATAGGAAATAAATAGAGATATGGAGGTTCTAAAGTCCTTTAGGAAGAAGGAAATAAGATTTTTAAGAATCCAAGTAATTATAGCAAGGTGATTGCATAAGAATTTAGACAATCTCCTCCAAATTTTTTTCTGTTTCTTCCCCTTTGGTATTGGGTTTCTTATGTTGGACTCTAAGCTAGGCATAAGCCTAGCTTTCTTATTAAAGCCTTAGAACTTTCTTAGTTTAGAGTTTTGGTCATTGTGGTGGTGCTATCATGTTCCCTGTTGTCATTTTTTTGCAACTTTTTACATATCTTTAACTTTGACCATGTTTCTAGGTATACTCCATCTTTTTGTTCTAACTCCGACACTGTTTACACTATTACGATTCTACAAATGCTGCCATTCTAGTGCTCTAGAAGTATGTTGGCACTGTAACATTCAATGTGACCTTTTTTTTCATTGTTTTTCTTATTGGTGGGATGCACATACTTCGTGTTGGTAGGATCCACATACACTATTCATAGGTCTGAGCAATCCATTAGCATAAGGGGCCCTTCTCTTATTGATACGCTTCTTTTGTCTTTTTTCCAAGGGTGGCAGATCTTCCAAAAAAGTTTTTATGGTTGGTTGAATATGCCTTGTCTCTAGTTTGGTTCCTTGAACCACTTTTGTCAAAGTTCTGTGTGGTGTTGGAGCATCTCTATACTATCACTTCGGTGGTGTGGCAACATAAGTCAAACTTTTTAATGCGTACTCTCTTTTGTCGTCTCTTGATCCTTTTCTTGAATTTAGGATCAATATTTCTCTCATCTGTAAAGTCCTTCAGAAGAGTAAGGCATTTAGTATAAATATGACCAGATTTGTGACAATATTCACATTAAGTGTTGCACTATCGGGGTCCTCTTTTGTTTTGCTGCTTCAGTGTTACAACACCAGGTGTAGATGCTTGAATAGATGCTAGCACACCAGGTGTAGTTTTCTGAGCAAATATTGGCATAAATTGGATCTCCTTGGGGGTAGCTTGGCTAGTTCTTAGTTGTTCAATGAATCTAAGTGTGATCCTTCGAAGTCTTGCCCATGGCTAATAGGTCATCAGGCTTTGCCTTATGCTTGTTTAAATTCTTCAAGGTTTTCTCGTTTTGTTTAGACTTTATAACTGCCTCTTAGTGCAATCTTGTCACCATGAAAATTTCCTCCCTCATCTTCTCCTTTCCTTTTAAAGGGTCTTGACTTCATTTTTTTAGGATATAATTTTATCAAGCATCATCTGGTACATGGACATCTATTCTTCATATGTGACTTTTGAGTCAGTGTCACTTGAATTGTCTGACTGTGATTCTGAAACTGCGACATGACCATAAGTATTCTTGGTTGGTGTTTCGACATTGTTAATGGTGATGTGGTTACTAGTCTGTTCATCCTTCTCAAATGCTTTTGAATGATCTTCACTCAAGGTTGTGGCCATTAATTTGCCTTGTTTCTTCAATGTGTCCACACATTTAGCAAGAATATGATTGTATCCGCCACATTGGTGACATTGAACACCTTTCCTAGAAAAATCATTTCCAAAATCTCTTTTACCCATTTTTTTACCACCCTTTGCAATAGTTTGTTTAGTGGAATTGGGAAGCCAGTTAGCTGTCTTTCCTTTCTTTCTTCATGAATGTTCTGAGCTATTGGCCACCATATCTATTTCATTATCGATATTAGAACGTTCCTCCTTTATGCTACTTCCTTCAATCTTTAGTGCCATCTCCTTTTCCTATTTAGTGTGAACTATGATCATCTTGAATGTTTGTAGTAACCCATCAATTCATCTAATCTTGTCTTCTCAATGTCTCGAGCCTCCTCAATAGCCGTCACCTTTGTAGAGAAGCGTTCTAGGAGAAAGCGTAGTGTCTTTCAGACAAGCTTGGCTTTTGAGTACCTTTTCCTAAGCTAGTTCACTTAGTTAGCTATGTCGTGTAGGTTCCCATTGAATATGGTGATTGTCTTATCGTCACCTATCCTTAAAATTTCAAATTGTGAAGCAAACATTTGAATTTTGGAAATACGAATAGAGCTGGTACCTTTATGGATATTTTGAAATATATCCCATGCTTCCTTCATCATTTCACAAGTGGAGATAAATTTAAATTGCTCTTCATCAACTCTGGTGAGTATGTTGTTAATGGCTTTGGAGTTCTAAGGGTTATCTTCTCCTCTTTGGTCATTTAGTTCTTTACATCCTTGACAACTTTCATGCCATCAACCTTAGTTGTTGGTGCTATCCATCCATCAGTGATGGAGTTACAGCCCTTCTCATTTATGGACTTGATGAAAGCCTATATTGTTGTTTTCTAGTGTAGGTAGTTAGTCCCACCTAGCAGTGGAAGTCGTGTGATTGAAGCACTTTTTTTCACACTCATGGTCGAACCTCTAGTTCTAAGATCTCACCTACTTGTAACCAAGTCCAAAAAGGTTGACGTGGCTCTGATGCCACTTGTAGGGTACGTTGGACTGAGTGTTGTAATTCTAAGTTAATTTTAACATAATGATGTTGCGATTCCATTGGATTGTTTATATGCCGATGTCGTAACACTACCACTCACATTGAAGATAAAGTAAAAGAGATCATAATAACACATGATATGTTCACGTAGTTCAGAGCCTTAACTATTCTTACATCTACAGAGCCCTTGCCCAGATGAAAGTAATCCTTTGTTTCAAATGATTACAACCAAATATAAGACTTTTCTCCCTCCCTTCCTACCTCTCTCTCTCTCTCTCTCTCTCTCTCTCGCTTCATCAAACTAAGTCCATACTTGGTCTTAACTAGTTGGTACACTTGCACACCCTCCTTAGGTGAAGTGTTTAGCTAAAACCCCTTTTGACCTCAACATCTACATTGACATGAAGTTAGCCCTTTACAAGAACTTGTACAAACTAAATATATCAATACATGAAAGACAAGTTCATGAATGTGGGTGTTTTTCTCAGTTAAATCTCTCAATTCCCTTAAGGAAAGGTACACCCTAGCCTTGCATGACTTTATCCTTTTTATACTTCATTTTGCTCCAAGAAATCTAAGTGAATTAACCTCCACATCGTCTAAGTCAACTAGTAGAAAATTTGGTTGAGAATTTGTCCTTATCTATGGCTGATGTTGGAGTTCTAGTTATAGTTTTCATTCCTGCATGTTGACCTTTCGTATCATAAGGATCCACTCTCATATTTTAGGCTTTTGAATCTTGTTCATGGATGATCTGACTTGATTTGGTCAACTTTCTCATCTTTTATTACCATAAAATCTGTTTCATATGCTAACTTTCCAAGTTATCTTATTAGACCATGTTGATGTTGTAATTCCATTGTTGATTTCCCTTATGCAGCTGTAGTTCTGGTGTTGACTTTCCTTCTACAACAAAGATTCATATCTTTTAACTTTGGTAACATATCATCACATGATATGGAAATAATGCAAACAAATTTCCAGCTGACATTTGGTTAACTTTTAGTTGATTTGAAATGATCTTCATCTATTTAATAAATATGACAACAAATAAAGTTCAATGTTTCCATGTTTATCAAGTTCTTTAACCTCCATGATACGGAAATTCTTGAAAAGCAATTTTTCCATTTTTTTTCAAGTGTTTTGTCACTATTTTCCATAAATATTCTTGTGCTACATAAATGCCAACTCACAAACTACTAAACAAGAAGCATCAAACTAGCCTGCATTTTCATCTTCTTTAGGAGGCTCTTGGACCTGGTTAATCTCAATTGGTACCGATTCACTAACATTAACAGTCATACTCGAGTCAAGTTGATTGCTAGGTCCATGAAAGTCAAGAACATCTTTAGGGACATCTGCTCCAATCTCAACAAGCTCTTTTTCTAGTAGGCTCACTCCCATAGTTGTCAATGTTTTGTGTAAGATGGCAAAATTGACATCAATATTCTGTATCTCAACCTGAAGGTTATTCACTTGATTCCTTTGCACCCTTCTCAGTCCCGACAATGACTACACAACATCTAATAAGTGCTATCTAGATGGGGAGGAGGTGCAATAGGGGAAGAAATGGTTCTAACATAGGAAGATAGATTATCAATTTTACCAAGCCTACATCAATTTCAAACTCTAAATATGATCAACTTTAGCCACCCGTAGCTTGTTTTTCTCAGTAGTAGATATCTTGGTGATTAACCTAAGTTAAGGGAGATAGGTTATGGCATTCTTTCTTCTAGCAAAGTGAATAATATTGTGTTAACTCAAATAATGTAGGTTAGCCAAACTTTCATTTCCTACGGAATAAAAGCAAGATGCTATGAAAGGATTTGAAGTAAGCATAGAAGACTTTAAAGCATTTGACTCAAGCTATTTGATCATACTCCCACTAGTCAACACATTAGCTATTCTATGTGAGGCATCCAAATCACACTCAAGCCAACCCAAAATCTATATTAATCACATTCCAAGTAAATCTCATAAACTTTCCTCAAACATAAACTTGATGATACTAAGCACAGTCAGGGTCATCAATCTGCTTAGACATGTTGGCATAAAATTTATTCACTATAGGAACAATAGAATGATCATAGGCTTTCACCAACACAAGTAGGCTATGTTGGTTTAAGAAATTTATAAATTCCTCTCAAGTAAATCACTTCTGATCAATAAACTATTCAAGTATAAATTCATAGAGAAAACATACCCTTGGTGTTGGTGAGCCCTTTCTGAATAGAAAAACAATCCTAAGGGCTTTGCAAGCTTGAACAATTTGACTTCTTAGCTGGAGAGGGTGAGTCATCAATCAATTTTTCCTTCTCTTTGTCTGATTTGGCTAGAGTCTGTGTGGTAATTTTGATAGATCCTCAACCACTTTTTCCTTCCCTTTTATTAACTTCTCAACAGCTGTAGGTGGTTCTTCTACCACTTTTCCTTTACTTTTTTGGAAGACTTCATTCTAGCAGAATCCTTGGTTTTCTTGGGCTTATCATTCTATTCACGAACCTTATGTTTCCCTTTTTCTTTTGAATAGGTCACAGGGGCATTATCAACAACATTGGCCCTTCCCTTATCTACCTTAGCCTTCTTCACCTTTTCAGGTTTTTGAGAAGATACTTCCCCAACCTTCCTTTACTTTTGAGCATCTCCTTCAATGGAACATCATTATAACCCTTTGAAAACCCTTCATTTGTTTTGGGTAATGTTGGAACCTTGGCCTTTGATTTGTGAATTTTTGTGATTGCTTTCATAGGCCTCCTTTACAAAAGAGACGTTAAGATAAACATGAATGATGAATTGCCTAACAAATGGATTCACCTGCCTTGTTCTTTTGTAGGATGTGAGCAATAGAATAAAATACATGTGTATAAAATGCATTTGCATGAAAAACAGATTAAAGCATAAAGTAAAACATTACATATATTCCATATTCACAATAATTTCATATGTTACATATTTGCACATATTCTTTTGACTATTCATTGGTTACGGACTTCATGCCATTTTTTTTCTAATCTGAACCATAGTCTACACTTCTGACTAAAGATGGTCATGTGAATTATTAGTTGAGCCCACTGTGAGCCCCATTAATTCAACCTTAACTAGGCAGTATCCAAATTTATAATCCCAATTAGTACGGTCATGTATTAGCTTCACTACTACCGGCTTCAATACTTTTAAGCTGATTGGGTAGGTTTTAATTTATTACCTGATTTGTATGGCAGAACTCATTATTGTCGGTTACTAATTATGAGAGACATATTCGCTTATTCACACATGTATCATTCAAATAGAAAATAGTTCAGAAATTTTTGTGAATGCTCACATCCAATTTTCAAGGAATCAAAACACTTCAATTTTTGTAGAAATCACCATGTCAAATCAACTTTCATAACAAGGAGAGTGTTGAAAAATAATTTCAAATGTGCAGTAAAAGTTCCTTTGAATAATAAAAGAAGTTTTGAAGATTTGTACAATTTGGCAATGTATCCACTTACCTACTATCAGTCTTGCTATTCCGAAATCTCACTAGTTATTGTCTTTTGAATTCTTATTTCACCAAAAAGGTTTATCCAAATTCCAACTCTATTGGAAATTACTTTCTTATGCCTTTAATGCATCCTATGTGTTTTGAAATTAATTCCATCTCAAATTTTGAATTGCCCATAAACTAGGTTTTTCTATTCGGGTTTACTCGTGTGATCTTTTCTATATCATGTTAGGATTTATTATCAAATTTCCAGGTTTTTTAAGCCTTAAAAGGTTAAAAATTGTATTCCAAAAGCTAAAATCAAGTTTCTCTTCATTTTTTGGGTTCTACGGTAGTGAAACATGACTCGTGACCACAAAAAATGGTTTCACGCCCACTTGATGAAATGTAATGTATTTTGTTATGTTCTGTGTTTCTATCTAGCGACTATGAAATGCCCATTCACGTATCAAGCACACGACATTCCATTTTTCGCCGCAGTAAGCCTTTGCGCACTGACAGACGCTACAATTGTGACCATGAAGTCACTCTTTGCAATTGCACTAATAGCCACAGTGCATACTACCTCGCACCAGGGCCTTGTTCCGCACTCATGAATTAGATCCGCACACCCACATGACGTCATCCCTCGACCATGGAGCTGGTCCAAAAATGAGTCTGCATGCACGTTTAAGGCACTGTTTGATTTCAAATCTCATTCTACTTAATTTTAATCCCCTTTTTCAATACATAAATAGATTCTAAGGATTCTGAGGATTTTCTAATCTTATTCAAAACGTAAAAATTCAATCTTGATAGACTTTCCATAATTTTCCAAAAGAAACCTAAAATTTTACCCAAATTTAATATATTTCCTATACATGAATTTTACACCAAATTTTTTACGCATGATTCAACTATAATGATTCCAATACCACATCCAAATTTTAATCCTTATATTTCCTATAGTTTACATGCTTTATGTGCCTAAACATGTTTCAAATAGAAAAACTCATCTCAAGTCCTACGTGTGTTGAAGTCAAACGAGTCTCTCTCTCTTTTCCTCTCATTGGATAGTGGTTTGCAGCTCTTGGGGTGGGGAATAACCCTTTGTTCTTAGGGTTTAAGCGTGTGTGCACACACGCACACATATATTAATGGTGTAACTAAGCTAATTATGAAAATTTAGACTCCTAAAATTTTAGGAAGAATTCACATGAATTTTCTGAAATTCTCCAAGCTAAATTCAGTCTCCATTTTTCCAAATTTAGTCTTATTTGAGCACGATAAATATTTCCCATGAATGCTCTAATATTTGGTAGGGTTGACTAACATAGTCACAAACTTATTTCCTGCCATATTTGCATTAATATTTCAGTAGGATTTTCACACGAAAAGGATTAAACATAATCAAGAATTTATTAACTAATCCTTTACTAACATGCCCAATAATATTTTACATAGATACTTACTATCATGATCCCTAAATTTTGGAGTATTACAATTTCTATATCTCTTTTACTATTACATTATTTTCACTAAAATTACACTTAAAAACACACACAAAAAACTGAACCGAAGATAACCCTAACCTATTACCCTAACCTATTAACTTCACATAATTATGGAAATAATTCCGTTTCTCAGCACATATGATTTTTTAGCAACAACAATTGTCGCTTTACAATATATAAACAGGAGGCATATGAAATCCCTTAGATGAATATTATATAAGAGATTTCTAATTCAATTAGTTAGCAACTCCAAAGTTATTCATTTTGATTCCATAGTGGATTAATAATAATCATTTATTTGACGGATTTGTGTGCAATTAAACCACCATTAAATATCAATATTTAATCATTAATGGATTTTGTTTCATTTAGATTAGGGATCGAATTTACTTCGTTATGTCCATTCTGACACATGGAAAAATTCACTACGTAGGATACCCCTGATTGTACCTCACAGATATTTATTAGTTCGAAGGTGACTCCCTTTTAGACATAACCCATCTCTTTTAATATTACAGTGTCCAGCCCTAGTGCTAGCTTACGAAATGATACAGAACCTAGCCTCACCCCTACTTCGTCGAGGCATTTTTTATCTCATATAATAACATGCCTCTTTCATTTTCTCCCTTTTATGTCATCCACTTGGCCTACAATGAGACTTCGAAGTATATAACTAAGTCAACCAATCCAAACACATAAATATACTTCTCTTTTTGATTCATTCTTGATGTCTAAACCATCACATAATATTTCTTGCATGTACATGAAGTCAAGGAAACTTACTTCACTATTTTTCACATAATTTAAATACCCAATCACGCCAAAGATCTATAAATTTAGAATAAACATTTCGATTATTTCATATATCTCATGCATTTTGGAATTCAACACTCAATCGAATATACTAATTGGAGAAGTTAACGTCACTTGAAATTTTTGACCGCTGGACTTCAACCAAATTCTCCACTGCACGAAAGCTATCAATGGGTAGAATACTATTATACTCGTCCCCTTAAACAACTACTCTTATCCTGAGTCACCTAATGTTAAATGTATTATTTAAACCCATACTTATACCCATTAGAATTAAATAGTATGGGTATGGGCCTTAATCATACCCATTAATATCCATGGATATTTGTACTTAATATTTATCCTTTGATAACCATGTGTATTATGAAAGAAGTGATATTAAAATTTTCTTTTAAATGTAATATTTGCAAATAAATAGTTGTGGGTATTTAAATTGAAAATTTCTATGGCACACTTAAATATATTTTTTCAAAATTTAGTCTTAATTTAATTTATTGAATTTTTGATAAATTTGATTTCCAAAAGTATAATATGTTATTAATTCAATTTATTATGAACTTTTTGAAACAAAAATTAAAATTAATTAAATATATTTATAATTATAATATTAACAATGAATGAAATATTTTGCTCCATTTAAAATAGATTTTAGAAAATTTATATTCCAATTAAATTTTAAAAATTAATTTAGATAATAAAAAATCAAACAAAATATATTCAATTGTTGACCTAATGTAAAATATTTTACCTGTACCTATATCCATTGGACAATAACCAGTGGGTCGCTACCCGATTTAAAGCTTGGGGAAGAAATACCTCCTAATTGTGCAAAAAATAGAATTTGCAAAAGCAATGGCCAAGCGATAAGGGACCACAATTAAGGAGATAATCAGTATGCAAAAATAACCTAAAAAATCAATCTTTCTCCTCACGAAGTTTAATTCTTTGAATAGTTTTAATATTCATTCAATTCAATTATTAATCAAGATTTTCAATTTTACTTCTATTATCTCTCTTGAGTGACGAATGGGAATTGATGTGATTTATTAGATTCTACTAGTCTCTCAACTTAAAATATAGCCTAACGTGCATACCTTAGTTACAATGCATAAAATTGACTCTCTCTCTCTCTCTCTCTCTCTCTCTCTCTCTCTCTCAAGTCTATAGTTTCACACATAATAGATAATCTAATCACATAGACAAACTAGAATTAAGCATAGGCAACAGAAATAATTGAAGAGAAAATATTATATTAAAATTGAATTGAATAAATCAAATCATGATTCAAATATGTTTGAATGATTCCTAGGCACTAGACAATTTAATCATACATATTCTCAACTAATCCTATCATAAAATTATCCAATAAATCAATTGTAGAGGAAAGACAAGAAAAGGAAAAGAAAAACTCAAGATAGGCAAATTGTCAAACTTAAAGCCCACCTACAATCTCCGCAAATTTCTTCAACAATTTTCCTTTGTCTCTCTCAAGTTGCTTGGACTATTTTTTCTCAAAATCTCTATAAAAACCCCTAAAACCACTCTTACATCTTTTTTTTTTCTAGCTGTTTTATATACTTATGGAAGGATAAGAATTATTTGGTGCTTGAAACTCTTGCTTTTTTTTTCCAATTCTCCATTACCTTGATGGATCTCACTTATTCTTGGATTGATCACAACTCCATCGGATCAATCTCTATTGATCCTTTGTCTTGTCATCATAATCATCAGCTTCCTAAATTGATCTTCCTCATCAACTATGTTAATATTTGTCTATCCAAGGGTGTTCAGATTGCAATGTATCAATCATTCTACTGGATCATAATTTCAGAAGGTTGGTTTTTCAACTATCGATCTATTGATTCCTCATGTCCTTATGATCGATCTTGGTCAATCCAACATCTCCTAGATTGATCTCTCGAAGTCTTCAAATCGATTCATAGTCCGTTTTCTCACTTTTTCTTCTTTTTTTCCCTCATTTCCTTTTGTACCTACAATTTGCTACTTTGAATGAATGAGTAGATACATTGTCATAAATATATAGACAAAACAAGTTTTATGCACATGACATTGTATATTTATGCTGTATTGTTAAGAATATAAGCTTATTCTAGTAGCACAATGTGAAATATAAGTATTTTTATTTTAAATTTTTTTATTTGTTATCCTTGTTGTCCTTATCTTTTAACTTATTTACAATTATGTTCTCTCTCAAAACTTTCTTGTTTTTTTCTCAATTTTTTTGGATAATTCTCTATTTTCTCATTTTAAATATCTTATGTTGGCACTTTAAGTGTGAGTTGGTACTTTTGTGGCATAAGTTAAATGTGAAAAGTTTTTGTCAAATAATCTTGACTAAATATGGAAAATTACAATTTAAGATTTTCTATAATTCAAAGGTCAAAGAATCTTGCCCGACATGGTAAGATGAAGACTTCGACCATTCCTTAATTAATGGAGTCCAAGAATAGATGAAAATCTCACAAAAATTGTCTAGGCTTAAGGTTGTTAAAATCATATCGATATAAGACGAAGAAAAACAAGAAAAAGCTAAAATTCAGGAGAACAATGTGCATAACAAGGAAAGTCTTCCTGCTAAACAAGGAAACAGTTGCGTTGCATCTTCAACACGAACCTACTTACTAGATGTAATATTAACCGTAATCTTAATTGAAAATCTAGAGACATTTTGGAGCTGATCTACATGGATTCCATGGACACAAAAACAAGTATAAATAAGGCAAATTTTTTTATGATTAGGCTATGCCTTCCTTGAGAAATTTGTGAATTTAAAGTGAGAAAACACCCACATTTACCTACGCGCTAAAGTTGTATTGAGTTGTTACAATTCCTCATAAACTGCAAACTTCATGTTAACATGTATGTTGGGGTGGAAGGAGTTTTAACTTATCACTCCATTTAGTAAGAGTGTGAGAGTGCACCAACTAGTTAAAAACAAGTGTGGATTTTAGATGAAGTGTAAGGTGGGTAAGGGACTTGTGCTTGGTTGATTGTCATGTAATCACTATGATTAGTGGATTATTTTGATCTAGGAGAGTTCCCTGTAGATGTAGGAGATTATATCCAAACTACATAAATATATTGTGTCTTTGTGTTTACTTTTATTTTATATTATGTGTGAGTGGTGGTGTTACAACTTTGGATTAACAATTTTCTAGTGGAATCACAACATCATTGATTTAAATTTAATTTGGAACTACAATTCCTAGTCTAACCTAATGTACAAGTGGCAGAGCCATATCACACTTTTTAAACTTGGTTGCAAGTAGGTGAGAACTTAGAATGGGATCATAAGTGCAAAGGAAGGTGCTTCAGTTATGTGATCTCTACTGTTATATGGAACTAGCTATCTCTACTAGAAGGCTTGGAGCTCCAACATTGATGGATGTTGTCAAGGATATAAAAAATTAGATAGCCGAAAAGGAGTGGGTAGCTCTTAGAAACTACAAAGCTATCAATGCCATACTTATGTGAGTTGACAAGGAGCAATTTAAATCAATCTCTACTTGTGAAGCGATGAACAAAGCATCCATTCTGGTTCTATATTAAGAAAATGCTTAGCCAATTCCATGCATCTAACCAAAAAATCCTTTGTTCTTCCAACCTTTTCATCTTCCCATTCATTGCTTGTAGTCCTCCCTACTTCTTTTTATTCTACTAATGAATTATGTAGAATAATGCACAAATTCAAATTAGTTAATTATTCTCAAATAACACCTTCTGTGAAGGCACAAGCACTGCATGTATTTTTAAACTCCAAATTCTTAATTCACAATTTAAAAATGTGAGGATAGGTTCAATGAGAAACTCCGAAACATAGCCAACCAGGAGTTCCAGGTTAGAAAGAGGTACTCAAAAATTAAGTTCGTCTGGAAGACACTACATTTACTTCCAAAGTGTTTTTCTACACAAGTGGTGGTCATTGATGAGGCTCAAGATGTGGAGAAGATGGGGTTAGATGAATTGATGCCCTTACTGTAAACATTCAAGATAGATATGGTTCAAGCCAAAAACAAAAAAGAGTTGGCTCCAAAAATTAAATGAAGCAGCAGAGAGAAGTAGAACTCAAACACCAATAATAAAGTGTCCTCCAGCTGGAATGGCAGTTCTACCAAACTAAAATAGGAGAAGGTGGTAAAAAAATTATTAAGGACTTAAAAAAATGACTTATCAAAGAAGAGTGTCTAATGCCATGCATGTGGTGATTATGGTCATTTCTTTGTCTAGTGTGCAAACACTTTGAAGAAACAAGGCAAATTGATGGTTATGACATGGAGGGAAGATAATATGGGGTAATCAAAAGAGGACGAGTGAACGAGTAACCACACTACATTTAATGGTGTTGGAATAGAGGCCAAAACTATTCATGCTCATGTTGCATTCCAGAGACATAATTAGACTATAGCAGTGACACTGACTTTGAAGTCACTCATGAGGAATTGATGTCCACATACCAAATGATGTATAATAATTTTTTTTTTCTAAAAAATGAAGTCAAAACTCTTCAAAAGGAAAAGGAGGGGCTGAAGGATGAAATTTCCATTGTCAAAAAATAGCACCAAGAAGCGATCTTGGAATTTGAACAAAAGAAGACATTGGAGAAACTAAATAAAGGAAAGGTGAAGCTCGATGATCTGTTCATCATAGGAAAGACTTGTAAGGATCAATTTTTGGTGTTTGGATTCCTAGATCAATGATCAACTAGGTTCTAGTTAGGTAGCCCTCAAAAAATCCTAATTTATGCCAAAATCTATATAGGCAGCCGCATTTGGTGTTCCAGGATCAAAGCAAAAAAATAGAAGAAGATGCTGACAAAATAGAACTCAATGTGAGCATTGTCATAAATTTGGTCATATTTTTACTAAATACTCTACTCTACCATAAGAATTTATAGATGATAGAAACATTGATATCAAGTTTAAGTCAAAGACTAAGAGGCAACACAAGATGATGTGGGTTAGAAAATTTGACTTACGTTGCTACACCACTTATACTATTGTACAGGTATGTTCTAACACCACTTGGTATTTTGATAAAGTATGCTCAAGGCACATGACAAGGGATAAAACAAACTTGACCAAATATAAAAGTTTTTTTTGGAGACCATGTTATATTTAGAGACAAGCAGAGAGGTTGTGCAATTGAAAAAGGGGTTCTACATGTTAAAGGGATGCCAAAGCTAAGAGACATACACTATGTTGAAGGATTGATGGCCAATCTTCTTAGTATCAGTTAGTTGTATGATTAGAATCTCCATGTCCATTCTACAAGACACAAATGTTATATATATAATGAGAACTACAACCAAGTGTTGACTGGGAAGAGGTCATCTGATAATTGCTACCTCTTGCAAGATGTTGCAACATGCCATAGAACAGACAAGAAAGAAAGCGAAATTTAGCTTAGGAGGTTAGGGCACCTCAACTACCATAACCTTATGAGGATTTCCAGAGCTCATGCAATCAAAGGTGTACCTATTCTTATAGCAAGAAAGAAGGGTGTGTGTGGCCCATGTCAATAAGGAAAGTAGCATAGGAAATTTAATTTGGTGTTGTGAAACCTATGTACCTCTAGATGCCTTGACCTGTTGTACATGGAGCTGATGGGGTTGACTAATGGTTCTAGTCTACAAGATAAGAAATACATTTTCATATGTGTTGATGACTTCAAAAATAATGCTTAGGACAATTTTGTTAGAGACAAGCTAAAAGCCTTTAATGCCTTCAACTCTAAACCAAAAGAGGAGGTGGACAAGATAATATAGCTGAAATATGAAGTGACTAAGAATGTGAGTTTGAAAATCAAAATTTTAGAGAATCTTATGTTGAAAATAGAATTGATCACTAATTTTCTTCACCAAAACTTTTGTGACAAATTGTGGAAAGGAAAAATAGATCTATACAAGAGATGGCTTATGTAATGTTCAATGCCAAGAAGAAGAGCCAGAGTAGTAGGCTGAGGTCGTAAATGTGGCATGCTAAATTATCAAGTGGATACATGTTTGTTCAATCTCAAAAAGACTCCTCATGAGTTGTTGAAAGGTAGGAAGCCCAACATTGGCTACTTTCATGTCTTTAAAAGCTAGTGTTATATTTTAAAAGGTCATAAACCAACCAATAAGTTTAATTCTAAAAGTGGTGAATGTATATTCTATGGGTATTCAACCAAAAGTTGTGCCCATTAAGTTTATAACTCATAAATTAAATGTTTGATGACATCTATTAATGTGATTGTTAATGATGAGGAAATCTAGGTGCAAAATGTTCCAAAAGAGGATGAAGGATCCAACAATGAAGTCAAACAAATTAAAGAGAAGGAGCCTACCAGACTTTTTGGTTGTAGAGATAGCCATTAGGTGGTCATGATGATGGAACATTAGAATAGTTTGGCAGCATGATGATAGAGCACTAAGATAACCAATCTGAGAACCATCATCGAGAGTTCAAAAAAATAACCCACCTAATGTAATTATTGGAAGCTTTGATGACTAATAGGGGACTAGAGGTGTAGAACGTGAGAATTATTGAGATCTTGTAGGCTATACTTGCTTGATATAGATAAAGGAGCTAAAGACTATTGTCGAAGCATTAGAAGATGGATATTAGATCATGGTAATGCATGTGAAACTTAACCAATTCATCCACAATGATGCTTAGGAGCTAGTAGAAAGGCCAAAGAATGCTAATGTCATCAAAACAAAATGAATTTAAAAAAAAAAAAAAACTGATGAACATGGGAACATTACTTGAAAAAAGGCTAGGTTGGTTGCCCAAGGGTAAACACAAGTTGGGGTTGTCGATTTTGATAAGACCTTTGTTCCTATGACAAGAATTGAAGCTTTTAGGCTACTTATAGCCATTTCTAGTTACTTTAACTTAACATTATACCAAATGGACATAAAAAGTGTGTTCTTGAATGACATTCTACATGTAGAGATATATGTTGAGGAACCTAAGGGTTTTAAGGGCTCACACAACCCCCTTCAAGTTTACAACTTGAAGAAGGCATTATATGGGTTAAAGCAAGTACCAAGAGTGTGGTATGAAAGGCTTTCAAAATATCTCTTTAAAGAAGGTTATGTGAGAGGGAGAGTGGATAAAACTTTTTTCGTGTGGCATTCTGGCACCAACTGTTAGTGATGCACCCTTTAACATCAATAGATAGTGAGGGATATTGGTTGTATATATTTATTTTTCATATATTAATAAAACATTATTTTGTTTTATATCAATATTATGGCATCTTTCTTGTATGAAAACCTTGTATGATATAAAGTTTTGCATGTACCATGTGATTGAGTTAAGAAGCTTTATTTATAAAGGGTTACGAATATGGCTACAAGGCTGTCTTAGGACATAATCATTAAAATTTGTTCATAAGTTACTCTTTGTTGTTTATATCTCACTTTATGATCATGTTAAGTGCACGTGAGACATAGACTGAAATGACATTGTTGTCTTATATGCATGATGGTGAGTGTGTCATTTGAGTATTAAGGACTAACATAGGACTAATATCTATCTTGGTATGAGATTGATATTGTTACTTTGGTGCATATAGAGATATATGTGTTCAATAAGAGATTTGTCTCGATCAAGTGGGTTGTAATTATTAATATTAATAATTAAAGATTAAATTGGCTTTAATTATTAATGAGATTAATAGTTAAATAATTATGGGCTAAAATAATTCAAGGTCCATGTACGAAGCCCATAGAATCCATGTCATATATGCCCTAAGTGCTATCTATAGAAATAAGAATCCTACCAATTGCAGAAGGTTGTGTTTTGGAAATAAATAGATTTAGAAGAATTAAAAATTACTAAAAAAATTAGAAAATAACAAAAATCCGTCTATGTTCTCCAAGAAAGAGAGAAAAGTTTCTAGCTTGCATTTTGCTTCCCTTTCTTGTCCTAAAGCCTCCTTGTCCAAAAACGTTTTGAGTTGGAGCCCTGCAAAGGAGTTTGTAAAGATGTTGAGGGTGCTTGTTCTTGTTTCAACCATATGGTTTAACTGGAGATCAGGGTTTGAGCGCTGTGACTTTATGGATTACGAGTTTACTCAAATTGAAATACGATTCCAATGGTATAATTTAACCACTTATATGTATGTGTGTGTATTTTTGTGCATGTTATATGAAAAGAATAAAATGGGTTTGGATTATTGTTTTCTGCTGCATATTTTGTGATGATGGATGTTTTAAGTTTGAAACTTTCCACCCCGAACCCATTGAAACCCTACACTAGCATCTTAGTGGCTCAAT
The DNA here is from genome assembly GCA_019155195.1 of Avicennia marina. Taxonomy (NCBI): domain Eukaryota; kingdom Viridiplantae; phylum Streptophyta; class Magnoliopsida; order Lamiales; family Acanthaceae; genus Avicennia; species Avicennia marina. The sequence continues at coordinate 3,338,858 of CM032757.1, read as the reverse complement.
ATGTGGACGGCAAAGTCTTCAGATCAAGGTCTCAACAACTTGTAAATAAATTAGTGGCCTTATACAAAGTGAATATAGATGAATATAGAAGGGAAACTTAATTCCTTTTTAGGCTTGCAGGTTAAACAATGTAATTATGGAGTCCTTATATCGTGAACTGAAGCAAGAATGCTAAGGGATTAGTGAAAAGATTTGGGTTGGAAAACTCTAGTGGTGTTGAAACACCAATATCAACACTAAATTGTCTAAGCATGATGCTAGAGTTCCAGGCTATCCTAGCCTAAGTAGAAGCATGATTGGTAGGCTACTTTATCTTATAACAAGTAAACCGGATATTTGCTATAGTGTGGGAGTATATACTCGACTCGGATGAGCCCCCAAAGGAGAGCCATCTAAATGCTACTAAAAGGATATTTGCTACATCGATTCTATGGTGGACCTTAGTTTATGGTGTTCTAAAAATTCTAATATTAATTTAGGTGGTTTAGTGATGTTGATTGGATAGGTAATGTTAATGATTGTAAAAATACAACTGAAGATGTTTATTTTGCTGGAAATAACCGTGTTTCTTAGTTTAGCCAAAGGAAAATTCAATTTCATTATCCATATTCGAGGTGGGTACATAGCGACTGGTACATGATGTGCCCAACTTCTTCAGATAAAGCTAATTTTGTAAGATTATGGAGTTCATCTAGATGAGATGTTGGTTATGAGTGATAACTAAAGTGTTATAAACATCTCAAAGAATCCCATACAATATAGTAGGACCAAGTATATTGATATTAAGAATCACCTCATTTGGAAGTTGGTGGAGAATAAAGTAATCGTGCTAAACTATGTTAGAACACAATAACAACATGCAAACATCATGACTAAGCCTTAGACCAGAAAAATTTTGAGGCCCCAAGTTGTACGATGGACCATTGTCTAGCTTAACCTGACCTAAAAAGTCTAAAAGCAGCTGAGGAAATAAGCAGTAAAAGAGAAAATTTGGAGAGAAATTCCCTTGATCTACATGCTACTACTTCCCTAATTAACAAGGATTCTTGGAGATTATTTCCATTTTTCCTAAGACTGTCAACCCTTCATGTCTTTGTATATTTGATATTATCAAATATCTTCCTCACCAAATTCATGGATACATTGTATTACTATGGAGAAAGTTTTTTTCACTTTGCAAAGAAAGGCAGGATGTGGTCAAGGTACTCACTAGAGTACTAGGGGAAATCTAACATCACTGTCAAAATCACCAGTGCAGACTGTGATGTTGCTAGATACTATTATACAAGGTAGCCCAGCACCACTAGAATCACTTTCCACTAAAATTGTGACACTAGAACCTATTTTAGAAAGCAATACTGCACCACTTAAGTTCCAACCTAATTAGAATTTGAAGCCTTAAAAAGAAACCCTTGTAGCTTTATATAAAGAGGGAAGTTTGAAAATTGAGGAACTTGGAATCCTTTAAGAAGCATAGATGGAAGTGGAAGTCATGATTCTTGTAGCAAACCCAAAGGTATCCCCTAAAAATCAATTTCCTATGGAAGTTGCTATTCTAACTACAAGGGAATAGGACATGAACACAATTATAGTAGCAAAGCCAGCTACATAACAAGAACTCTCGCAATAGGGTGAGACAAGTAGGAAGAGGAAAGGCAAGAGCAAGGTGATCGAAATGAAGGAACCACCCAAGAAGAATTAGAAAACGAAAAACGTTTTAGTAACAAAGGCTTTCAACCTACAATATTTCTCAAAAGCTAACAAAAAAAGATCAAGTACATTACAAAATGTAACTTTACTATTGAGAAACTTTTGGATGTTAACAAATTCAAAGAGTTTGACTTTGGGGATAATGTGAAGGAATTGGGATTGTTTGATTTCCTTGTCTAACTTGAAAGAATTCTATCCTAAATTAGTGAAGGAATTTTATAGTAATTTGACCAAAAGAGTGGGCGATGATAAATTCTTATGTTATGACCAAATCTATAATATGGGGTGACTTTGTTAGATTTTGACCAGTTGATATCAACTTGGTGTTGGGATTCTAGAAAGAGGATGAGCAGGGAACATACGCAAAGGACTTTGAGGCAACTTGTGATGAGATAGCTCAAATCTTGACAGCCAACTATTTCCTGATGTAGCTTGTTACTACCTTAATGCGATCCTTATCATTGAGCGTGAAGTACTTCTTACTTTACAAGTTTGTTACAACTAATTGTTTGTCTATGGCCAATACTAAAACCATAGAGATTGCTTCTATGCTTTGTAGCTTGGGGATGAAAAAGAAAGTTAAATTTGGGAGTTGTAATTTTTCAAAACATGATGAACTTTGCTGAAACCAACTCTACCATAGGACACTTACCTTACCCTACATTGATCACAAAGTTGACAAGTTTGAGAATTAATATTGATGTTGATGAGGATATCCAAAAGGTTGACAATTTGATGTACAATTCATGCTCGATGTGTTAGGGTAAGGTTGATGACTAGAACTAGAATTCCCTAAACAACAATGTTCTCTGCTCCCACTGCACGAGCAAAAACTCGAAGGAAGCATTCTATGCTTTGAAGCTCTTTCTAAATGGATTTATGCTTAGATCAAACAACTACAAGCTTAAAAGGAAGAACTTAAAATTCATATTGTCTCACTAAGAATTATTGGTGATCAACTTCCTAGGGAACCAACTGATGCAAATGCTCTAGTTGTGGCTAAACCCTCCTTTGGCTAATGCTGTGACTTCACCACCCTTTAATGATTAAGTCTTTGGCATAGTGTGTTATAAAGGGTGAGTGTATATGAAGGGGGAGAGGTAGAAGGCTTTTGAAGTTGTTGGACTATATGCATTGAGGGGCAGTATTTGTGGATTGGATGGACTTGGTTTTCTTGGATGGCCTTGGATGATATTTGGCTATTCTAGTTTTAGTTTTCTTGGTTTTTTGGCCTTCTAGACTTCTTCTATGTGTTTTGTATTTTGCTAGTTATTTTATTTGGTTGCTCATTTTGTTATGGTATTTATATATGAAAATATTAATTTAACTGATGTCCTAGCTCTAGAAGACTACAACAGAAAGGCATGCAAAAATTTGCAATGCCAATTTAGCTACACTAGACTTGTATTGGACTAGGTGTTCTCTTGAATTATTATTTATCTGTTGTTGGAACATCATAAACTTAAAGTATTCATAATATTAATTTTGTCAAGAACAATATTTTCTCTATAATAAAATTTCTATGATTTCCATATTTTGCCCAATTTCCTGAAATTCGTTGTTTGTATGTGGGGTTCTACCACACAATAACAAACATGGAGATTGTTGGCACTTATGTAGCACAAGTTAAATATGGAAAATATTTATAAAGAAAATCTTAACAAAATTTGGATAATTGTAGTTCAAGACTTTCTATAATTCAAAGGTCAAAGAATCTTGTTTGATATGAAAAGATGAAGACTTTGATCATTCTTTAATTAATGGCGTTCAAGAATAGATGGAAATCTCTCAAAAAACCTCTAGACTTGTGGCTATTAGCATCATGTCTACACAAGACAAGGAAAGATATGAAAAGGCTAAAAAATTAAGAGAAAAATCCATGTAACAAGGAAAGAGTTCTCGTTAGACAAGAAAATAGCTGCTTAAACTTCAATGCTAGCCCTCTGACTAGACATAATCTTGATCATAATCTTAACTAAAAATTTGAAGATATTTTTGAGTTGATCTACACAGATTCTATAGATGCAAAATCAATTATAAATATGGTAGCATCGGATATAGCTAGGGTGTGCATTTCTTGAGAGATTTGTGAGCTTAAAGTAAGAATACACCCATATTCACCTACATGTTAAACTTGTATTGAGTTTTTACAAATCCTATGAATTAAGGACTTCATGTCAACGTGTAAGTTCGTCAAAGCTGTTTTGACTTGTCATTTTAGCTAAGGAGAGTGTACCAACTAGTTGAAATCAAGTGTGGACTTGATTTGAATGAGGTGTGAGGGAGGTAAAGTATGTGTACTTGGTTGATTAGTTTGTAATCACTTTTAATGGATTACTTTGATTTGAATGAGTGTCCCACAAGTGTAGGAGGTTGTCTCCAAATTCTATAAATATATCGTGTCTGTGTTTAATTATATTTTATATTTTGTGTAAATGGTGGTGTTACAATATCGAATTAACAATTGTCTATTGGAATTGCAATATCATTGAGTTAAATTTAATTTCAAATTACAACTCTCAGTCTAAACTAACCTACATTTTATATATATATTTTAATTTTAAATATACATACATATATATATATATATTTCATTTCTATTAAATAAAATAAAATAAAATATTTTTTAAAATTATAATAGATTTGCACATGCATAAAGAATGCTACTTTTATGAATATGAAATAAATTATAAAATAAAATGCTAATTTTAATAAAGGATCTGAATTGGTCTTGCGAATATATACTCTTTATAAAGCCTTTGACCCCTAGAATTCATACTTTTGATTGGTACAAAGTGAAATCTCATTATTGCCCGCATTATTGCCCTTATTATCATATTGCACATGAGTCGGATAAAAGTAAAATGAATAAATTTAAATATCTTTACTTTTTTAACTGAAACACATTCATGCTTACTTATCAAGAGATCTTTATCAAACCAAAAAAAACAAAAAAGCCACCATCTAATTTTTCAAGAAAATCTATACCTTTTATCTCTATATATGTGTGGATAAATATGCTCAAATAATTATAATTGTGCATGGGTTATGTGTGCAAAATTGCCAGTGTTTAGCTATCGTTTAATAGATATGACGAGTTGTTTTGTAATATAAGTTATGATTAATAGTTTGATTAGTTCAAAGAAATTTCTTGGAAGAAGTTTAGTTTGATTACCTTGTGTACAGATAAATGACCTCATGAAAACCAACTTTTAAAAATCACAGTATTCCCTGGGTTGTATATCTTGTCTCATTTAACTTCTATTGGAAATTAAATAGAAATAAAATTTATACAAATACTTCTAGAATTATCCTTTCTCATGAATAAGTAGACGATGCATGGAAACATACTGCGGATAAGCAAATGAGTAAGTGTAGGGGTATGATAACATGTGAATTTATAGTGTATTTGAACCCCATTTATGTGTGGTTCTTATTTCTCGGATGCATGTGAGCCAAAATGATGAAAATATGTTTTCATACATGAATTGTATTAATTTGGGTGATTTAGATGTGTAAGAGTGCTAAGTAATTGATTTTGGCGATGTACTACACTTAAAATGTAAAATTTGGCTTGCATTAGGGTTAGACATGTGAGGATAGAAGTCGCGGCCACAAATGGAAGAAATTCAGCAATGGAGGAAAACCAGAGCTTATTCAAAAAATTTCCATGTTTTTTGATAGTGATCATAGACAAGAGGCTTGCGCACACAAGGACTAAAGCTATAGTGGCAAAACGGAGCACAGAGTCCATTGGAACATGAAGTAGAACACTCTGCGATTGAGCTCATGACTAAGGTGTTGAAGATTGTGTCCATAGAGTAAGGTGGTGTGAGTGCAAGAATTGAGACACAATAATTTATGCAAACCTGTGCCTAGGTTCACGGGTGTGAGAAACAATAGTGTGACCAAAAAGCCAAACATCACGGCCGTAAGTGACAGAAAAACACAAGATCGACTAGGGATTCTACATGGATTTTGAAAGGCCTTTTTTATCTTTTCACATTATACGCGAACCCCAAACACTTTCCACATATAGATACATGTTCTACACATTTAAGAGAACATCATAAGCCTAGTTTTACACCTTGAAACACCTAGACTCCTTGAACACAAGTATTGAAGGGCATGGAGTAGGAGGAATCTATACCAAGACTTGGAGCACTTTCATCAACAACGCAATGCAAGATTTTTAGATTAAGTTTTTCTGACTTTATCTATTTTTTTTACATTTTTTTGGATGATAAACAACTTATACATGATTTTTATTGAATTTATTATGGGTTTCTAAGTTACTTTCTAGTCACTTGTGTTTATGCTTGGTGAAGTATGTTCGCAAAAGTTGTGATTAATTCTCTTTCCTAGTGTTATCTACAATTGGCACATTGAATAGTAATTATAGGACTTGAACAAACTTATAATTAATCTGTAGTTATGTAAGGAATAATAGAAGTAACACTTACATGCCAGACAACCAATTGTAAAAATTAATCTTTTAAGAATAACAGGAGTGAAATATTAAAAGTGGTGCTGGCAAAACATTATTAATCACTGAATAATAATCTTGACTTGGAAAAACTCACTTTATTCTAGAGTCAAAACTATAGGAAAGTTTGGGAGGATATCTTATAAATCTTAAGATTAGCAATACATAAGTAAAGCAACTAAATTGATAATTTACATAATTAGATATACATAGGAACCCAACTCTAAGCAAGTGGCTAGATTCTTTAATTATTGGAATTTCATCTCTTTTATTCTGTGATCTAGCTTTTCTAGGTAATAGCTTTGTTTAATTGTATTTCTATTTTCATCACATCCTTAAGGCCTAACTAATAGAAATTTAGTTATATCAATAGACACGCCACCATTCATCATGGGAACGACACTTGTAATCACAATGGTACTAGTCCTAATAGAAATTTTATTTTGGTGCGGTGATGACCCACATCAAATTTTGGTGGTGTTGTCGGAAAGGGCAAAAAGTGTTATAGAACACTTTACACGATCGTTCGATTAGGCCAGTTTTAATTCTATTGTTTTCCTTGCTTTCTCTTTTCTTATTCTTTTCTCTCTGATTCTTTTTCTACTTTTCTGGATGTAAATAGCTGCTTCTTGTAGGTTACAACCTTGTTTTTTTTTGAAGATTTCTTGTATGTGTAGAGTAAAAGCGTGGACCTCAACTTTGATGTAGAAATTGAACAAACTTTACACAAATGGCATGATCTATTTCGGTGTGAATAGGAGCAAGCCTTAGAGATGGAAGAAAATAGCCTACCACCACCACTAGCAAAGGCCTAAGAATGACTACCACCTTCACTAAATCAACGGCGTATTAGAAACTACATTCAATTAGTGATGAATTCACACATGACTGACATCATTAGACTGCCCGTGGATGCTAACAATTTCGAGTTGAAACTTGCACTCATCAATATAGTATAGCTAAATCAATTTGATGGAGCCCCACAAAAGGATGCTAATACGCATCTTAGCTTTTTCATTGAACTTTGCGATATAGTAAACTTTAATAGGGTTCTAATGATGCGATTAAAATAAGATTGTTTTCATTTTCTCTTAGGGACAAAGTAAGGCAATGGTTGCAATCCCTCCCACTAGGCACTATAGTCACCTAAACAGACATAGTGAACAAATTCTTAGCAAAGTGCTTCCCACTAGTAACGATTGTGCAATTCACATCAGAAATTGGGGTTTTTAAACAACTTGATTCAAAAACCTTACATGAGGTGTGGGAAAGATTCAAAGAGCTTTTTAGAAGATGCCCGAAGCATGGATATCCACTCTGAATGTAGGTACAAACTTTTTATAGTGGTATATCCAAACATTTAAGCGTAGTTGTTGATACAGTTGTAAGTGGAGCTCTCATGAATAAATTATCAAAAATGCATGGGATTTAATAGTGGAGATGGCATCCAATGCTTAATAAAGGCCATCTAATAGGTCCATACCACACAAGGTCATTAGTGTTCATGAAGTAGATACAGTAACGGCCCTCACAGTAAAAGTGGAGCCATTACCTAAGAAAATAGATAATGTCCTGGTAATCAACACTCATCTTTCATTAGTTTCTATTTCTCAAAATTGTGACATGTGCGCAAGGCCTCATCTTACACATGAGTACAGAGGTGAAGAGATAAGCGGTGGCATAAAAGAACAAGTGAATTACGTAGGTAATTCTAGAGTTTAAGACTTACAATCCTAGTTGAAGAAATCATTCTAATTTCTCCTGTAGAAACTCTTGAAATCCGCTAAGCTATCAAGAACCCTACTCAAGGTAGGAGAAGAAGTAGTCATTAGAAGAAACAGTGGGCAATCTTACAAAGTCAAACAATGAGATGATAGTTAACCTTTCTAAGACTACATAAGACTATACGACTCGTACTGATACCTAGTTGTAGAATTAACAATCCTCCATTAGGATGTTGGAGGTGCAAGTGGGGCAATTAGCTAAGGATTTGGTCAGTAGACTCATAGGTACACTACCTAGCATCATTGAGAATAATCTAATTGAACATGCAAAAAGGGTGCAGGTAGTGAACCATAAAAATGAAGAAGTGCTGGCATCTGCAGTGGAGGATGAGAAGGAAGAGGTGCAGTTGGTCACGATCGGAGAGAAAAAGAAGAAGTCAAGTCTACTGCTAAACAAGCCCAAGGCTCCTTATCTCCGAAGGCTTCTACTAGCAAAAGTGAAGAAGCAAGTAAATAAATTTCTTATTGATTTTAAGAAGTTGAATGTAAATACTCATTTAGTTATAGAGATCAAAAGGAACTTAAGTGTGGTCAGGTACTTACAAGATGTAGTAAGTAAAAAAGAAGGATGGACGACATTGACAATACCCTTGGTGATGAAAGGATTTTGCCACAAAAATTGGAAGATTTAGGGAGTTTTAACATTCCATGCATCATAGAGAGTACCTTATCTCATAATGTTTTATCTGATTCAGGAGCTACTATGAATGTAATGTCCTGTTCTATAGGATAGACTTAATGAAGCCTACGTGCATGAAGATAAAGCTAGTAGACAAATCGATGGCAAGGCCTCTTGGGCTTGTAGAGTATGTGTTGATTAAGGTGAGTGATTTGGTTATGCCCATGGGCTTTATTATTTTAGATATAAAGAGTAAAAAAAAGCATAGAATAATCCAAGACTGACCCTTCTTGGCAACTACTAAGATTATTATAGACATTAAGAAGCATAGCCTCACATTACATATAGGGCCAAATGAGGTGAAGTTTCTAATGTATCCATGATGGATGATATGACTAATGATAAGAATAAGGAAAAAATGTATCTATGCTGTAGACGATGGATGATATGATTGATAAATTTAGTGATGCAACTTTTGTAAAAGAAAAATATAGCGCAAGTGCAAAAGAGCTAGCCAAAGACAAGTGTGATGAGAGTATGAAGGAATTATCATGGCAAGTGGAGGAGGCAAGCTTAAGAAGAAAGGTATGAAAGAGGGCAAAGAAAAAGGAAGAGAGAATTGTAGGTCATGGGGGGCTATGGATCCCTAAAATCACAAGTAATCCACCTTGGACCATGAGTATTATGTTAGGTTATAGACAATAAATATAACACTTCTTGAAAGGCAACCCAAGCTACTTTGATTGTTTCTAGTTTCTCTAGTTTGTTTTGTGCAGTGTAGATATCATCTACATTTTAATCTTGGTGCAAGATTTTGGAAAAAGACATGCAAGTGTGTATGTTAATAGCCTAAATATGAAGAAGGATATCGTGAGCAACCCTACCAGGTTGTCTCACTTTTATTTACCTTGTTTCACTTGTGATAATATGATTGCTATATGCAATAAACTTAGTGTGGGGGTGGGCATAAGTACAGAAAATTTTGAGTGAGAATATGGTAATTTTGTGTAATACGAGGGCTGAAATTTTTAAGCATGCAATTATGTGGATTATAGGATCACATTGATAGTAAGAACATGCAATGGACTTTGTGGCCACTGAACTTAATTGATGATGAATGTCTTGTAAGAAATTTGTGGTTGTTTGGTTCTTTAAGTTTTCTTGAAATTAGCATACTAGCCTAGTGTGGAAGACATGATTCTTATTTTATAATGCTTTAACACTTTTTGACTTCTGATTAATAGACTGTTCTAGAAGTTTTATGGTAAGGAGAAAATATTTAAATTATGGGCGCAAGTCTTGTTTTGAGTTTTTATGAGTTCTCTATGGAACAAGGGAGATTAACTTGAAAGAAAAAAACGGAATGAGGACTTAAAAGAAATTTTTAGTTGAAAATTTTGAGAAAAAAATTGAAACAAAATGATATGTGAGCATGAGCAAAAATTAGTTCCACTCTGCTGTTTTGAGTAATTGAGTAACTGAAATTGTGTAGAGATTCTATTTATTCTCGTGTAAAAAGGTTGCCCAAATATGAATATGCAATGCATCTTGAGTTAAGTTACGAGTTGAGTAATTGGGTTGCATGGTGGCCCTTCTTCACCTTCGCATAAAAAGATTCTCAACTACTTAAGAAAGAAATTGAAGCTTACAAAACAATGTGGAAAACAAGTGTGGGAGAAAAAAGAGAAATGAAAAGAAAAAATTATATGAGTCCACACTAGTCCTTGTGATTGGAAGAGGTGTTAGTTAAACTTGCTCAAAAAAGAATAAGTTAATGCTTATAGTGAGTAGTTCTTGATTTGGTTGTCTTTGAATTGTCATCGGATCATCAAGTGGTTGAAGTAATTGGGAGTTGAAGAGTACCACACAAACACGAGAATTCATGTTATAAGCATCTAGGTTCAAAGTGCCATGATCTTCAATAATTTCGAACTAAGTGACGTGTGCATATATTTGACTTTTGAAATTAAGAGTGGTCAAGTTCATGACTTATATGGTTTTATGTATCAATAAATTTTTTGGAAGAGAAAATAGTTTTCTTGGCAACATGGAAACAAGTATGGGCATATGATAACATGAGAATTTATAGTGTATCTGAACCACATATGTGAGTGGTTTTTTTTTTGCATGCATGTGAGCCAAAATGATGACAATGTGTTTTCATGCAAGAATTATATTAATTTGGATGATTCGGATGTGAAAGAGTGCGAATTAATTGATTTTGGAGAAGTGCTACACTTAAAATGCAAAATTTGGCTTATGTTTTAGGGTTACACTCACAAGGATAGAAGTTGTGGATGTAGATGGAAGAATTGTAGCCATTTTGGGGGCAACCACGACCTATTTTGAAAATTACCATGTTCATTGATTGTGGAAGCAGACAAGAGGCTTACATGTGCAAGGATTGGATTTGTATTGGTGAAAGGGAATGTGGAGTCTACCAGAACAAGAAGTAGAATGCTTTATGGTTGACACTGTAGTGTTGAAGGTTGCCTCTCCAAAGCAAGGTGATGCAAGTGTGGAAATTCAAACACGAGGAATCCACGCCAAGACTTGGGGCACTTTCATCTTCCACTCAATGCAAGACCATTAGACTAATTTTTTGTACTTTATCTATTTTTTTTATGCTTGTTTGGATGATGAACTTATACATGGTTTTTATTGAATTTATTATGGGTTTCGAAGTTTCTTTCTAGTTACTTATGTTTGTACTTGGTGAAGTATGTATATATATGTTGTGATTAATTGTCTTTTTGCTTGTGTTATTTACAATTGGAGCATTGAATAGTAATTATAGGACTTGATAAACTCTATAATTAACCTGTGACTATGTGAGGAATAACAGAAGTGAAACTCCTGCAATAGACAACTACTTGTAAATATTAATATTTTGGGAATAATGGGAGTAAAACCTTAAAATTAGTGTGGACAAAACATTATTTATCCTTGAACTAATATTCTTGACTTAATTTAGCTTAGGAAAACCAGATTTAATTTGGAGTCCAAGCTATATAGGAGAATTTGGGAGAATATCTTATAAAACTTAGGATTAACAATCCGTAACTTAAGTAATTAAATTGATAATTAACATAATTTTTTACATAAAGGAAACTAACACTACACAAGTGACTAGACACTTTGGTTATTGGAATTTCGTCCCTTTTATTCTATGCTCTTGCTTTTCTAGGCACCAGCTTTATTCAATTACATTTTTATTTTCATCACATCCTTGAGGCTAGACTAAAAGAAATTTAGTTAAATTAATAGATAAATAACCCCTCTTCATGGGAAATGACACCTATATTCACTATAATACTAGTCATATTAGAAATTTGGTTTTGGTCCGGTAACAACCCATGTCATTAATTTGCTTCCTCTAATCGAGGAATTTCATTATTCCCTAATTTCTATATAATAGACATTTGGCAAGATAGAAAAGCACATGAGAGAGTGAAGAGAAAAGCTTAAGGGAGTTTTTGTTGTCTCTTAAGTCTCTTAAAGTGTGAAAATTGAGTGATACATGCAAACTCACTTCTGATAGTGTGAGTCTACTTGACATACTTAAGAAAAAAGAGTAAAGAAGTTACTTGGAGAAGCTTTGTGTAAGTTTTATAAATCTCTCTAAGTGTCAAAGTTAAAGTGCCCATTTGATATATTAAGAAAAATGAGAGTTTGCTACATTCCTTAGTGAAGGAAATACACATCAATGTAGGTAGATATCAAAAGAGAGTTTGGTTAAAGCATAAATAAGGGGGCTTGTCATGAGATGCGTCCAATAGTTGAGGGTTAATGAGTAGATTGATTTATGTATTGTAGTAAAGAGAGCTCGCATGTGATAAATGTATTATAACATCACATATATCATAGTGGAACTTTAGAACTAGATGAGACCCTATAGAAGAAAGAGTAGTTGAGACTCAGGACTTTTGAACAATTTGGTGTTACTCCTCCACTAGTTTATGTTTTGTTGTGTGTGTGTGTTTTGAAACAAATGTCATAACAAATTTCCGCTATGTTACAACATCCAACTCAAACTTATAAGTGGCTTCAGAGCCACGTCACCATTCTTTTATGTCCTGGTTTGTTCTAGGCAAATAAGATTTTGAGATAATCTAAAGTTGGAACATGAGTATAAAGGAAGAAGCTCCTATCATGAGACCACTTTCTCTTAGACGGTAATAACTATCCTTATTGGAAAGATTACTTGATGAGGAGGCCTGGAGTGTAATTGTTGAAGGATGTTGTCCCCCTAATGTTCACGATGATGGTGAAAATTAAGTTCCCAAAGACTAAAAAAATGAACAAGTGATGAACAAAGAGTGTCTCTTGGGAACTCAAAGGTCTTTAATGCCATCTTTAATGGACTTTGTGAAGAGTAATTCAAGCTCATCTCAACATGTGAGTATGCTAAGGAGGCATGGGATACCCTTTAAACCGTGAATGAGGCTAATACTATGATTAGGATGTCAAAATTACAAATGTTGGTGTAGCAATTTGAAAATCTGAAGATGAGAGAAGAAGAGACTATTTTCGAATTTGAAAGGTAAGCTTTGTCACATTTCTAATCAAGCTTACTGACACAGCAAAAGATATTTAAAGTCCTAACTGGAAAGAAAGATATTGAGGTCGCTACCAAAGAGATTCTCAGCCAGGGTTGTAGCTATTGACGAAGACTAAGATGTTGATAATATACGTCTCTATAAGTTAAAGTAGTCATTACAAATATTCAAAATGAATATGACCAAGTTAAGAAGGACAAGAGTTAGCCCTCTAGATCAAGAGAAGCAACAGTAATGAAGACTATTCCAACACAGATGAGGACACAGTAGTGTAAAATGTTGGGGAACATTACCAAAAATGAAAGGTAAGATGGGAGGTTACAACAAAATTGGTAACACTCTCAACAAAGGTGGAAGCAAATTTGGGAAAAAACCTAAAAAATGATAAAAAGACTAAAGTGCCAAGAATGGAATTTATGCCATGAATGCCGTGGTTTAGGCCACATACAAGTTAAGTGCACCAACATCCTCAAAAGTAGAGCCAAATCTTTGGCAATGACATCAAGTGGAGATGATCAAATTAGCAATCAAGTTGCATTCATCACAGTGAGCAAGAAAAATAAGCATTTAATTGAAACAAGTGGTGCAATAAGAGGTGCAACAAAGGCCTCAAGAATTGCATTAAATAATGGTAGGTGTTGTGATACAGAGATGACTCATGACAAGTTGATGACTTTTTTCATTGAAAATAAGGAATTAAAAAGTGAAATGGAACAGTTGAAAAAAAGAAGAAAAAAAAACCGTAGTTTAAAGTCTACTAAATTTTTTTACAGCTCCTCCCACACTACAGCCTTGCTACTTGCTATGACTTAGAATATATTAATTCTTGAAAAATATCGAACACAACAGCCCATTGTCTATGGATCACCAAGCCACTCTATCACATTTCTACTAGCTATTGATGAAGAGTTTGAGCCATTTATTAGGCCTCTACAAGTCTTGTTCCACCTCATATTAAATCAGAGGCTTTGTTTGGGGGAGAGTTTGTCATGTAATACCTGGATTTTTACCAAAAAAAAAAAGGATAATATTTGATTTTATGCAATAAATTATTTATTTATTTACTATTTATTTAATTGTTTATTTGTTGCGATGTTAGCCATAATGGAAGATGATACACATAAAAAGGATTAGTAAAACATTACAAAAGGTCCGAGATTCATACGAACATTCCCTAAAATCCATAGAAGATGCACAACAATCAAACAGGATATCTAAACTTATGTTGAACAAGAAAAAGGAGCCAAATAGGTGCTCGTGCATAGGAAGATAGTGCTCCGTGGTCAAGCTCTACATTCGCGAGACTCCTTGTTATGTTTGCGGTGTGCTCCTTCATGGGTGTGAAGCAGACCATGTGCATGTCCAATGTGCATTGACACTACCCTCGTAGTCATAGCATCTTGCTCCACGATGACACAACTCCTTGCAGTCGCAAGACTTGGCCATGGTAACAGTAGAATACACCACAATTGATCTAATGGGTGAAAACTAGTCTCTTGCAAATGTGCTGGCTTAGCTCATGGTCATGAGTCCTAAGAGTGGCATTGTCCAGTACATGCTATGGCTTGTGTCATAGGTGCAAATCCCATTTTCATAGTCGTGAGACTTAGAAAGTAGACAGAATCATATTGAACTATATTTAATACCCAATTTCACCATTCTTAAGGCCAAATTGCTCAATAATAATTTGATTAAAGCCTTATAAGACATAAGGAATCTCAAATACGTAAACTAAGATAGAAAAATCGGTTCAATAGGTAAACTAAAATATGAGACTAGTAAGAATTGGTATGAAGTCGATATCAAAGAATAAACTCATGATCCAAACACTATGTTGCATCACAAAGCATAAGAAGTGACATTCTATTAAATTGTATTAAACTGAGAATTGTTCTAATTGAATAGGAAATTTGGAAACCAGAACTTGTGAACCACAAGGACAAGTGAATTGATACCAGGTAAGTAGGTCTACCTTACATAGTTCTACAAACTGCCTTTTATGAAGTGAGTTTTCCAATAAAATCATATTTTCAAGCTATAATTCTAAGCCATGTTTTTCAAGATTTTCAAAAATTCCTTTTTCCAAAGGATACAAGTAGGAACGAGCATGTAGAGGGCTAGTAGAGCATTAAGGAAAGAAAGAATTTTTAGCTATAACTCTGAGCAATAAAATAATTGATAAAGTTTTGATTTCATTTTTGTTGCCTTATGGTTTAGATATTCTAATATTTGAGCTTTGGTATCTGCAATAACTATCTCACTAATACTACTATGTGGCAACTTCAATTTAGTGGTATGACAGAGAGTGGTATCGAGTCTATGTTTGGCATTAGGAACATAAGATGCTTAACTTAGATTGGACTATAGGAATTCACATTATTAGGACATAGGTTGTAAGATTTAGTGACTTTAACTTCGTGCACGCATAAGATATTGATTTGATTCCTCTGATTAAAAATTTGATAAATTGACGTTGGTGATGGATGGAACTAACAAGTTAGGAAAGCGCATGCCTTTTGGTAGCAAGAACATATCTAAGGAAGTTATAGATCTTATTCTCACTACATTAAACTAACTAGCAAAAGTAGCCTCTACCCTAGTTGAATTCTAGTGATGTTGCAATAGGCTCGAGGCTAAGAACAAGAACTTGAAGGAAGAGAATGTTGATATGCAGAAGTACATAAGAGACCTTAAAAGGAAACTCAAGGAAATCTAGCTAAACAAAAGAAGCTTGTAGAGACGCACAAGAGCATGAAGAAGGACTACTAACACCGCTAACTTGTATGAGATATACCATGGGCTAGTGCTGTAAGTGAACCATCTCCTCACCGAGAATGATGAGCTTTGTAGGATAATTCACTTTTTCAAGCCAAAGCTAGAGGAAGACCCCTTGGAGGATCTCGAGGAAGACCCTAAGGAAGACTAAATGATGGAGGCCAAGTTCTAGACATAGATTAGAATCCTGGAGTAGGATGAATAAGATAATAAGATGTTAGGAATCACGAGATGTGAAATAGATGTTTTTCCTTATCACGACTACCCTTGAGTTATAATAATAATAAAGTTTATTTTCTGCAATAATTGATTGTCTTATTATTTTTCTCACCTTTATGCTATTATAAATAATTGTAAGTGTGCATTTCAAATAAACAATAACTTGCCTCTATGAAGGAAATGGCCGAAAGACCCTGTTGTACCACTTATAACCCTTTCATGCTACCTTAATGAACAACAAAAATGAGCAAGCATATGCCTATCCCCCATCTCCACCACTTGTGCAATAGCAGCCAAAACTAATCACGGGCTAAACAAACCTATGATAAGAAGACTTAATTGCCATAGCCACAATAGTGGCCCAAGTTATGGAAGCCCAACAATAGGCCCTTACACTGGTTTTGACCTAAGCCATTGGAAGGATGAAGGCCTATTATAAAGCTCAAAGAAGGGTTCGCATGCCCATATTTGATAGGTCATATAATCTAGAAGTGGTGCAAAAATGGCTCAAAAAGACGAAGGATAACTTTAAGCTGATGGAAATTCTAGTTGAGGTGAGACCAAAGGTGGTAATATCCTTCTTGGTGAGCGAAGTTGTATTATGCTAGAAAAGTGTCTCTCTCGCATTGCTAGAAAAAAGGTCGATTACTTGGACTACATTTTGAGAGGCTTTATTGAACCATTTCTTTCTAAACGGTATTTGCCTACAAAAGATGGTAGAATTTGACAACTTTGTGCAAGGAGAAAACATGACGATGGTGGAATATTACCTTGGGTAAGTACTTATTGATGGTAATAGCGAATCCTACTTTGAAACAACTGTATGCCAAATTCAACAAGAGTGAGTTTTAGTTAAAAAGTGTGGCATTTTTGGGACACATAATTCTAGAAGAGGGAGTTTTGGTAGACCTTAAGAAGGTCAAAACAATTATACAATGGCTGAGGCTCACAAATGTAACAAAGGTTTGGAGTTTTCTAAGACAGGCAGGCTTTTAGTAAAAATTCATTGAAGGGTTTGCTAGAATAGCAACGCCCTTAACTCAGCTTATCTGAAAATGAAGGAAGTTTGAGTGGAGCCTGAAGTGTGAAAAAAGCTTTATAGAGTTAAAGGAGATGTTGACTACGACGCCAATGTTAGTGCCTAATGAAGAAAGCAAATTCACTATTTATAGTGGTGTAAGCAAGTGTGGATTAGGATGCATCTAGATGCAGAATGGTAGAGTGATAGTTTATGCATCAAGAAAATTAAAGCTATATGAGCAAAACCATGACTCGGAGTTGGCAACCATAGTATTTCTCTTTGAAGATTTAGAGACATTACCTTTATAGCAAAAGGTGTGAGATATGCATCGACCACAAGAGCCTCAAATATCTCTTTACTCAGAAGAAGTTCAACAAAAGGCACGTGGTTGTTAGAGTTGATCAAAGACGATGAATTAGGCATTAACTTCTACTTGAGTAAAGCAAACCAAGTAACTGATGCCTTAAGTCGAAAGGGAATAAGCATGATGCAAGATGGCTGCCATGTTTGCAAGGTAGCATGATTGAGGTTGTAGAATCTATTAAGAGTGTACTTGCTACCTTAAAAACTAAACCCTCAATGTATAAGGAGATTAAGAAGTCCCATGACCTAAACCTCAAATTAAAGGCACTTAACGATAAGGTCAAGGAGAGGTAGATGTAAGATTTCCAAGCGGGGGAGGATGAAATCTTGTACATGAGGGGAAGATTATGTGTATTGAAGGTTGCAAAAATGAAGGTAGGATTATGCAAGAAACATAATAATCTATGTCTTTGGTGCACTCGAGAAGAATGAAAATGTACAGGGACTTAAAAGGGTTTTTGGTGGAATGGCATAAAGAAGGACCTAGTTGATTTTGTAACAAGATGTATGACGTGCTAGAAGATTAAAGCCAAGAACCAAAGGTTAGAGGTTACCTCCAACCTTTAGAGATATATGAATGGGAAAGGAAATGTATCACTATGAACTTCGTGGTAGGTTTACCTTGAACACTAGAGGGGTATGATGTCCTTTAGGTGATCATTGATAGGTTAGCCAAGTCAACCCACTTCTTTCCAATTCGATGAACTTACACCTTGAAAAAGCTAGCTAAGATATATATCTACAACTTAGTTAGACTACATAGTACACCAAAAAGCATAGTATCAGATAGGGGCCCTCAATTCATGTCATGATTTTAAGGTAGTTTTCAAAAGACTATAGGGATAAGAGTAGACCTAAGTACCACTTATCACCTTTCAATCAGTAGATAATCTAAAAGGATGATCCATACACTAGAAGATATGCCTAAGGCATGCATTTTGGACTTCAAGCGAACTTGGAGTAAAAACCTACCTCTGGTTGAATTCTCTTGCAATAATAATTATCATAGTACAATATGGATGGCCCTCTATGAGGTGCTATATGGGCAAAAGTATCGCTCACCTATATGTTGGGACAAGGTAGGAGAAAGAAAAGTAATGGGCCCAGGCTTACCTAGCAATTGAGAAGGTGATATTAATTTGAAAGACGCTCAAAGAAGCCCAAGACAGGTAGAAGAGTTGGACAAATTTGAAGAGAAGGCCATTGCAATTTCAACTAAGAGAGAATGTGTACCTTAAGATTTACCTAATGTAAGGAGTGATGCAATTTGGAAAGGCTAGAAAACTAAGCCCACATTTTGTCAGACCTTTCAAGATAATAGAAAAAGTGGGTGAGGTATTATACCAGTTAGCACTACCTCTAGAGTTAGCGAGAGTACACATTATTTTTCATGTGTCACACTTGAGGAAGTATGTACCAAACCCGAACCATGTGTTAGAACCTAACCCCTTGGCATTTAAGGAGGATTTGAGTTATGAGGAGTTCTCTATATGAATAGTGAATCGAAAGGAGCAAAATCTATAGACTAGGATAATATCTTAAGTGAAAGTACAATAGTCCAAGCAGACTGAGCGGGATGCCACATGGGAACTAGACATGAGAAGCTACTACCCCCATCTATTCTCAGAATAGAGTAGTTCAAATTTTGAGAACGAAACTTTTTGTAAAGAGAGGGGATGTAATAGGGATGTAATACTGAGATTTTTACAAAAAACAAAAATTGATAATATTTAATTGTATGCAATAATTTATTTATTTATTTATGTATTATTTATTTAATTTTTTATTTATTTTGATGTTAACGATAACAGAAGATGATACACAAAAAATTGATCAGTCAAACATTACCAAAAGTCAGAGATTTGTGGAAAGCCTTTACCATACATAAGAGAGGCCAAAATAGTAGATGTTAGGGCTGGAATAGGGTGGGAAATTGCAAGACATTTAAACCAAAATTTAAGGTGTCAAACATGCCATAATTAATTTAAACTAGACTTAAGTATAAATATGCACTTAACCTATAGTTGTAGTAAAGCAAAAAAATTCTCCCACCCCCAAGAGTAGTAGCTGACTGCAAGAAAGAGCGAAAGGGTTTCCTTGTGCTACTTTAAGGTAATTCTCTAGTCTTGTAGTTTCAATACTTATATTCACACATTTTTGGTGCTTGAGCATGAGATTTATATGTTTACATGTAGTTTACTTAGATAACATGTGAATGAAATTATGCTAGCATAAGTTATATGCAGGAATTTTAGCATAAGACATGGTGTAGGCGAAGTAAGTAGTAATGTGTTCTCTTGTTTGAATTTTGGTTTACTTGCAAAGTTTGGAATTTTTATGCTTAAGATTTATAAAAACATTCCCTAAATCCTATAGAAATCATAATAAGTGAATAGGATGCTTAAACTTGTGTAGAATGAGAAAAACAAGCCAAATAAGCCCTTATAGACATGGAGACATCACTGCACAATCATGCTCTGTGATCATGAGACTCCTTGTCATGGTTTTAACATACACCTTCACAAGCAAAATGTGTGCACGTCTAGTGTGCACTATGACTGCCCTCACGGTCATGATGCGACTCTCTACGATTACGAGACCTAGCTGTGGTAACAAATATAATGTTCTGCAATTGATCCCACTATCATGCCATCTTGGCTTGCAATTGTGCACTCCAAGAGTAGCACTATCTAGTACGTGTTGTAGCTCAACTCGCGGGCGTGGATCCCATTTTCATAGTCACGAGCAATGTTTTTGTGGTTGCAAGACCTAGAAAGCTAACAGAATTATGTTTAAGTGTATTTAATACCTAATTACACCCTTCTTAAGGCCAAATTATGCAACAATAATAGGATAGAGCCTTACAAGATATAGGGAACCTCAAATATGTGAACCAAGACAAAAAGAAAAAAGAAAAAATCCCTTCAATTGGTCTGAGATTGGTAAGAATTGGTGTAAAACTAGTAAGACTCATGATCTAAACACTTGGTTGAATCTACAAGTATAAGAAGAAATTTTTTGTTAATTAGGATTAAATTGGAAATTGCTCTGATTGATACAAAGTAAGTGGCTCTACCTTTCATAGTTCTACAAACTACCTTTTATAAAATGATATCTCCTATAAAATCATATTTCTCAAGCTGTACTTTTATTTCATGTTTTCCAATGAATTTTCCTGCCAATTGATATATTTTCTACTTCAACATTGGAACCTAGTATGTTCTAAATTCACAAGATTTTACTGTGAAAAATATTTGGATGTGAACTAGTTGCCTAATTATTGATTTTAAGCTTCAAAGTGTGTGATTTCATATACCAAAATACTATGATAAGATGCTCGTGGAGACCAACAGTAGTGTAGGAATTAGTTCCACCCCACTTAACTGGGGTTATAGGTTGGGATACATGACTCTCTCAATTAGGATTATAAATTGAGTCAAGTGACCCACTCAATTGGGGTTATAAATTAGCATACATGATTTTCTCAATTGAGTTCATTAATTGCGATAATTGCAAGGTTCTACGTGACTCTTCTTAGTCAGAATTATAAACTAACACCCAAATTTGTGGATATGATATATGATCCATCTAAGTCCATAAACATGCTAATAGAAACATACAAGTGGAATTAGTTATATGTTATAGTATATGTGATTAATTTCCCATTCATTTCTCATATGGATTTTCAATAACTATGTGAAATTTTATCCATTGTTTTACTATGTTTACATGCTAAAAGGGCATATAAATCTCTTACTGGCTGATTTGTTGCTCACCATTTTTGAAATCTCCTTTTTACCAAGGATACTAGCAAGAACAAGCCTATGTGGGGTTGGTAGAGCGTTAAGGAATGAAAGAAATTTTAGCTATAGCTTCAAGCAATAAGAATAATTGATATAATAGAATAGTTTTAGTTTCATTTCCCTTGCCTTATGTAATAAACTCATCATTTGGAATAAATATAACTTTTATGGTTTAGATGTTTTAATATTTGGGCTTTGGTATCCACTGAAATAACTATCTTGAAAGTCATCCCATGTCCTAACCCTTGTTTTAGGGCGTGACATGCTACCAAAAAAATCCCCATTCAGGAAAAGCCTAGTAACACAGAAGACTCAATTGAAGGGAAGCTTATTGAAACTATCAACTTGATGAAAGGCAAAACTACCAGAATAAATGTTTCGGTTGTGAAAGAATCTACTGAATTTGAAGTCCCTACTATGGAGCCTATTGAGAAGGATTCTGTTGAAATAAAAAACCTCAATAATGATAGCTACTGAGGACATCTCTAGTGAAACAATAATTTTGATTAGGAAAACACTTAAGGGGAGCTTGTTGAATAGAAACCATGGAGACAGATTGATCTAACATTTTTTTTTGCATTGTTATTGCTCAAAAATCAAGGAGAATGTAAATTGCTCACCTATTACAGATGCTACATCATCATAGAAAATGGCATAAAAGGGGAATCTATCAAGATGATATGATGATTATTGGATTGCATTTCTGTTTCTTGATTTATCAATACTGCTACTTGGTTTGTCAAGACGATGGGTCAACAATTTAGAGGGAATTTTTGTTCAATCATTTACTACAATAGTTTGTTATTTGAGTATGTTATTCTACTACTCCAGGGGAGTATTTTGTGTTCAAACAATTTTGCAACAGCCTTGGTTCATCTTATTTAAAATAAGATACTTTGACATTATTGTGTCACAAAGAGGGAAAGTAATTGGCATAAGTTTTCTATCATATTAATTAAATAGTCGTGCCACACAACACCAAAGAGGGAGATTGTAGCCCTTATGGCTTGTATGAATTGTGTTGGCATTACATAACACAAAGCTCGAACATTGTAGCACACAACAACAAATGGTTTAGCTTTTGTTGCAAGATTTGAAGAGTCTGAATCTAGTAGGATTTAACTTTCCAACTTTAACAAGATTCTTGAGATTAGTGTGAATATGTTAAACCTAGAAATTATACTCAAGCTTTGAAGAAGATCATGCTAATAAATGAGGGAAAATCAAACCAATCATGATGCTATCAAACAAAGATATGAAGTGTACAAATAAAGAAAAAAGATCTCACCAAGAAAGGAAAGTTAACTCTGTTGCAACATAAAAGATGATAGACAATTATAAAAATTGTTAGACAAATTCAAGTGATTGATTTGCTTACTATAATTAAGGAATTTGATTGTTGCTTAATTTCAATATAATGGATGTTTGCCAAGATGTAGAAGCATATGAGATAACGAAGAGAAAAGCTTATAGGGAGCTTTGCATAGTCTTGTAAGTCTTAAAGTGTTAGAATTGAGTTATCCATCCGAACACACTTGTGATAGTGTAAGTCCACTTGCGTACTTGAGAAAAGAGAGTGAGGGGAAAAACTTGGAGAAATTTTATGTAAGTCTTGTAAATCTCTTTAACTGTTAAGTTGAAGTGTCCACTTGACATATTGAGAGCAAGGAGAGTTTGCTAAATTTCCTTGTGAAGGAAACATGCATCAACAAAGATAGAGGCAAAAAGAGAGTTTGATCAATGCATACACAAGGATGCTTGTCATGAGATGAATCTACTAGTTGATGGTCAATGTGTAGATTAACTTATGTAATGTTGTAGCAAAGAAAGCTAGTGCATGATGAGTGTGTTATAATGTTGCATATATCATACTGGAATTTTTGAATTGGGCAAGGCCCCAAAAACGTAGAAGTAGTTGAAACTCTGAACTGAATGAAAAACTTGGTGTTGTTCCTTGACTATTTTATTTTTTGTCTCATATGTGTTACAAATAAATAACATAATAAATTTTCACTGTGTTACAACATCTAACCCAAGCTTACATATTAAATGTGTTGGGACCATACCACTAGAATTTGCCCCAGTGGCAGAGTCGAGATTCCATGATATTGAGGTCGAGGATAGATTCGTGTTCCATTAGAAGTGTGTTATAAGATGATACATAATTGTTGCTTTGTATTCTAAATTAATATCCAATTGTTAGAGTGAATTTAATTGTTTCCATTAACGGATACATAAATTAGAACCATAATAATAATCTCAAACAAAATATAAATATTATAATTAACTTAATAAAAGCGTCATATAGGCTATGTTTGTTTCCATCTTTCCAACTTCACACAACCTATTAAATTTACTTTACCAAAAATTCAACTCAACCATATTTTTATCCAAATTTAAATTCAAAATTTTCCTCTCTCACATATATAACTAACTAATTATTCCAAAATAATTATATTTATTTATAATCAAATCAATATATATATATACATACATGTACTCACATTTTTATATATTATACCCAAAAAATAAATTATTATCTTTATATACTATAAACTCATTAAATTATTATTATATATTTTAACAAACATCATCTCTCCAACAAAACCCATCTTCCTAACCGAATCATAATATCTTAAGAGAGAGCAGGGGAAAATGTACATGAGCCCTCACAAAAAAAAACAAAAAAACAAAAAAAAATGATGGTTGTTTCAATTTGACGATAAATAACGCGCGCGCGCATACATAGTTCCACACAATAATCCAGTATGGCCTAACCTAAGTATTGACAACATTGAGTCACTAATACTTTATACTAAGAGGTTACGGGTTTAATTTCCTTTAGAATAGAGCATCTTAGTATTTCAGCCGCAGATATCAGATTAGTGATAACTTGTTATTCATTACGAAGGATTGCCAATTTCTGTAATTACTTATTATTTAAATTTAAAATATCACGATATACACAATCGATTAAATCATATATATACATTCATTAAATAACGTGTATTTGCAGCAGCACGTAGCAATTTTCCTTTCTCAATTTACTATGTGGTTTAACCTCAATTTAAAACTATTGTAACTCTCTCTCTCTCTCTCTCTCTCTCTCTCTCCATATATATATATATATAGGGCAATAAATGATGAAGTCTGAGTCAGCTTACACAACGGTGGTGCTTAAGTGGGGTTTTGCTGCTGGGCACTTATCAAAAAGATTCTATATTAAGGCAAGAAGCCAGATATAAAGGATCAAAAAAAATTTCGCCAGACTGGTTTCGTTAACGCGTCCTGTGAAATGAACTACTGTTTCCCATTTTCATAACTCCACATATGGTCGACGGATGGATAAGTTAGACGAAGAGTTGGTGATAGTCATCCACTCGAGAAGTAGCAAGAAAGAGTAAATATTAATCGTGATAGGTTTGATTGCTGCAGGTGAGTAATCCAATCCAGGGTGTAGGAAGACAGTGAGTGGCAGAAAATGGACCCCGCCCAGGTTGCGTTTTGGGTGGGATTCAACGTGGTGGGACTCTACACCATGTTGCTTCCTTATCATTTTGTAGGTTACAAATTGTACCAAAATCCTGTGTTCATGCCCAGGGAAGCAACTGTTTTTGACCTCTTCTCTTCCCTCTCTTGCTTTTCATACTGATCAATGATGGCGTGACTCATCTTCCATATATACTCAATTATTTTCTTCTGTCCATACATGTCTGTGTTTGAAACCTCCTCACGAGTGTAGAATTGTGTGCACGCACTGAGCTTGTGCTGTGCTGTTTCACTGTGTCATCGTTTAAAAAATTAAGCAGTTGAACAAAGTAAAACTTTATTTCCCACTTCTGGCATGATTTTCATTTCTTATAAAATCAAATATGAGAAATTACAGATAAAGTTAATTGTAGCATCATTTTAGGAGAAACTACAAATGAGTCTCAGTCCCCGTAAAGTTTGGGATTGCCAGTGAAAAGCAATTCTAACTGTGAGTCCTTCCATCTGAGTTGGTAACAGGCTTAATTAAATTTAATTTATCAACCTAATTAATTATTAAAGGCAAATGTATAGCTTTATTTCAATGTCTTGATTCGTGTTTGCACAATACGCGCTTTCTTTTCTTTATCGAAATCTTTACACGTACCAAACCATTATAATATGTTCATTGTCCGTGCGTAAATAAACAAAACTAGAGTGCCCCAGGTCATGGAATAAGGTACTTCAACTCAGGCCACGATACAAAAACGCAAAAATACTTCATAGTAAGTGCTGACCTTGTCTGCTGCTTTTCTGCACGTTCTTATCTGATGAATTTTGTGTGACTAAGCAATACAAAGAGGGCGTATCTTTTTATTTTTCATTTTCACTTTTTTTGGCAGTGTTCTTCCAACAAATTCAAGCTCTTTTCAAGTGAAAGATATTGGATTTAGGGTTAGAGAGGCGTATTTTTGAAAATGATTTACCTATCCCTTTTCCTTTTAGGTCTGAATGTCTGATCAAGCCATGATTTTTCTGTTTTTATTTTGTCATAACTAAGAGGTTTCCGTTGCTTGCAAGATAATGCAAATGTATCATTTTTTTTTATTGTATTTCCTAAGCTTTTACACCTGCACCTTATATCTGAAGATAACGCAAAGTAGTGATTGTTTTGACCACATCTTTCTCGGTTCTCCAATTAATCATTTTGTTTTGTTAAAAGTGTTGAAATATCGTTGTTTTGTAACTTCCAACTTTTTCAAGTAAAATAATATTTAACCAATCACTATTTCGTCCGGAGATAAGTACCTAAATAAAGGTTTATTAAATTTTCACGTTACAACTACCATCCAAAATTCTATTATAATTCTACTTTTTTTCTGGTAAAGATTTCTCTCTTCCTGTGTAAATTGATAATATCCAAGACCTAAGCATAAGTCGTTTTTTGATTTAGGTTTCATCTAAATCAAGTTTAAGTAGAATTTCTTGCAGATCAGGACGTCCGTCGAACACATTGGTAAACTACGTAATAATGAGCCACACCAAAAATGTTTCTTATTTTGGGAACATAGCAATGAAGCAGAAGAAAAATTTGCTTTTTGGATATACTTGAAATCATCTTGTTAGTGTTTTTTGCTACCTAAAATTGGATTTTCTTGTGCAACATGCGAATTCACCAATCTGATTGCACTATAATAATACCACATCTGATAAAGATTCCTAGAGTTGAAGGCTGGCATCATATAATGGGGATTCCTAGAGTTAAACACCCACTACTAAATTATATAAGTGGCCAATGAAATGATTATAGCAAGCTTGAAGTGGTTCAAAATCATTTCGTGTGGATAATAAGTTCATACAGATAGTCTTTTGAATGTGCCTCGGACTTGAGTTCTAAATGAGGTTAGTCATTCATCAAAATATCTTTCTGGAATGGAAGGACCACTTCTTTAGACAATGTGGAATAAACACCAACTCGTTGAAGTTTAAAGTGTTTGATTGAAGTTATGGTTATTTATTATATTTTTTAATACGGCAAGGAATGCAATCATGTATTTGAAAATTTTTAATAAATTTTCTGATGTGGGATTTAGACCAGAGTTATTTTTTTTTCTTGAATTTATGTTTTATAAATATAGAGATATGTATGTATGTACATACATATATATCTCTATATTTTGAATATTAATTATTAATAAATAATAACAATTATGGATAATTACCTAACGTCTATTGGAAATAATAGACATGTAAAGCATATAGATTTGAATAAAGAAATCAATGTTTTGTTGGGAAAGTTCTGTCGATGACTATCCATTTCTATAAAAGTCTTTATTATATTTAATATAATATACATCAAAATTTAATTAGTGAAATACTAAAATTTTGTGTAACCATTGTAGCTTCAAATTAAGTTGTGAAAACACATTCAAAAAGTTAACTGCGAAATTGTGCCTTGAACAGAAGACTGAAGCACTTGTTCTTCTCTGTTTTCATCTGTCTGTGCATCAAAATCACAGTTTCACCCATCAGTATCGTTACGGATAGTTATTTGTTCTTGCATCATGTGTATTTGATTTAATTTACTTTGCACAGACGACACCTGCTCTGGTAAATTTAATCTTGATTGCTTCTTATTACATTTAACAAATTCGAATTCGTGATTTTGGAGGGTTTGGGCTCTAGATGCAGTCCATGCGTACAAAGTACACGTTATATACTAATAAAATTCCAAAAATTATATATGCATTTCTTACACATAATAGGAAATACACGAAGAGGAACACAATATTAATATAATACAAATAAAATAGAGAATAGGGTTCAATGGAATTGTCAAAGGTCAATCAAATGGACCATACACAAACACAAATCTTTATTTATTAAAGATTGAAAGTTTAACAGGATAATTTTATCAAAAGCTGATAAAATAATTAAAATCAAAGCTTTATATTGGAATTATGCTTTGTGCGATTAAGAAAAAAAGATCACTTAGAAAGTGAGAATAAATTCCACTAAGTTCAAAAAATGGGGTTTCGTTTTCTTCGATTTTTGAGCACCGCCTTCCATTGATACCCTTTTACTCCCAGTGTGCGTGTGTATAACGAAAAACAAAACTCTTCATCCAACGGTCCTCGTTTCCCCACTTGATGTAGCTTTATTTATTTATGTTTTTCCTTATTTTCCCCATCAATTAACCAATCATATACGTAATTATTTTTTTTACTAAATTCATTATTGCTTGGTAAGAGTTGCTTTCCGATCTTTTGAGCTTGTTTCTTTTACATGTAATATTTATGCA
This sequence comes from Avicennia marina, assembly GCA_019155195.1. NCBI lineage: Eukaryota > Viridiplantae > Streptophyta > Magnoliopsida > Lamiales > Acanthaceae > Avicennia > Avicennia marina. The sequence continues at coordinate 3,310,750 of CM032757.1, read as the reverse complement.
TATTAGTTCAGTACCCAGCAAAGTTAATTAAATTGTTTAGGCCATGTTTGTTTTTGTTTTTTAGTATGTGTTTATAAATGTAAATTTTTTGAGAATTATGTTAAAGTAAGAGAGAGATAAAGAGAAATTTTAAAAAATATATTAATTGCAGTACGTGATTTATGGTGTTAAAAATGAAAACAAACATATAGCCTTAACCATTTGGTTGTATATTATATTCATTTTGTACTCTTTTATTTATCTATGGAATCATGACGTTTATGTGCTAGCACGCAAATACTTTATAAAAAAGTACAACAAATTGTTTATTTATATTATATATTAAAAGTTTAGTCCTTAATTACGTAGAACATCAAAATTCAAAAAGAAATCTTTAAAATTAAATTTGGATGTATTCAATCAATTTTGGATGAATAATATGAATTTTGTAAAGATTTGTAGCTCTAGAATATTGATTAAAGGTGTGGAAGATCGATCTGACAAAGATCTGAGAAAGAAATAGCACCTTAGAATATGAATCCAACAGGTCGGGATTGATTCAGAAGGCATGAATCAATTCAATCACTTGAGATCAATTGAGAGTGAGAGCAATCAATAAATCAAAATGTTGATCTTGATAATTCGATCATGCAAAGAATCAAGAACTTAGAATAGTGATCTAGATGACTTAAGATCGCTTGAAAATAGTGATGGTTCAATCGGACGGTGGATTTCCATCCAAAAAGATATTTAGATAGTTTATTTTGAGTAGGATTCTTTTAAAATTATTATTACTTAAGTTTTAAAATTAGTTTTTTGATAAAAATATTACTTGTTTTGATGTTATTTAGGTAAGCTGAGATTTATTCAAATTATTTTTCCTAATAGAGACCAAATTATTTTTCCCAATAGAGACCAAATAACTTTTGAATTGGACTCTACAAGTATAAGTAGATCTTTATTTTTATATGAATTTTGAATTATTTTTCATCAATTTATATGCAGATTCACGTTTTTTTTTTTCATTTAAATATTATGTCTGTGTGTTTTGAATTTGAACGAGATCCATTCCCTTACACCTAGATTTGTTAGTGCAATTCTAAAACTCATTCATGCTTTCATGCCATGTCATTACAATGTGATGCAAAGTAAATTTGCGTATATTCATCTCTTCAACAAAATAATGACAAAGTTATCATTTTTTGTTATTGTTTTTTCTTTTTACTTCTCTGTATAATTATTGTATTTTTTACAGAAGTATAAGATATATATTAGAATAAAAAATATATGCTACACGAAACATAAATCAAATAATTATTTTTAATTTTATACTGCATAAATTTAATCTATCTCTACTATATGTTAAGAGTTTGGCTCGTACGCAATTACTCTAAGTAGATTTCCATATATACTTCTCTTTACATAATAATGATGAATTTATCCTTTCTTTGTTATTATTTGTATTTTTTTCCTTTTAGTTCTTTTTCTAATTATAATATTTTTTGTTTAAGTATAAAATAAATTTTTAAATACTCTAAAACATACCACAAATAAAATAAATTAAATAATAGTTTATTAATTTTATATTATGTAAATTAAAGCACTCATATATAGTATGTCAAAATTATTAGTATTAATAACCAGTTTCCTAGATTGATTGGCCAGTATTAGTGTAACAAAGTTCGTGAGAGGCCTCGTATCGTAGTTTTTTTACTTTTTATTTTGATAAAAAACGAGAAGAAACTTTTATTACTATCAAAGATAACATTCAAGAGTTCGATCGTGATCAAGAACAGCCCTTTTCGCTGCATTATGTGCAATTTCGTTCAAACGCAGGGACATAACTGAATAAGACACTATCCAACGGTTTGCAGTCCTGAATTGTGTCTTCAATCAACGCACCGCATGTCGAATGCTCACCGTTCTGCTTCCGTAGTCTGTTACTAAGTGCCAGCCAATCTCCTTCTAGAAGCAAGACCGACAGCCTCTCTCGCAGCTGAGCATTCTGCCATAAAACGGTTCTTTGACATTTCCAATGTATTGCGCCGTTTCTTCCATGATCCCCTGTCCGCTAGTTCTGGCTACTACTCCTACACCTGCCCCTGCATATTCAGTGGGGAGGGAACCATCGAAGTTGATTTTTATAGCGTTCGTAGTTGCCATATTGTCTGCTACAGCAGTTGCGTGGCCATCGTCTGACGACACCGACATATCAATATTGTATACTCATGAATCTGCCTTTTAGCCAAAGTTCATCGCCTCCGCACACGACCCTCCGTCTCCACTGTGGATCTTTTGATTCCCGCTGCGCCATTTCGCCCCATAGAACAACCAGCACCAGCCGGAATTGCTCCTGCTCCAGTGCTTCCTGGAGATGCACAAGCCATTGATAATAGGAGCCAATTTGACAAAGCTGACCACAGCACATTTGATAGAGCCCAGACTTGTGTTGCAGAGTGGCACTGGATGAATAAGTGCTTCGTTGTCTCCCTCGAGTGTCTGCAGAGGCTGCATTCTGGTGGGACGCTGCAACCACGCCTCGCCAGATTATCTGTGGTGGCGATAAATTCGTTCCCGAGAAAAAACAAGATTTTCCTCGGAATTCGAGCACGCCATAGGAATTTCCATGAGGCTCCTGCAGAGCTACTGCACTTTGGTTTACATCCCTTCACCCTAGAAAGTCCACCATTCATAGCGAGGTGATAAGCACACTTGACAGTAAACGAACCACTCTCCGTGAAATGATGTATTAGAAAATCCTACAGATGATTTCCAAGTGGAATTCCTAGCATAAGTTCGATGTCCTCTGAAGAGAATAGAGCCTGAACTTTCACCAAGTCCCAAGACCTTGTAGCGCCGTCAATCAAATCAGGCACCCTCATATCAGATCCTTCTTGTGGCATCGAGCTCATTGGTTTGAAAGTCCAGGGTCTAGGCAGGCATGCGTCGTGCCACACTCTGATTTATCCTCAGATCCAACCTTCCATCTCAGTCCCGCCTTAAGAAGCTCCCTAGCTGCTAGGATACTTCGCCAAGTTGCCAATGGGCTGAAGCTTATTCTTGCCGATAGAAAATCAGAGTAGGGGAAGTAGCGGCCTTTAAATGCAGTAACCATTATGTCTGAGGAAAACTTGAGCAGCCGCCAACCTTGCTTGGCAAGCATCGCCATATTAAAACATTTAAAGTCTCTAAAACCAAGCCCACCTTTAATTGTCCGTTGATACAAAAAAAATCACAGTTCGTCCAATGAAAAGGAAATTTCTACGTATACAGCCACCAGAAGTTCGACACCATCAAATTTATTTCCTTCAGTAACCTATCTGGGAGAAGAAAAGCATGACATCACATAAGTGGGTATAGACTAGAGCATCGCCTTAATAAGAGTGCTTCTTCCCGCATATAATAGCATTTTCTCTTTCCATCCTAAGATCCGCTGCCACGTATGATCCGTGATACTCTTGAAAGCCGTTGTCCGCGATCTGCCCACTACGGTGGGAAGGCCCAAATGAGATATTCCAACCCTGGATATCTTAATTACCAACGAGTCTGCTAGGTGCTGCTGGAAATTTTAGTCGACGTTCTGATTGAACCATATCGATGACTTCTGCAAGTTCACTTGTTGCCTTGACGCCATAGTGTAAATGTGAATAATCACCCGAAGGAACTCGAAGAAGCCATTCTCGGCCTGACAGAAAATGAACGTGCCATCAGCAAATAGGAGGTAGGAGGTGGGATCTGTTGGGCGCCAGCTTAGCCACTTTAATCCCCTTCAAAAGACCTTTCTCTTCAAAATTCGGCAACAAGGAAGAAAATACCACTGCAAAAATAACGAATAGGTATGGTGTAATTGATTATAGAGCCCCACTAATATATTTTGTACATGTAATTTTCTGACTCAAAATGATTAATTTAAAATTTCAAGAAATTTTAACGGTGAGGAGCTTAGCAAGTTAAGTTATTTATTTTAATTTGAATGAGTGTTCGTGTGAAATGGGATATTATCTGTAATAATTCTAGATAGACATGAATAATTGTACTACACTTGAATTATACTCCTCAAACGGGTGAATAAGTTAACCATTAAATCGCTAGCAGTAATTAAAAGTACTTACAAGATATGTTTTTGGAATTCCACTTGATTTTTCTGTCCTTAATTTCCTCCCCGAGTGTTAATAGTTTACGTATCCTTAAACCTTGGAAATTACCCCATCAAATACCTAATAGATTAGACATTCAATAGAAAATTGACGCGGGGATGCAAAGTGTAATGCTGCTAAGTAGAACTATAACTAACCCCATAAATAATCTTCAAATGGGGTCCTAAGACAACTATTAAATAATGCCACATGTTGTCTTTGTCCTTTAATTTAATTTCAAGGACCACATATATGCTTTACCCTTCTTTATAGGCTTTGGTTTCCGTGTTACTTTTGTGCCAGCATATTCCAAAATTATCCCATCTAGAAGATTACAATCTTTGCTCCCACTATTTTTCAGATTATGGAGCTTCGAGGCAGAGCAATGCTCCCAACGTACCACCTGCAACATCTATACAAAGTGTTTTCTCCAACACAGTATAACCACCTTAAAGATTTTATTCGAGATTATGAGTTTATCTCATGAATGGTGCTTAATTGGCGACAAGTACACTACATATCCAAATTAATTAAAGTAATTAATTTACTTTGCCATCAACATTAAAGTTCTTTACAATAATCTTAAATAATTTTTGCCACAATGGTAATAATCAAAAAGTATTATAAATTTAAATCTTATGAGCATTGCTATTTATAGCATATTGAGTTAATTTCTGTGATGTACTTGATTTATTGATAGTAATTAATATAATTTAAATTCATACTTTATAAATTTAAAATTCGAATTGTCATTATGTTAGTGCATGTGTGCAAGGTTAAAGTAGTTGTCATTATTCCTAATGCAACTTTTAATGTAGTGTTGACGTGGTAAATTAATTTCCTTATGGAAATTTTGAATTTCTGATCACATGTCTAAACAAATGATGTAACACAATACGTCTGATTTGTTAAGGAGAATCATCGAATATATTCCTTTTTAAATGTGATTATGACCTATTGACTTAATCAATTTAAGTTGATTTGATGAGATTATAACTAATTGAAGTAGATATAAGTGACTTGCCTTATTCAAGAAGATATGAAAAGATTCTAGAATTAACTATAGTTTAACTATTTATATCTAATTCAATTCAACAACACATAGAATGATTTGCGAAGGATTTTCAATTCATTTCTATGAGCGAAGATTATTGAGTTGCTAAGAATCAAGAAAGAAAAGAATTTCAAAAATGTTGCTACTAAAGTCCCAACATAGAATGCAGCAGATTTAGGTAACTTAAAAATTTTCAATTAGATTTCAAGGGAGTTCGTTTTGAACCTTAAAGGCTAATAGAATGAATGCATTTGGACAGTCAACTTAGAGGATTGCAAAAAGAGAATTCATTCATTCAAGTGAAAATTCTTTAATTAGTTTGGAGAATTTATGTTTGAGAGATTTTTGGTTCAAGAGGACTTTAAGTGTTCCTCATTGTCCACATCTTTGAGAATGAGGAAACCAAAGAGGCAGAATGCATTGTTGAGTTTCCATCCATGCACCACAAACTACCAAGTAGTCAAAGTGAAGAAACCACCCTTGGAGATGATACTTGCAAATCAATACTTGTAGTTGGGGTTAAAAAGGAGTCTTGACAAAGTAAAAATAAGGAAACTTGCTGTCTAGAGTTGTTAGACATTAACAAGTTAATCCCAAAGGGAGTTTGAGTTAGGTGAGTATTTATGTACTGGTTCGAACTAGTTATTCTAACAATTGTTGAATCATTTGTTATTGTAATTTTTTTGAGCATGACGCTGCAGACGTAGAAAGTTTATCTTTGAATTATGTGAACAAATTTTCGGTGCCTTTATTACTTTTTCATTGCATATGTGAACTTGTGGTAAGTATTATTCCAACATAATTTACAACATTGACTAACAAACCAACTAACACATTAACAAGTTCATAGATGTGTTCAAATTTATGTAAATAGTTTTATTCGATTAGAATTAGATACGGATTAAAAGTACCATGATTCTATTCATTTATGAATTTCATATATATTCTAAAGTAAGATGGAGGAAGGTGAATCTAACTGTTGCAATCTTGTACAAAAAGTTTTGGCCCATTTATATTCTGTTGTTTTTTTTATTTTTTTGTAGACAATGATGTAAATTCTTAGTATAATGATAGTGCTCGCAATTATGATGGTGATGCATATGGCAAAGCTGCTAGGGAAAATGAGAGCAGCCAACAACAAGTATTATTGGTGGTAACCCACTTAATAATGATTTAGTTGAACAGAAAAAAGATTATCATGTTAGTGGAAAACCCATTCTAATTGATGTTTCACTAGGATTTACTGATAAAGATGATTATTATATATCCATACGTCATCCATTAGATTAATCATTTGTGAATAGTTGACTTTGATCATTACATCAACTACTAATTATTTAAGTTTCATTCACTACTCATAAGGCTGAACAAATTAAAAATAGGTTAAATATTTTACTTTTCCATCTAAAACTACCATGTCACAAGTTTTATTAACACCACATACGTTATCTATAGTTACACCACGAGGAATAATTTCATAATAACGAATAAATGGTTATAATAAATATACTGATTAATCTTTAATCAATCCAATTAGTGGGATTCGGTTTTGGTTTGTGTATCAATTCACTTCTAGTATTTTGCTATTATCTTATTCATATTCGCAACAAGTTGGTTTGTTGATATATTAAGATACTTAAGCATTGTGGTGGGGTTTGACAAAAAGAAGTTTTTGAATATTTTCAGTGGTTCCCTAACTTGGACGTATGTCTAGGGAATGGAATATTGTAATTTATCCGTCGCGCGTACGTCGGAGTCGCGGTGGTGGCGGCCGCAGTGGTGGGAACCACCGGACGTGGTAAGGCTTTACCTAAGATTCATTCACATTACAGATGTATATATATTCTAAAGAAACTACGTAGAATTATTTATTACGAAGACATATGTTGGTTTTGTAATAGTTTTTGTATTATTGACTAATTGACCTGTTCGGTTAAATAATATAAAATTAATTTTTTTAATCATCTTATCGCATTGATATTTTTAAGTATTTTGTATTACTGATTTTGTAAAGGTAGATCCTAATGCATGCCTATTTTGCTTCTTCGATTTTTTTTCATGTTTAGTTTTTTTTTCTTTTTTTTTTTTTTTTGTTTCATGATTTGAGATACTTGGGCTCTAGTAAAATTTTAGCTACTTTTTATTTTTATTACTTTGACACTATTTTGAAAGTGTCGTACTTCAAATTTGATCTTACAAAAAACAAAAAAAAATGAATATTTTTCTATGTAATATGTAAGTAATACTACAATCTTGAAACCCTCCTGTCGAAGGACAGCTCATCAACTCATCCCGGAGTTGAAAGTTACGAAAATTGAGGGCAAGTTTAACAAGATTTCATTCTCTAACGAGTCGAATTATTGAATATTTATAGTAAAAAAAATTGAAAGAATGAAAAGAAAAGAAAGGGCCATCAACATCCATTATCCACTCGAAATAGAAGTGATCTAAAGTTGGAAGAAAGAAATAAACATTATTACTTCAAGAAGACTGATTTCCAATCCAAATAAGAAAACGTAGGTGTCAAAACAAGCCAAGAAGCTGAAAGAACAGCTAAAAAGGAAGACCCGAAGGGCAGTAAAATGAAAGAAAGAAACCGAAAGCTAGAAATAATTGCATGCATATATAATATAAATATACATGAGTAAGTATGTCATCATCCAAACCGTTCGATGTCGTTTTACGCGGTAATGTGTTGCGTGGTGGGTCACAAAACGGCAACTCAGTTTTTTGTTATGTTTCTTTTGTAAGAATCCCACAATTCCATATGAAATAAAAGAAAAGGAAAGAGAGAAGGTAAATGACACATTTGGGAATGCGGTAACAGAAATTGAAGAAAATAAAGGATGGGAAGGATGGATAATGAGCTGCAAAAATAAACTCAATTGAGAAATCTGTGAGAGTCAAAAAACTTGATGTACCCAGACAACTCCACATGGGACCTTCTCTATGTTAAAGATAAAAAAAAAAATGCACAGGCACTGCAGCTTTCATCCATTTTGCCGAAACTCGAATTTTCTTTCGTTGTCTAAATGAAATTATAAACATCAGCAATTGGTTATCTTAATGTACGCTATGATAGTTAATGGTACATATGTTATGTCATTAATTAAATATTATTAATTAAGGCTATGTTTGTTTACTAATTAGAGTGGGGGAGGAAATTTTGAGTTATTTGAGTAGGGATGAAAATTATGTTTGATTTTAAGTTGTAAAAGAGGTAGAAATTTTAAATTATATATAATTAATATGTAATGATGATTAAATGATGTGGTAGTATATAAATTTATGAACATCAATAGGAAAATTATAAAGATAAATGATGATTTTATTGCAAATAAATATAATAATTAAAAATAATCAGTTAGTTATAAAAGGTAAAAGAGTTATAAATTTGAATTTAAATTTGAATTTAAATAAAAATTTTAAGTTAAGATGTTTAATTTATAAAATTTTTGAATGAGGGAGAATAATAAAAGAAGGGAACCAAACATAGCCTAAACATTTAAATGTAAAATTTTGCATTCTGCATAATGGTATTGACATATTATTTGTGAAATTACCATATTTTAATCTGATTGCTCTTAGCAATTTAATTTAAATATTTGTGTATTTGCTTTTGACAAAATTGCATGCTGATGCTACATGTCTGTGTCTTACTCTGATGTTAATTTACATCAAAAAATAGTTAATCTAAATTTAACTATTATTTTCTTTTATAGTAAACGGAATATGCTTTTTGTTAGATTATCTATCGTATAATTTATTCTCATATGAACATGCCACGAAATATTTAAACAATTCACATTTTTAGAAACAAAATTTGTATATGATTTATTTGTTAATTAAAGCAATGAAATACATGAATACATCCTAATACTATTCGAAGACAATGGAATTTAATTAAACATTAATTTTAAAATAAATAAATAATTAATTAATATTTTTAATTTAGTAATCAAATTGTGCCAAATAGCAAAGCCATCCAAACTTATCAAGATCAATCACATCATAAATTTTAAATTATAATAGCTAATAGAATGCATAATATGTTGATACAGTAAAACTCTCTCTCTCTCCCGTACATTATAAATAGGGGTGGATTTCATGAAAAGTAAAACTCTCTCTCGTACATTATAAATAGGGGTGGATTTCATGAAAAATGACACAATTAAAGTCTTGTAAAGAACTGATGTTTTAAGAAGATTACAAAATTTTCTCCACAAATCAAAGAAGGTCCACAATGTTTGTCTTCAAATTTTAAGTGTTCTTTGAGAAAACTAATTAAACTTTAACTTTTGATTTGCAATTGTATTGTTAACCTCATGAGTTAATGTTATTTGAAAATTCAACAAGTTTCAAAAAAAAAATAAAATCAAGATGCAAGTTTCTTGTTGGAGTTTGTTCAAGTTTTAAATTTTATTCTTGCAAGAAAAAATTAGAGGGCAAACTTTAGAAATTTATACTTGCAAAGTTCATTTTATTTAAATACAAGTCAATTTATATGATTTTTCTTATTTGATAAATTCAAATACGAGAAATTATTCTACAAATTTCTAGACAAGAAATTGTCGTACAAATATATCTATAATAATTTGATTATGTGATAGTATATATAGTTGTTATAGTCTAAGCCTAAAACATGTGAGTACGAGTGTGTGTAGAGATATTGATTTTTAATTCTAAATAATGTAATAATTGTATTTTAAATAATTATGTATATATGTAAAAGATAAAAATTTAATTTTAAATATAAATTTAAGTAAAATAGTATTATTAGTTAGATATTTTATTAAAAATTTGATAGGTTACAATGCAATTGAAATAAACAAACAAATAACTATCACTATATTTAAAGAGGGAGACTCCTACAAAAGCTGTTTTGAATGTCAAAAAATGTACTTAAAAAATAGAAAGATTTCTTTAGTATAAAAGTAAATATAAGGATTTTTTTAGGAATAAATATGAGGATTAACAAAGTAAAAATACTGCCCTCTTTCATTTCAAAAAAAAAAAAAAAAGAGTAACTCATGAACCCAAAAACATAATCTGTCACATGTAAATTTTCTAAAAATATAAAATCTCTATTTTATGGTGCTAATTTGAGGGCTTTTCATTCATTAAAACAATTGCTTGAAAATTAATTTTAATATTTTTGACAAAGAAACATCATTTACTTCTCTTTATAGTTGTGGCGGGTATCCTGTTATGAATATATTAATTTTAAAAGATTGGAGAACTTGTGGAACGGGTTTTGCGTTAATGAATGCTCTAAGTTTTTTTTTAAAAAAAATTAAATTAAATTGTTGGCTGGAATTTTTTATAATTAAATTATTTTATTCTTATTAAATAATATTATACAATTTTTTAATTGTATATTAAATTTGAGTTTCCCAGGCGAGCCGAGTGTGCGCCCCGTCGCTACTCGCCAGCAGCGTAGTAAATTTTGAGTGTAGAGCACGATTGCACAAAACAACGTAGGCCCCACATTTCCGCCCATGCCATGACGACATAATTCACCGAAAAAGAAGGTAACTAATTGAAAATTCAATTCGACCCAACAACTTCCTAAAACTTCAATCCGCCCCACTCCTCTGTTTTCTTTTCTTCCTCTATAAATGCCCAACTCTACACATCCATCCACGCATTCAGTCTCCGCGAGTTCAACCACCGTCCCAAACGGTGACCTTACTCTCCACATTCCCATACAGAATCACACTAAGACAAAGGCTCCGCATTCATTCACCAAGAAATTATAACGAAAATGGCTAGTTTTGGGGCATCAGCGGCGCCACCGTCGCCGGCGGCACAGAGGTCTCAGTGGCACTCCCCGGTGCCGTACCTCTTCGGAGGACTGGCTGCCATGCTAGGCCTCATCGCTTTCGCCCTCTTGCTCCTGGCCTGCTCCTACTGGAAGCTCTCCGGGTATCTAGAGAACCGGGGCGACGGCGACAGGGACCTCGAGGTAGGGGAGGGTGACGGCGGAGACAACGGAGCCAAAGCTGCCCCACCGGCGATGGAAGAGAAGTTCCTGGTGATCATGGCGGGCCAGGTGAAGCCTACTTTCTTGGCCACTCCGATGTCGAGTAGGGCGTCGTCTTTTGGTAGCCAGAGCGCATGTAGCAGCAGCGGCGGCGAAAATTCTGCACAGTCGGAGGAATACTGTGCAGAGAAGATGGAAAATGGAGGGCAGATTGAAATGGGGAACACGGAGGCCCGTCAATCAGCACCAGATCAGGTCCATTGATTTGCCTTTTTCCTTTTATTTTAGGATGGGCTTTCGATGTTTGTTAGGAAGTTTACGGAAATGTAAATAATCCTGAAGAGGAATGAGAATATATATATATATACACACACATATATGTATTATATGTTCGTTCACGGTTTCCTTTGGATGTACTTACCGGAGTGTATTTTCTGCTGCACATTATTTATTTCTTCTTATTCTTATATGCGGTTCATATGTCGAATGGCGGTTTATGTCCTTTGAATCTTTGCTTTATGGTTTAGCATTAATCCTTCTTCATTAATTCTTCCTGAATATGAACGAAATAATGAAAACGTTAAAAGAGGACTGAAACTCACAGAGAACTCTCAGACGAAGGAAAGTTCTTCCGGCCAAGCTAATGAGATGGCTCCAGAAAGAAATGAATGAAAGGACTGAGTAGAAAGGTAGCTAATATTAATCCTTCGTTGATTGAGTTCATATAAAGTAAAACCATGCAGTAAAATTGGAACGGATGATTGGACCAAAGCTAAAAATGAAGAAAGAGAAACGGATAAACCCAGACAAAGGAGGAGGAATTGAATAGCTACGGAAGTTGTCATTCTTTCTTTCTTTCCTTATCTTGTCTTGTCCCTTTCCGGTAATTCAGCCTGTGGGCTGCGGCAAATATGTAGTTTCGCCGCGGTTAAGTCTGAAATCGGGTGGTTTTGGAGGGGTTGAGACCTTTTAATTAATGAAATATATTATTGCATCAGATTCGTATGCTGTTGTAGTGTGAAGTTGGTCACGTGACACATGGGTTGACACGTTCTCGGAGGCCAGGAGGAGTGGCTTGCGGCGGCCTGAAGTTGCGAAGTAATGCCCACTGACAGTTTTATACGTCCCCAGCACTACATGCAAAATAAGGGCCATTCGCTTTATGAGTGTGAAAATTTATTATAAAATTATAATTTTTTAAATAATAAAATAAAAATATTTAAAATTAAAAGTATAAAAAAGATATTTTAAATAAGAAAACAAATACAGAAAGTCAAAATAGAATTTGAAAAAAGAAAATTTGAAAGAGAATACAAATAATATAAAAATAAAAAATAAGAAATAAAAGGGTAAAAAAATGAAAAAAAAATTAAATATATCGTATAACTTGACTTTCTGTAATGAAAGTTCCTTTATGGACTTAATAATGTAGAATAGATTAGCAACTCTTCATGCATAGTCAATGCTTGCACGTGCAAAAATTAAGATGTAATTTACAATGTATATCATTAAAGTTAAACTTTTATTATAATGTCACGTGTGTATAAGTTACTATTGTATGTGTATTAGACTTTTTATTTTACAATTTATCACCTAACAAAAATTATCTATTAATATAATACAAACACATAATTTTATGAATAATAATAAAATATAAATGATCATTTTTTTAAAATTTATTAAATATGGGAGTAAAATTAAAATAAAAAGTATAAAAAATCAAATACATTACATAAAATTTAAGAGAAAAATACAAAAAAGGGATAACAAATTACAAAAAATAAATAAAACATAGGCGTTTTATTTATCCTGCTTGAAGTACCAAAACTACTTGTTTAGGGGGTTTAGTTAAAACAAGTAGTCGTAGTTTTATTAATAGGGTATTTTAGAAAATATATTAGATGACCTAATTTTATGCTCAAAATAGTAGTTAAAGTATAATTAATGTGCAAAATAAAAAACAAATGAATATTATTACGCCACATTAAGTCTCCTTTTACGAAAAGATTTTAGAGAATTTTTTTTAGAAAACATACAACAAACCCATTGTAGGGTTATATATAATCTTTCTTTTTTGACCAAACTTGTAGGGTTATAACTTGTGCTAGTATTTGTATCTATATCACACACTAAATATATATCAGTCTTTTCTATTTTATTCAAACCTTTATCGATTCCTTTCTATCACATCGACATTATATATCAGTTTTTTGTTTTGAGACGCCTTGCACTTGAACACATAGACACACCTTTTAGAGGCAAGAGAAAAAGGTATAATGTACAAAACGTGTATATATGTGTGTGTGTGTGTGGATAGATAGATAGATGATTCCCCTTTCGTCACCCTTTTTATTCATGTACTTTAATCAATATAAACATTTAAGTATTCAAGTTAAGATGGTGCCCACATTATCGTAAGACATACGGTTGTTGAGTAACCCCCTTTTAATATAGCACAATTACTCGAGAAATTTTTAGAATATTTTAAAATGATTATTTGATAAGCCTACTATGTATATTTTTACCCACATATCAATATTTTTTTTATTTTATTAAGTATGGGTAATTATGTTCTTAATTTTTGTGCAATCAGAGAATAGCCTTTGGCCATAATAATATATGATAGTTTTTGACAAATTAGTCGCATATGTAATAAAAAATATTTTATAAATAAATTATTTAAATAACATATATTTTTTCTAGTACTAATATAAAGTAATTATATTGACAGAAAGTTTTCAAAAAATTAAAAAAACGAAAATAATTCTAAACAATTAAACTTATGCTTAAAATAATTAGTTTTAATTAATAAAAATACATATTTTTACCAATAAACCTTATTGCTTTTTTTTTTTTTTTTTTTTTGGTGTCAAAACTAACATAGTTCATCTGAAGAAAAAATAAAGGGTGGAGTTTATTTAAAGTGAGGCAACTGCAGAACACATACAAATATTTGTAATGACATACAAAAAAATGAAGAATATAGAAAGGGACAAATATGGCAATATCATAATCATTAAGCAAACGAGCCATGGAAATAGGGCGAGTAGTGGTAGCATAGTGTAGTACACAACAGCATCCATTGTCTTGTTGAGTGGATATCATAATTATTTAGGGTTCTCCCATCTTCAATATCATTAAATTGTGGAAACCTATGATGCAAAGATGAATCAATTGGATTGTCATCAATATCTATATAATTGACTCATTACCATAACATATCAACAGCTACTGGAGGCCAAAGGGGATTCATTATGATGAGCACTGCAAATACCTTTCTTTATCACTTTGTCTTGCAACTTGCTAGTGATTTGCTGACATCAAGAAAGGACATTGTATTCTTTCTGCATTAATTTGTAACTTTCGAATTTTTTGGGTATATTCCCCTAATTTAAATACCAATTTTGCACTAATATTTGATTTTAGTGAGGAGAATATTATTGAAAGAAAATAAATATGGAAAAGGTCCTTCTGCGAACAAATTTGTGAGAATTTGGTGAACTGCAGGAATTTTTAATCTAAAAAAAAAGACTTTAAGTACAAAATATAATAAACCATCATTCTCTAGTTTGACTTTTTTTAAATTCTAAACTAGAGAATTTACTCAGTCTTGAAATGCAGATGGACGGTTTTCTTTAGTTTCACATAATACATGTTTTATACTAGAATGGCTATTTTAAGTTGAGACTCATTTTCAATCCTTGCATCATGTTGATATTGTCATCTCAAATTGATCATCAATCATGACTTGCTATTGAACATTGACATCTGTTAGCAATAGGATTGTACATTGACTAATTGTGGTTATATACTCACTAACAGACAACTAACTACACCAGCTTGATTTCTTGGCAAAGTTGCAAACAACCGTGCATATAGTCATCGAATAAATTAAAGTTGATTTTCTCAAAACTTTAAGATAGAGATTAATCGAATGGCAACATTGTCCACCAAAGTCTGTTTTATTGACCATGAATCACTTTTTCTTTGTATGAGATTTAAGAATGTTAATAATTTTACAGTGGTCTATTTGTGATGTTTATATCACTAAATTGCCATTGCTATACATATTTTACTGATTATTGATAGTGACAGTAAATAATATAATTATCTTGCTATTAATGTTAATAGTCATTGCTCATAACGATTAATCAATGCCACGCATTAAATTAAGAAAATTAGTACTGCGACGAACAACAAGATAATTCTTCCATTAGAAATAAAACTATTAATGAATTTTTGTATTGTCACTCGACATTTTTTCACTAATATTTAATTTTTTCATCATAAAATTTACAAAAACACTATAAAGTTTGGGAATAGATAAAATAAGAAAACATATCCAATTTGAAAAAGCTTGACCAAAGAGAAAAGTGTAACAACAAAACATTTGTCAACTGATGGCATATATTACCACATCTAGTATATAAAGAATCTTGAATAAAATATTGAAATTATTACCAAAACTATGTTTATTTTCAAATTTTAGTGTGTGTTTTGAAAATTATGTAAAATTAAGAGAAACAAAAAATAAAATTTTAAAAATATAATGATAGAATGTATAATTTTGGAGACGAAGCTAAAAAGTTCCTTGTATTGTTTGTGGGGTCTCAATCTCACCAACGATAACAAAGAATCAGTGGTCTAGTTTATAGATGAAAGGGAGTAAACAGGTTCATCATTAACATAGTTGGCAAATTTGCTTACACGGGAACAGTTCTGAGCACAACATGATTAAGTGCCATTACAGCAACATCCATTATCTACACACACACATGTATACACGTCATATGTACATATATACATATGTACATGCATATATACATATGGTCAAACTTCTATGCAATAATTGATATTGTTGGTGCTACATTGCGTCACGTAAGCTTGATGAGGTGTCATTGTTCTTGATACAACTTACTAATATGGTATTGCGTGCCGTGCCAAATCATTTTAACAAGGAAATTCTGAATTTTTAATAACTTGTTACAACAAATGTTACAGCATGATCTACCATAATATCTAGTAGACTTGTAAATATCAACAGATGATTTATTCATTCCAAATGGTGATTAAAAATTGTTGACTTAACTAATTTAAGTTGATCTAAACGGATTTTACTTAGTTAATTTAGATATAGTTGACCTTTCTTAATGCACTAAGGTTTGAGACGTTGTGGAGTACTACAGGCGTATACCTCCTCTAGTAATTTAAATTTCTTAGTGAAGGATGATTAAATCTAGACCGTTAGATTTCTCTAAAGCAAGATGATGTCTTGACTATTGGATTTCATGAAGGCTTGATGATGATTAGATGGCAAAAGTGGTAACTTAAATTGACGTGGTAGGGGCATATTTGAATTGCATGGGAATTTTAGAAAATCTACAATTACCATATCTATGATGTAATGGCCAGCCAAAATCCATCAAAATCACATCTTTCCATTTATTGGGTGATTTTTGTGATTTTGTATCAAGATATGATATTACTTTCCTTGCATGTAGAAAGTAACTAGAATGGCAATATATATGGAGGCATGTCCTGTGTTTTTGAAATTTAAATTCAAACTCTTTTTCTCCTTTAAATTCTTGAAGCATATTTGAAAAAAAAAAAGATGGAAAGTTCTTCATCAAACAATGGTATGAGGGCTGAAGTTATTGACGAGCCTTTATCATCAATGACTGCCAGACTTGTTATGGTGGTTTACAAACTGTCGATTGATGCTACACCTTGGCCACTTTCCCACTAAAAGCTTTGCATACCACGACAACAGAGAAATAGGATTTGCAAGAAATAAGGAAGCAATTGTAGAAAGATAAAATTTGAAGAAACTACTTAAGAAAATTTTCCAACTGACTTTAGAAGCTCAGATGTTCCAACAAACGTTGGCACTAATGCAGGTGATGATGTGTCAGTTGGTGGGGCGAAAATTCCAAAAGCACCAATTTAAAGGGAGACACCTTATTCTCTTCAAAGGAAACATCTAAAAAGGCATTTGGTCATGACATCTTCACCATCCCAATCAACACCATCGAGTCCAAAAAGAAAAAATGACTAGAGTTATCATGTCGGAGATAGTAGATCACCAACCTAAAGTGGAATAGCACCTATTAGAGCTTAAACCAGATAGGATTTCTACGGATCGTGTGGCCTCTTTCAAATTTTACAATAAATGGTCTAGAAAGATGTGGAATTATGTTGATTATAAGTCTTTGGCAATTGAGAGACAAGTTGATAGATAGATCTTCACAAAGATTAGATTTACCATAGTTTTGGACCAACTAAGGTTGCAAAATATTGCAACATCTATTGCCACATACAAAGCCATCTTGTGTGAGAGTTTTGCTACAATCTTAATGATACCATCGTTGGCTACAACTCTCAATTCCATTACCGTGTTTATGTACATAGGCAAGTAGAGGAATTCTTCCCTAAAAAGGATCAATTAATTTCTTGGTTTTGCTAACCCTGGATTTGCTGGCGTATATCCACCTAACTTTTCACTAAGTTTTGATGAAGTTATGAGTGTTATAACAAGTGGTCAATTTATGAAATGACCCAAGGGGACAGCAATGCAGTTTGCAATATGACTCTGTTTAGGTTAGTCACCTAGAATCTCTTACAATCAAACAAATATTTAGTTGTGCAAAAGATGTTAGGGCATTGATTTACTACTTAGGAAACAAATGAATATTGGACGTTTTATTTTTGACAATGCTATAGCACATGCCGGAGTAAGGACAATAGGAGGAACTTTGCATCTTCATGAATTGATAACTGGACTAGTATGAAAACAAGGAGTCACAACTCCATTGAATGAGATTGCATTACACTGCCCATTAATGGGGTACACTTCGAAAGTTTTTAAAACTAGGAAGGTGAACGATCTCAAGCTAAGCACTAGATTTCCAACTTCTACTACTAAATTAACCCCATAGGCTTCGAGTATTGAGGCTATCCTAGCTACCCTAATGACTCTCTCTCAAGACTCAGAACTATAGATTTTACAATTGTAAGATAACAAGTACACACTAGATGAAAAAATTGCTATTTTTCGCTCTTATCTATCATTTGTTGCAACACCTCGATCCTATGACTTTAAAGCAGGACCATTTAGCACCAAGACTAGCTTTACTACTCCTATCCCTCCTCTAGGGAGATTGGATTCTAACGATGATGATCATGTTCTATTGGGTGCCCTTCATCATATAAGGGCCCAAAAGGAAATTCCAAGTGCTGATGCTCCTCCAGATGATCCATCATCCATAGGTTCCAAGAGAAGAAGTTTAGGAGATGATGATTTTGAGTTGAAGTCTTTTTAGGAGGAGTTTCTGCTATCTCCAGATACTGCAGTTGTTCCATCTAGTTTTCTAGTACTTTAGACTTCTTAGTTGTTGTAAGTGCTCTAATATTCTATGCTTTTCATTTGGTATTTTAGGATTTCCTTTGATTACTACCAATATTAAGTTTCGAAGTAGTGAGTGATGTAACTAGTTGTAACGCATATTATATCATGCAATGTAATAAATTTTCCTCTCAACTAATATGAATAAAAGTTGGTAGTTAATAATAGAATTCTTGTCTTATTAATTTTATTCTAGAGTTCATATTTGGCAAACATTGGTTTCACATTTAACATTGGTGTTGTGTTCCATAATGACAAAAAGGGAGAATGTTAGTGCCACATATGTAGGGCTGTGATGAGTTGTCATTATTCTTAGTACAATTTACCATTGTGGCATTGACATGGCAAATCATTTTCATAAAAGAAATTCTAAAGTTTTGGTAACTTGTTACAACAAATGTTGCAATATGATCTGCCATAGTATATGCTAGATTTGTCAAGATTAATTAAACGATTTATTCTTTCCAAATTGTGATTACAAATTGTTGACTTAACTAATTTAAGTTGATCAAAATGGATTTTATCTAGTTGATCTGGATATAGTTGACCTTCTTTATCTAGAAGATATGGGAGAATTTGGATAGTTGACCATATTTTGGCTTTCCCATATCCAAACCAAATTTGGTTGAATTAGGCTTGATCTTCAAAAGATTTTTAGTGTATAATGATAAGGAAAATATGTTGGAGCTGCCAAAAATTAGGAAAGAAAAATCCCAAAAATGTTGGACTAAATATTACAACACGGAAAGTATCATTTTTTATATTTTGAAGATAGTTAGCTGAATTTCATGGAGTTAGTTTCCCAACCTTTAAGGCTAACTAGACAGATGCTTTCTGAAGCCATTCGTGTGGAATTTCATTGAGAGACTACATTGATTCAAGTGAGAATTCCACAGTTTGGATGGCAGAACTGATGTTCGATTGATTTTCATTCAAGGAGTTCATGTGTATTGCATTGTTCTTATCTTTTAGAAGAAAGACATCATGAAGGCCTAAAGAATAGTTGGTTCCATTGATCCCCAATCACCTATTAAAGTGATCAAAGTGAAGAACAATCATCAGAAGAGGAGACTCACCGATTAACACTAGGACTTAGCGCTAAGAAGGAGTCTTAGCAAAGCAGAGACATGGAGACTTGCTATCTGGGGAAGCTATGATAGAAATGCATCAATGAGTTGATACCAAAGGGAGTTTAGGTTAATTAGAATTTCTAACAATTGGCGTATCATTATTAGTAAATTTTTTTGGACAAGGTCCTATAGACATAGGAGAGTTATCTCTTAACTATACAAACAAATTCTTGATATTTATTTTACATTTCCATTATGTGTGTGAGTTCGTGGTACCATGTGTTACAACATAACTTGCAACGCAACGATCTAAACCAACTAACAAATGTAACTCCCTTTTAATCTACTGATTAATGAATGATCAATAATCAAACCTAAATATACTTTTTCATGCGTGCGTATTTTAGACATGCTCAACAGAATGCATATTTAATAGTTCTACCCGATGCTGCCCTAGTCTCAATTATTTGCAATACATAGAGGAGAACCTGGGCAAGGACAGAATTCTTTTTTCTTTTTAATTTTTCAAAGATTATTATCAAATTATATTTTAGTTTAACATCAAAAAAGTTATTTTATTTATTCCAATTATTATGATCATGTTGGGGCAAAACCCTTTTGCTTGGACAAATATGTAAAATAATTATGTGTGAAGCTTATTAGTAAAGTTAAACCCAATCAAAGTGATTTGATAAGTTTCAAGGATTTGGGCTTTCATCTAGTTAAATATGTACTTTTATATGCATAGAGACCAAGCATTAATTTAACTTTGATGATGGGCTGAATAGAAATAATGGGAGTTAACAAGCTTGTTAACTTATATATATATATATATATGCAATTGTCATCTCCTAATCACACATAATTTCAACCTTTCTAACATCCTATCATTAGAGACAAAAAAAACAAAAGAGTACAAGTTAGTTTGGAAGACCAACTGCGAAAACTCACAAATCTTTTCAAATTTCTTTTGAGATCTTTTACGTTTGATCCTAGCATATTTAGATCATTAAGCTATATGCAAATCTATATAAGATTCATTTAGATTCAAAATTTGTGGTTCGGATTCAAAAATAATGGATTCAAGTTATCATTCACATTTTTTATGTTTTAATGGTTGAACACAAGGATTCTAGATTGTTAAAGCTTTTGATTAAATTCTCAATAAGTGGCATTGGAGCCACGTCTTGTCAAATTGTTCACTTACAAAAGATTTTCATGAATCTTTGGAAGTTAAGTGAATTTGGTATTAGAATTTTGTCATAGGTTTGGATCTTGATAATCTATACACATTTTGAATGACTTTTTATCATTGTGTTGGTTTTTATAAATTGTTTGAACAAGATCCATGTGTTCTTTAGTGACTAAAAATCTTGCTTTTGGTTTTTGATAGTTTTCTTGTTGAAGAAATTAGTTTGGTGCTATTATAATGTAGTCACACAAAGATTGAATGAGCATCAAACACTCTAATGCTCTTGTGATGTGGTTGCATGAAAATCACATGAGTATCAAACTCTTTGATGCTCTCATGACGTGGATGCATGAAGTCTACATGAGCACCGGACTCTAAATATTCATGTGATGTGGCTCACAAGAACCGCACTAGCATTAGCATCTTCGATGGTTTCCTAGTATGACTGCATGAGCATCACTAGAACGCTATCACCATGTTTATTTTAATCAAGTGCAATATCTTAAATTCAAATATTGATATTCATTTGGATTTCAAGGTTTTTGAAAAAATCCATTGAAGTAGCATCCTACTAAAGTTAGCCCCTCTAAAGGAAAAAATTTGTTTTGTGACATTGAAGATGTTGTGTGTGTGTGTGTGTCATTCATTCAAATATTTAAACAGCATAAAGGAAGGTAAATATTTAGTCAAATTGCATATGCAGACTATGATAATAAACATGTACCAATAATTGGTGAGAAACGTGAACAATAAATCTATTCAAAGATGATTGTTGTTTAGCATGTGCTACTGCTAGTGTTTAATTATTGCACCAAGATTACACTTGCAAGTTAATATTGCCGTCTAGCCATTGAATATTAATTTGAATTTATATTTGGATCATTTGCTTTTAGTTTAATTCTTGTTTAGTATTAAATCCTTCCATACACTGAATGGTACTACTTTCAAGTCATGGAAAGAAATGTTATGATTATTCTTAGAGTCATGGACTTGGACCTTGCGTTAAGGGTTTACTGACACACCTCTCACTAATAAGACTGCCTTAGATGAGAGCACAATGATGGAAAGGTGGGAAAGGTTGAATTGCATAAGACTAATGGTCATGAAATGTATTGTCACAAAATCTTTTTAGGGAACAATCTAAGAAGAAGGATACAACAAAAAGATTCTTTTAAGACCTTGAGAAGAGATTTGACAAATATGAAAAGATCGAAAAAGGCAAACTACATTTCTATGAGGTATAAGAGAAAAGGAAACATTAGGGAGTACATTATGGAATGTTTCACATTACTTCAAAACTTAAAGCACTCTAGTTAGATTTGTTTAAAGACTTGTTAGTGCATCTAGTTTTAATATCTGTTCTAGCACAATTCAATCATTCAAAGTAAGCTATAATTGTCGAAAGGACTCTTGGTCCCTTAATGAGCTCATTTCCCACTGTGTTCATGAAGAGAAAAGATTGAAGTATGCTAAGATATAATGTGCTCATTTGGCATCATCCACAAGAGATAAAAGAACACTAAAAGACTTAAGAGCAGAGAGGTCGCAAGTGGAGTGCCACAAAAGGAACAACACAAGGAACAAAGGGAAGATACTTGTTTCCTCTATAGAGCTATAGGCTATAAAAAGAAGTAATGTACCAATTATCATGCTTGGCATGCAAAGAAAAGTATGTTTCTTAAAATTTTCTATTCTAAGATTAATTTAACTTCAGTCCATGGACACACTTGGTGTATCGATTCCAATGCAACAACTCACTTCAGTGTGCCCATGCGGGTTTTCCTTAGTTGTTGAGAGCCTAGCAATGGTAAAAGGCACATCTACATTGACAATGGATAGATAGATGATTGAATTTGAGGTAATACAAAAGTTTAGATTATTATTAAGGACCGATTATTATTTAGACTTGGATGAGACTTTTATTGTACCTTCATTTAGATGGAAGTTATTTTTATTTCTAAATTGAATAAAATCGGTTATTTTTGTTCATTTGGAAATAGCTAGTTCTATCTTTTTCCAATTAAAAGCAAATTCAAACTTATTGTTTATATGGATATGATAATCTATATTTACTTAATATTATTATCTCCTTTAATGAAACCTTACATCTCTATTCACGGGAAAAAATGTATATTAACCAAGCAATTCTATTCAATGCAAAATTGATGTGAAGTAACAAGAACTCAGCTACATTATAGAACAAAAAGTTAGGTCATATCTCTAAAAGGAGGATAGAAGGACATGTGCCTAATGGTATAGTTTATCCCCTAAACTTTGTGGATGTCAATTGCATTAAGGGGGAATAGCCAAAAAAATAAAGAGATTATGTGCCAACCGATCATCATATATCCTAGAAGTAGTACAAAAAATATTTGTGGGCCATTTCCTTCTCCATCAAAGAATGGCTAACAGTGTTTTATAACGTTCATAGACAACTATTTTAAGATATGGCTACCTTTATCTCATTCATGAATAACACAATCCTTAAATATGTTCAAAAATTATACAGTAGAGGTTGAAACCAACTATGAAAGAGGATTAAATTTGTTACATCTAATTGTTGGGGAGAATCCTATAGTAGATAAGATGAATCAAGTGAACAACATCCATGACCATTTGCTAAATTCCTAGAATAATGTGGCATCATCCCAAAATACGTCATGGCAATTCTCCTAGCATGAATGGTATTATTGAATGATGACATAGAACTCTTAAAGACATGGTAAGAAGTATGATTAGTCATTCTATTGTATCAATCACTCTAGGAGAAAAGAACAGTATGTGATACTTGACATTACTCATAAAACAAATTTGGATAAAGACAATGTCATAGATACTCCCATTATTCAAGATGATCAAACTACGCAACCACAAGAACCAATACCAAATTGAAGTTCCACTAGAATGAAAAAAAGTGCAGTGCTACATGACTACATCATATTTGTTTAAGAGCAGAAGTTTTAATATTGGAGTAGTGAAGGATAATCCAATCAACCCTCATCAAACCTTGGTGAGGCCTAATTCTCAAAAGTGGAATAATGTAATGAATAAGGAGATATAAATTGTAAAGAAGAACAACATGTAAGATCTTATTCCATTGCCTAAAGGTGTGAAACCTATTGGTTGAAAATGGATTTTTAAAACCAAATGGGATTCGAGAAGTAATGTAGAAAGATGTAAGGCATATCTTGTTGTCAAGTGCTTTACACAAAAGAAGGTAATGCTATTACAAATTCCATCAAATTGTTCTCTCATTTAGTTTTGAGATGAAAATGGTAGATGATTGTATATATCACAAGTGCAATGAGAGTAACTTATGTTTCTAGTGTCATGTGGATAATGTACTACTTACCCTCAATAATATAGTCTTATTACTTGAAACTAAGGAATGTCTAGTAAGAAATTTTAAAATGAAAGATTTTGGTGATAGGTGACACTTATTTTATTTTAGGAATCCATATATATCGAGATTGTTCTCGAAATATTCTTGATTAACACAAAAGAACTGAATCAAGAAGGTTCTTAAGAGGTTCAACATGCAAAATTGAAAACAACTTAATACCAATTACTAAAGGAGGCAAATTCAGTCAAAATCAATGCCTCTAAAGTAAGTGGGAAATTAAAAAAATGCAAAGGATTCCTTATGATTCAATATTATAGAGTCCAACGTATGCTGAAGTTTGTATGCATTCAAACATTGCGTACGTTGTTGGGATGCTCTTTAAGCAATCAAGAAATAGATCATTGGAAAGTAGTCAAACAGGTTATGAGGTATTCATAGAGATCGAAGGACTACATGCTCACATCTAGGAAATTGAATCAATTGGAGATTGTAGGTTATTCTAATTTTGGTTTAGCTTGATGCCATGTTTTGAGACATCGATTCACAGTATGTGGTTATGGAACTTTGTCAATGGGTTATGAATTGTGGATGGCTTCAAAAGGCCACTTAGATTGTTTTTTTACAATAAGTAAGCACGACTATATTTTAATGAGAATAGGAGCTTGAAAAAGGCGAAACATACAAAAATCAAGTCCCTAATTGTTAATGAAAAAAGTTCAAATTGGACAAATGTTTGTATAGCACATAGCCATAAACCCTTCAATGTCTAACTTGCTTACTAAGTGATAACATCCAAAAGGCTTCATGAGCATATTGATCATATGGATGTTGTATAATTTAAGAAAATACAATTTGAATGAAAGTTTGTAATTGAAAGATGCTTTTCAAATGAAGATAATTGATGCAGTTGTTTCAAATATAAAGTTTATAGTTGTTTTGGCTATAAAGATTACAAATATCCAATTTATATTAAGTTGAAGAGTTTATGATTATTTGGTTCTCCGAACTTTTTGGTTGAAAAATGATCTCACTAAGGTGAACCAATTGCAAGTAGGCGTGTTATAGATCATATTTGCATTTAACTTTCATGCTACACTTGCATGCTTGATCTGTCATTCAATTATGTTAATGCATGTGACTACTGTTTAGGTTTAGTTATGCTATAAATGTAACGCCTGCCTCTTTATTTCATACTGATAAAATAGATGAATTAGATTATTTAGAGATGCATAAAGACATGGCATCAATTTTTAAACTCATAAGGTTAACATACATTTATAAAGTGCACATCTAGCCCATGTGGGAGACTGTTGGGGTGAAACTCAACTATATGGGCTAAAATCTGAGGTAATTGTTTGTGAAGGTTGTCAATAAAGTTGAGTCCAATAAAAATGATCTAAGAAGTTTCAAGGATTTGGGCATCAATGCATCTAATTAAGTATGAACTTTATACATGTAGAGGCTTGGTATTATTATTACTTTAATGATGGGCCGAGTAGAAATAATGGAAGTTAATAGGCATGTTAACCAATATGTATGCAGCCGTGGTTTCAAAATCACACATAACTTCAATTTTTTTGACATCCAAAAGAGAGTAAATGATGATTTGGAAGACCAACCGTAAGAATTCACAAATCTTTTCAAATTTCCTCCACGAACATTCAATTTTGATTTAGGCATATTCAAACTTGTTCAGTTACATTCAAATTTATTCATGATTCATTCGAATTCAAAATTTGCAACTCAAGTTCACCATTAATGAATTTAGTATAATTTTCACATTTATTTTTTTACATTTTTTTCCATGTTTTAATGATTGAATATGATATTCTAGATTGCTTAAGCTTCTGATTAAATTTGCATCAGATTATAATAGAGGAGGGTTGGGAATATTAGTGTTGCTCATAAATGTTTAGAAATAACAAGTCAATATGGGTTTCAATCTTCTGGCCGCAGACACAGAACACTTGCCATTGGGCCCTCATGCAGCCAAGATAAGTGCAAGCATTATAATAGTATGCCAAAAGAATAATAAATCACATCACAAAAAATTCTAAAGACAATGAATATGGATGAATATACAATGTCACTTGTTGTCTTCGTGTGGGTTCCTATTTTTCCTTTTAGGTTTTGTTCCTATTACTTCTTTACCATTAAAGGTATATATTACAAAGGTGATGATTTCCTTATTTTTGTCAATGATCGGTCATAATTTTATTTTACTAAGCCCAATACAATTCCAAATTCGATCGATGGGCTTTGATCATTTTCAGAAAAGAGGATTCGACTTGTAAAGGTTAACTAATAACTAATGGGAGCCATTTTCTGCTAACGATCCTAGTTTTATCCATATTCACAAATTAATGTACCTCGAAAAGCACAGTACAAGTATTTATATTCATAGCTTTTTTCTCAGTCAAATTTACTATTTCCTATATTTTAAATTATTTTTTATTTTATGTATTGATTGAAAGAGTTTGAAAGATTAATTTTATGAAAAAATGTTAAATATTTAACATTTTACATGTTAAAAGTTATCATATATAAATATAACAAATGTTTCAAACAGTAGTTGTTGTTGCAGCTGCAATTATCACTATGCCATACCCCTAATTCAAGAACGTAACATGACAGTGCCTCGAGATAATTATTTGAGAGGACACCAAAGCCCAATTCGTCAATGCATCTAAACTAATAAATGAACATTATTGCAAAACATTAAGATTTGTTACATAAGTTATCGTTCCTCAAAACATGTTATGAATTACATCACTTGTAGCAAAATAACCCAAATATCAAGGTCTTAATTGCTTGTAATAGTGCTTTACCAACCCCAAAAGTATTTAGCTTCAACTTCGTCGTCTGCAAACTGGAACTTATCTCTTGTGAGCAATTAATCACTCAATAAGAGGTTTATCTAGTCTTTTAAGATGTGAACATAACAAAACATTTCATAATACACAAAAGATTTGAAAAATATTTTGGAACAATAACAATTATCAGTAAGACTATTAATGTCATTTTCCTTTCATTGTCTGTTAGTTTGCTCCCAGCTTCAAATATTTCATGTGCCATATACACTAATTAAGGCATTATTCTTAACCTTGACAAGGAGGGTCACATGTGGATTTTCAACTATCTCAATTTTAACTCTAATTAAGAGATTCTTATACTCAATCTCTAAGTCGAACTGAAAGAATTATGTTTGTTCAACCTTTAATCCCAATTGAGAGGGTTACGTGTAACTTGATAGTTGTCTTACTTTTTAACACCAATTGAAAGGGTCAACTCAATTTTGATTGAAAAGCCCAAAACTTCTACCCCACTATCATCACATAAAAACTTTTTATAACCAGTTTGTTCAGAAGGGAATTTAGTATAAATCATTCTAATATACTTGTTCACATCCAAAAATTTTTACAATGAAGGCAATTCTGAGTTGGCAAATATCAATCTCATTTGGCAATAGTAAAATTTTGGTAAATAACAAGAAATTCGTATAAATCTCGATAATTAATTTATGACTTGAAACATAAATTTTCACAAACAAAGTTATAGATATGTTAGATAACCCACTTACTTGGTATCAATTCACTTACACTGGTGGTTAATAGGTCTCAATTTCTTATGTTCCTATTTAATCAAAATAATTCTTAGTTCACTCTCAATTTAACAAAAAATTTATTTCCTATGTTTTTTTGAAATGCAGCCTAAATCTTGAAATCATGAGAAATTCTTCCCACATGATCATGTGTCACGTCATATTTAATTTAATTGAATTTTCACCTTTTCATAGATTTTTCTATACATGATTTGAATAATCAAGTAAATTTTGGACATTATTAATGCTCAAACTAATTTCTGTTGGCACTTTAGGTCCCACAACCATGAAAATGCCTCTGCATCTGTGAGGAATTGTTTCACTTTTGCTAGAAGAACCAAGATGTGTTTCGTGGTTTATTGCGGTTAGGACTCACAACCACCAGCCTAAATTCCACAACCACACGATCGACCACAATGTGCATTGGCGGTGCCCATGATAAAGGCTTCCATCCTTGAAGGTATCTATTCCAATCACGAGATACAACTCCACGGATGCAACGCAAACCGCTATACGCACTAGAATGTTTATGGTCAAACTTATGATTGCAAAGCATTGTTTTACAACCATGCTCCACACTTAGTGACTGTGAGATCAATTGCATTAATTTAGTACTCTGAAATTTTAGAGCTTAGTAACGATATCTATAAAAAATAGTGGTGTATATTATGATGAGGGACTTGACTAATAAATTCTTGATTTTGTAAAATTTTTTTGGTGTAAATCACGGCCGTAAATTTTAAGGTATATATGGTAAAGAATAAGAGGTATAAGAGTGCAAGGAGAAGCTTACCAAAAGTTGAGGAACTGTTGGAAGATAATTATCATGACCAAGGGAGCCAAATTTTGGGGCCTAGGAGTGATTTAAGGTTTAAAAATTCACAAAAAAATTTGTGGGAAATTCTCCATAAAATCACAAGAGGTCTAAACTTCCATAACTAGCACGAAGGTACATTCTCCCAAGTATATTGCCTAAACCCTAGAAAAATTTTATTCTCCCACCTAAAAACCTTGAGAGATGGCCAAAGGCAAGAGAGAAGAGGAAGGGACATCCATGCTTCAAGAATGCGTAGGATTAAGGAGAGTTTTTAGTCTAAAACTTAGTAGAAATTGTGCATGCCTTAGGAAATTCTATTTTTCATATTTTGGACACACAAATCATGAAAAACTATAGGAAAACAAGGATTAAAATCTAGATGGTGATATTGGAGTTGTGTTGAATGAACCATGCGTAAGAAATCCAAGTAGAAATTGCATACAAGAAAATATAGTGAAACTTTAATAAACTCTTGATTTTTAGCTAAAAAATTTTAGAAACACATCAAGGTTGGATTTTTCCACAATTGAATATGATTAGAAGGTCCTTCAAATCCATGTAACTTAGTTATTTATCAAAAAGAATGATTACAATTGAGTAGGGAACAAACTGGAACCAAACATCGCCTTAAAGCACATGCATGCCCCATTTCGCAGCTGCAAGACTCCATCTCGCGGTTGCAAGAAGCAAACCCACAAGTGCGAAGTGAGACGATGATGCAAGGCATTGTGTGTCGCAATTCTTAGCACAGTTGTGAAACTCGATTTTGCGATCACAGTAAGCTGGCTTGCAAGCATATAGATGGCTGCAAGAAAAACAAATTACACTGCAGCTAAGGACACCATCACAGAAAACTCCCCTATGGGTGTGACAAGGCTGGTTGCGGTTGCAAGGAAAGACTGCTAAATGAGATAGTACATGTTGTGGTTCATTTCGCAGGCATGGGATCATTTTTCATGGTCACAAGGGATGTTTTCACAGCTATAGAACCCAAAAAATGAAGAGAAATCTAATTTTAGCTTTTAGAATCCAAATTTTGAACTTTTAAGTCTAAAGAAGCATCAAAAATAGAGAATGAAACCTGACAACCCACAAGGACGACTCACATGAATACACCTGGATAGGTAATCCAATATGTAGGTAATTGAAAACTGGGACAAGATTTAAACTCAGGACACGTAAGATGCATTAAAGACATGAGTACATAAGAATTGTACGAGACTTTTTGGTGAATAGGAATTCAACGGATAGTAACCGGTGAGGTTTCAAAACACTAGGATTAGCAGTAGGTAAGAGGAATGTTTTTTGAAATTGCTTTTCAATACAAAATGTAA
Organism: Avicennia marina; assembly: GCA_019155195.1. Taxonomy (NCBI): domain Eukaryota; kingdom Viridiplantae; phylum Streptophyta; class Magnoliopsida; order Lamiales; family Acanthaceae; genus Avicennia; species Avicennia marina. Next base: position 3,280,839 of record CM032757.1, on the reverse strand, counting down.
TTTCTACTATGTACAAATTTTTCAGCATGATTATTTTATGTGAAAAATATAAAATATTTTTTCTTCTTGAAAATATAAATGAATATGCCTATTATGACTGGTAACTGACGATAGTATAAAACGAGTTCCACCCTATCAATCAGCTAATATATTGGGACCCATCTAATTGGGATACAAGTATTAGGACCAATAATGGATAAGGTTAATATGTGACCCTACCAATCGGAGTACAAATAAGGATACCCTGCTGTCGTAGTTGAAGTACTGGGGTCCACGGTAGGTACAATCGATTACATGTGACCCTCCTTAGTCAAGAGAGTAGATTAATGCTCTAATTAGTGAAAAATGATACAAAGTTTGTTAACCATAAGTGGGCAACCAAATATGCAAAATTATGTGACATGTGAAAAGTACTATGAACATGAAATATGACCAGATGTTTTACTTTCTGTTTAAAAATGCATTTTATGCAAATGTATTATATTTTGTCTTTTTCACTGCTCACATCCCACAAAAAGATCAAAGTAGGAGAATCTTTTTACTGGGTGATTTTTCACTCACTTTTTACTTCACGTCTTTTGTGGAGGATACTAGCAAGAGTGCATGCACCTAGGTATGGTAGAGACTAGTGAACTAGAATCTCTAGTGATTTTATTTAATTTTTTGGCTAACAAAACATGAATTTGTAATAGTTAAGGTTGCTTTACTCTCCTTGGAAATAAGAAAACAAGTCTGTAATAAACTAGCATTACTTTACTTTCCACTGCAATGTGCTAGATATTCATATTGCTATAAATAAACTTTATAATTTAGCATATTCTGATATTTGAGCTTTGGTACTTGTTGAGATGTTCATCTTGCAGGAACTACTATGTTGCATTCCTAAACTGGGGTAGTGACAATTAGATACTAAAGGTGTCCACAGTCGATTTGTAACTGTGAGGTGTGTTAGGATCGCGAGACAAGGTCTTGCAACTGTGATCCACTACATGGAGTTAAGCTACATGTGCAGTATGGCTCATGTGGTCCTTCTTACTTCATTTTACTAATTTCCTCAGCATTCCTTGATCCAAAAACATGGTTAAAGTTTCATTTTACAAATGAGACAATCATTTCCATGCCTATCCTCTATAAATTTCAAAGTTTTGTCAAGAGCCACATCAGTAAAACACCTCAATGCAAGCCTACACCACTAGCTCCTTGGTGACAGTCTATGCTAGAGTTTGTTTTGTTTCAGTCGAAAGGAATATTTATTATTTTAGGGGGTAGTTTTGTGGTTATTAGCAATTATATCTGTCAGCTTTAAAATAGTCCCTAGCTCATTATAAAAATAAGCTCCATTGTTGAGCAATGGAATGTAATAGTAACCTTGCTCACATAATTCTGCTACTATAGCTTCCATGCCTTCATTGCTTCTTCTCTAATTTCTCCTCACTAAAGCATGAATTAGCCATACTTAACTTGGTACCGAAGCCATCAAGAGATGAAGCAACTCTCTAATTAACCATAAACTATGGCAAAAGCATCCTTATCCATAGGACACCACCACCAATATCCAGCAGTAGATAGATTCCTCAACCTAGTTAATCCTTCCAATCCTTTTTGAATTGACAATGGAGAAAACCCATGGTTACACTAGTTTCAGACCTTTTAACCACTGAGAACTATGTGATTTGGGCCAAGAGCATAAAGAGGGCACTTAGAGCAAAAAACAAGCTTAAACTTGTAAATGGCTAGATTAGAAAACCAATTACATTAGAGGCTACACTTTCAAAAGCTTGGGAAAGGTGTAATAACATGGTAGTTTCTTGAATCGTCAATTCTGTGACTTCATTTTTTAAATCTAGATTACTCTTTGTAGATGATGCATACGAGCTTTGGAGTGAGCTAAATGAAATGATGAAAGGATGACACCAACCAAGACTCAATATAATGAGCTAATAGACATCTTAGCCAATAGAAACTCAGTAGCCACGAAGCTTGATGAGAGGTATTTAGCGACTACTACAGTAAACATTGTAGCTTTGATAACAACCTCTCAAAATGCCAAGCCCACAAACATGAATAGTAATCTCATACTCTCAACTTGTTTGAACTTGAACTTAGAACATCCGATCAACCAAACATGGGTGATTAACACTAGGGCAATAGTTCACATGATATGTTACCCTAACCTATTTTTCTAGGATATTCATATGGGGTTAAGGGAATTGGAAACTAATAATGCATCCATTTCATGGGATGTGGCATTCTATGAGAATATCTTTCCATTCAAATATGAGAATATCCCCACTAACATGTCCTATCTTAGAGCAAAATCCATGACACCTTTCTTCCCAATGATGACCCTGTACCGACACCTTTTGATACTGGTGATACAGCCATAAATCCTTTTACATTATCCTAGCATGAGGAAAATGGTACAACCCTAGAGAATTCTTTAGATCAAAGGTCTAATTCCAAGTCTGAGCCAAACCAAAACCTTTAACCAAATGAGTTTATTATTATTCCATTGAATGAGAAACCAATTGAAAACTTAAGAAGGTCTTGCGAAGTCGGGAGGACACCTAAGTGTCTTAAACATTATTACTGCCAATTAGCCTTCTTATCCTCTCCCATTGTGAGCAAGCAAGGTTGTGTAGCAAAAAGTCCTAGTGATCATCCACTATAAGCCTATTTGTTCAACCAAAAGTTCCTTCCTCATCATTAAGTTTATTTAGATGCTATTCTGGGCATGAGGAGCCAAGAAGTTATGATGAAGCCTCAAAAAACTAGAGAAGGTAAGAAGCAATGTAGATTAAGCTAGAAGCACTAGAACAAAATAGAACTTGGATCCTCACATAATTTCCTACAGGGAAGCAACAATAGGTTGAAAGTTTGTCTATAAGATCAAGTACAAATACAATTGCATTGTGGAGAGGAACAAGGCAAGATTGGTGGCTAAGGGATTCATGCAAAAAGGAGTAGGTTACCAAGAAACTTTTTCTGCAGTGGCAAATTTAACAACCATTGGATGCATGTTAGCTATGACTGTAGTAAAAGGGTGGAAACTACGTCAATTTGATGTCAACAATACATTCTTACATAGAGATCTTGATGAGGAGTTCTATACGGTAAAATCTTTAGCGTACAGTAAAGGGAAGCTTGGTCAAGTGTGTAAATTGAAGAAAAGTTTGTACGGTTTGAAACATGTCTCAAGGTAATAGTATGCAACATTGTCTAATGCTCTCGTGAATTTTGGATTTCAACAATGCAAGGTTGATTACAAATTGTTTATCCTAAAAAAAGATGACTCCTTCACTACCCTGTTAGTGTATGTGGATGATATCTTTGCAGGCTGCAACTTAAAGGCAACAATCACAAGAATAAAGAAGTTCTTAAATGAGAGGTTCAAGATTAAAGACTCAAGATAGGTGAAAGATTTTCTAGGAATAGAAGTAGCTTGAGGTGCTGATGGCACATAAATCAACTAAAGGAAGTATGCCTTGGACATTTTTGTAGACAATGGGCTATTAGGAGGTAAACCAAGCAAGATTCCAATGGAGCAAAATGTCAAGTTGAGTACAACTGCTGGAACGCCACTGTCTGATGCATCAATTTATAAAAGAATGGTCGGAAGATCTGGCCATTATCAAACCTAATATAGCGTATAATGTGCAATCACTAAATTGATACATGCAAGAGCCCTTAGATTACACATGAAGGCAACATATAAGGTGTTATATTACATTAAGTCCACCCTAGGACAGGAACTTCTACTACCATCAAAGAATGATCTCAAGCTTAGAGCCTTTTGTGACTCAAATTGGGGAGCATGTTTAGATGGTCATAGAACAATAACAGGGTATTACATACTCCTTAGAAAGTCCTTAATATCATGGAAATCAAAGAAACAAACCATAGTCTAAAGATCAACAGCAAAATATGAATATTGCGCAATGTTAGAAACTTGTAGAGAACTAACTTGGTTAAGGTACATTCTCACTGCATTGAATGTGAATCATTCAAACCCTGCTATGTTGTGTTGTGATAATCAAGCAACAATACACAGCTATAAATCTTGTATTTCATGAAAGAAGCAAACATGTTAAGATAAATTGCCATATGGTCAGAGATCAGCAGCAAGAAGGTCTCATTAGCACCTATCATGTGTCCACTAAAAATCAACTGGCTGATATCATGACAAAACCATTGGGAATTTGACTATTCAGGAGTCATTTAGACAAGATGGGAATGGTTGATTACCACTCTCCATCTTAAAGGGGGTTGTCAAGAGCCACATCAGCAAAACACTTCATTGCAAGCCTACACCAGTGGCTACTTAGGTAGCGGTCTGTATTAGAGTTTGATTTGTTTCAGTTGAAAGGAATATTTATTGTTTTATGGGTAGGTTTTTTGTTATTAACAGCTATATCGATTAGCTCTAGAATAGTTCTTAGTTGATTATAAAAACAAGCTCCACAACTGAGCAATGCAATGTAACAGTAACCATACTCACATAATTCTGCTACTGCAGCTTGCCTGCATGCTTTCACTGTTTATTCTTTGATTTCTCTTCACCAGAGCATGAATTAACCATACTTAATAGTTTTCTCAAGACTTCACTAGAATCAAGCACATATAGTTTGATTTCCAATAACCCATATTGTTTTCGCACGTGTTTGTCTATTTTCAAGAATTTCTATGTACAATATCGCCTAATTTCTTTGTCTACGCATAGAAAATCCAATTTCTCATGCTTATTTCCTGTGTCTAACATTGCTTATTCTCTCTGTCTAACAACATTACAACAAAAATGTTATGAATTTCATCTGTGTGGTTGACGGCATAAAATCATTATAGTTCTCTACGCACGCGTGTATAACCTTATATTTCTACTTGTTCATCTATGTGAAATCGACACATAATCAGGAAAGCGAAGTTGATACACCTTAAATTCAGAACCACAGCTTTCTTACTACATAAAATCGAATTTAAAAGGTTGGCCTAGTGATGTACCTAGGAGTTGGTGGCAAGATGATTCTCCTTCTTTCTCCTTCCAAGTAACTCCAACGCTTTTTCTGCTTCTCCTTTCTTCTTCACGATTTTCCCGTACCATACCACGTGTAATATCCCGTTAACTCCACCGTAATTTGCACTTATTTTTCACCCCATCGGTTTCCTTAAAAACCTCCGGCGTTAATGGTGGACCTTTGACCACTCCATGGTCTGCTACTATATTCAATACTCTAGCAATGTCCACCCCTTCAATTTCTCCTAGTGCAGTTCCCTCCTCTTATTATCATCCATCAAATTTTTGCATTGCCTCCATCCTCGGTTATCCATCTCTCCCATTAAGCAGCTTCTTTTATTCCTCACTTATTGTCTTAATTCAGTGGATGTAACCGGCCATCATCATCTCAATTTTACCTTCGAGTCCATTAATTTGCCACTAATATTCATAATGCCACCATCAATTGATTTCTGTGGCCGTTACAATCTACACTAAATTTTAAGAATATAGAGATTTTATTACATGATGTACAATTACTAAAATACTCTTTATTCTTTATATATTTTCTTTTCACTTAATTTTATCACCTTTTTTATTTGATTTACTTCCTTCAACTTTAATTTGATTTATTTTATTTTTCAAATTTTATTTTTTATCATTTTATGAAGTTTATGGATTCCATAAATTTATATTTACAAAATTTGTGTGTGTTTGTGTGTGTATATAGACACACATGTATTCCTAAGCAGTGATGTCCCTGAGTTTTAATTTAATTTATTTTTCTCTTTTTCAAGTTTTTGAATCTGTTATTGTATAATTAACATAAATTATTTATATAATTATGCACGTATAGCTTTGCTCAAACCAATTTTTACAACACTATATTTCTTTCTCTACGTTGACTTCAGTCAAGTTTATGTATATTATGAGTGTTTCTGGTTTTAGGAATTTAGAGTGGAAAGGAAAATTATAGAGAAAGAAAATGAAAAAGAAAAAAAATTCAAAATTCTATATAGTGTTTTGTTTGAAGGGTTTCAATAAGAAAAAAAATTTAAAAAGGAAATCAAATCAAACAGAAACTTAAAATTGAAATTTTTTATGCTTTGAGAAAAAAATAAAGAAGAAATAAATAAAAGAAATAGAATTTGTGAAATTTTTTAAAGCATAAGAGCAAAACTAGTTTTCTTCCATTGTCCTCACCATCGTGTGAGGAAAATGAAATTTCCTTCCTTAAATTATAATATCCTCTAGTTTTCCTTTTCATAAATTTTTCTTCTTAATCCCAACAATCAAAATCATTCCTTTTAACATCTTCTTTTTCGTTTTCTTCCTAAATTCCAAGAATCAAACATAGTGTAAGTATTCGATAGAGTTTTGGGCAGACAGCCGCTTCAGAATTTGTCAAGTACAATTTATATTTCTGACGTATACAATAATATTAAATTTTTTCTCTGGCTGAATCCCGTGTCTTGTCTGGGCTACAAAATGGTTTGCCCGAACTCAAAATGATCTTGTGAAGGTGGTTATTTCAACTTCTTATTCAAAACTGAACTGTAAGCATGCAATGAATTATGTAAAATTGATGTCAAATTTGAAGTGACAATTTGCTGTAGTTACTTGTGGAGAATTTATTTGTAAAATTCCTATTGATAACAAAATTAATTGAACTCAGAGAGCAGAAGGAAAATGGAAAAAAGAGAAAAAAAATGTAAAAGAAAAGAAATCATTGACAACTTGGCCTAAGCATTATTCCACTTGTTTAAAGAGTAATTCAGCCTGGCTTGAAATTAGCATGATATCAGTTACATTAACAAAACCAGCATGATGGAGTTGCGAAACGCCACAAATGGATTCAGCGAGGTTTACAAGCTTGAAGACGGACGTTGAATATTGGTGGTGTCTATTTGAAGGTTGTTTTCTCCTTTTTTTTGGAGGGGGGTTATTCGTATAAGTATATCGTGGTTAAGAAACTGAAGTCCATCAACTCCAAGGCTGACATGGAGTTCCCGGTCGAAGTTGAGGTGTTGGGAAAGTGAGGCACAAGAAACTGTTAGGCTTAAGAGGGTATTGTGCCAGGAATGGCCAACGTCTCGTCATCTACGATTACATACGTAAATCTCAGCTGGCTTTCTCGTTTACGTCGCCAGTTTGCCGGTGAACTTTAGCTTGATTGGAAGAAAAGGATGAATATTGCTATGGCATCTGCAGCGGGTTTACTGTGCTGCTTCTTTCTTCAACCATAAAAATTTCATCATGTCCACAATAGAATTGAATCAGCATGCTAAAATCAACATTTATTCTCACAAAACAGATCGCAAGATTTATTTATAGCTGCTTAAAAGGTTGGCTTGATGTATGTAATAGGTACTTGCACCATGAAGTGAGGCCCCATTACTAGAAGGATTGAAGTAGTTTACCTGATTCAATACAAAAATGCAATGACGACCCCTAAGGCAAGGGATTTGGACTCTTGATGGCATTGTTTTAATTGTTTGATTCTTGAACCATATTGTTACCAAAACTTTGTTGGCATATTTGTACACAACTTCTTCTAAGTAAAGTCCTATGATTATTAATGTTTGAACAAACTTTGACTTTTGATGAGTGATGATAGTTGTATAGTTTTAATGGATAATTCTTAAAGACCAACTACTTGATATGGTTCATGACTAGATAAGTGTCCTCTGAGAAGTAGAACTTCAAAAAGTTCTTGAAGCCTTTGAGCAGATATGACGAAATCAAGTTGGACTAACTCAAGTGCTTATTGAATACACATCAATAACTTGACTACCCCAAATTCAATTGTGATGTTTTGATAGATGTTGCAAAATTCCTTTGATATTGATGACCAGCCAAACTTTATAAGAATCAATAGCTATCTACAAGAGTTCGAATGGAATGCAACATTTACATTCTACGACTATAAATAACCGCCCATCCTAGACATAGAAAGCAACCTTCTGAAGACTCCAATCACTGGCCTTAAGAGAGCTAAAGTTTTTAAGTTATTTTCTTATCCTTGTGAGTCTTGGAATAAGTAAACAACCTTGTAAATACACAAACCAGTCAAGTGTGTGAAAGTTTAGCCTATAAATAGTTAGGTTAAGCACAAAGATTGGGTGTTTCGGAGCTTTTAATTGTTCAATCACCTAAGTGAAGGTGTTGGATTTGTGTGAAAAATGTGAGTATTGTTCATCTTATGCTTTACTATACTTCAATTGTGATAGTGAAATTATCTAGACTTGGTGCCCACAAATGTAGGAATAGATCTTCGAACTATGTTAACAAATATTAATATTCCATTTATTATTTTTATTGTTAGGGTGGGTGTGTGTGTGTGTGTGTGCTAGCACACTTGTGTTTGTGTAATTGTATCTACAGGACCCTTAAATTAAACTAAATTATTGTAACACTACTTACAACACTGCTGTAATTTTTACATGGCATTAGAGTTAAGTTGGCCAGTGAGCTTCTGTAATTCATTGCCCATTTCTCAATAGCTCCAACTATCCATATTAGAAGATCTAGATGCCTGCATTCATTAGAACATAAGATGAAGAAATATGGAATGCAATCAAGATTGGATGGAAGCCGCCAACAAAAACAAACACCAAAGGCGTGGGAGTCATGAAGGATGTGAAAATTGGAACTGGTTTAGGAAATTCTAAATCAATTAACATATTCTTTTTTTACAAGTGTTGATGAAGGACAATTTAAGTTGACTTCCACCTATGAGTTTGTGAACAAATCTTGAGAAATTCTACAGGATACTCAAGAGGGAACCAATTTGGTCAGAAATTCCAAGTTGCAAATACTGGTATCAGAGTTTGAGAACCATAAAATGGGTAAAAATGACTCCAATGCTGACTTTAATGGTAAGATTCGTTACATTGCCAACCAAGCTTTCCAACTAAGATACTTAAGAGGGAACCAATTTGGTCAGAAATTCCAAGTTGCAAATGCTGGTATCTGAGTTTAAGAACCTCAAAATGGGTAAAAATGACACCAATGCTAACTTTACTGGTAAGATTCGCCACATTGCCAACCAAGCTTTTCGACTAGGTAAGAAATATTCAGATGCAAAGCTAATGAAAAAAACTTTGCATTCTCTGTATGAAAGATTTGCATCTAAAGTCGCTACAATTAAGAAGCAAAGAGACATAGATAATATGTGACTAGATGAACTCATGAAGTCCTTACAAACATATGAATAGAATTTAAATTTTACCAAAAAGGAAAAAGAAAAAGGACATAGCTTTTCAATGTGAAAATTCAAGCAACTATGACACTGACCATTCCAACATAGATGTTGACACTACATACTTGGCCAAGAAGCTGAGCAAAATTTTTGTGCAAAGAGAAATTCAATCGGCCAAATAAAACTGGGAGCTCATCCAAAAGGAATCTAAAAGAAATACCAAAAACTTCAAAAGAAAGGAGAAAGTTGATGCACAAAAGAAAGGTCTATGGTGCTATGAGTGTCGAGATTATGGTTAGATTTAAGTTGAACCCCACCTGGAGCAAGGAAGGATTTGAGAAATCTGAAGAAGAAGAAAATCTAACTAGCAACCACATGATATTTTAATTCTGTCAGCAAGAAAATCCAAAATTCAGTCTACAATATTGCAACAGCAATAGCAACAACAGAAGACCAATCAAATTACAACAGCAGTGATTCTGAAGAAGAAATCCTAAATATATATCAACTAGTATGTGATAAGATGTAACTCTTTAAGTAAAAAATGACAACCTCAAGATACAAGTACGCAAGTTAAAAGATGAGGTTCAAAATTTGACTGAGGCAAATCTTAAATTAAATGTTGAAAACAAGAGACTTGAGGTTATTTGTCATGAGGCAAAAATTAGAGCTGATAAGGCTAAACCTACTTTAACAAACTAAATTCTAGTGAAGCTAAATTGGATGATGTCTTATCTATGGGAAAGATTGCAAAACACCGAACAAGTTTGGACTTCATGGAAAAAAGAGAATGCAGCATACAAAGATCAAAGGAATTCAAGTTTGTAAAAGAAACTACACCACAAAAACCTAATCCAATTGCCTATTAGGAAGAATTCCAAAAGAAAAGGGAAGAGGAGATCGAATGCATTTTGAACTTATTGCAAGAAAATAGTATATCCAATTGGAAGGTGTTTTGCGTTGTTGGATTACATGTTATGTGGGAGTAATATCGTATCTAAACTTAAGTGCCTTGTTACTTATATTTCTTTACATGCATGTTCAAAAGAGGCATGGTACTTTGACAGTGACTGTTCAAAGCACATAACAAGTAATTAAAAGAACGTACTTACTACAAGACCTTTGTTGGAGGACATGTCACTTTTTGAGATAGACAAATATGTTGTGTAGTTGGGAAAGGAACACTCCTAGTGGATAGAATATCCAAATTATGAGTATTCTATGTAGATAGTTTGAAAGCTAACTTATTGAGAATAAAGTAGCTATGTGACCAAAATATATTAATAAAATTTACTAAAGACCAATGCCATGTGTGCAATAATTAAGATAAATGCATCCTTGTTGGCAATAGATCTAATAACAACTGTTACACTTTTGACAATACGTCATGCTTGAAGACAATTGTTACACTTCGATTTAAAATGGCATCATAGACTTAGTCTTATGAGCAACCATGATTTGATAAGATTGTCTAAAACAAGAGCTACCAAAGGATTATCAAAGTTGTCCAAAGTATCAACCCAAATATATGAACCATGACAACTTAGCCAACAAAAGAGGTAGCTTCATAAAAAGATGCAGCATCTGAGCACCTCAAGAGTATTAGAGCTACTATACATGGATTTGATAGGGCCGACGGATGTTGCAAGCATTAGTGGAAAAGCTATATCTTTGTTTATGTAGATAACTATTCTCATGTTACTTGAGTAGATTTTTTGAAGGAAAAATTAGATACATTCAAGCATTTCAGAAGTTTTGCAATCAGCTAGCAATTGGAAAAAGGTGAAACGGCAGGCAAAATCATCATAATCTAAAGTGATCATCAGAACGAGTTTGAGAACTACCAATTTGTTCAGCATTGTTGCCAACATAAGATACAACTTAAGTTCACTTCTCTGAAGGCCTCTCAACAAAACAAAGTTGTCGAGCACAAAAACAAAACCTTACAATAGATGACGAGAGTTATGTTTGCTACAAAGGATATCAACATCAAATGGTAAACTGAAGCTGTAAGCATGACTTACTATATCATAAACAGGGTGAGTTGAGACCTACTTTGATGAAGACCCCCTATGAAATTTGGAAAAGAAGGAAGCCTATAGTTGCATATTTTCACATATTTGACAGCAAATGCTATATTCAGAAGAATCAAGAAAAGCTTAGAAAAATCTTGAGTGAGTGTGATAAAGGTTTCCTTCTTAATTATTCCATTAACAGTAAAGCCTACAAGGTATATAACAATAAAATAATGTCTATAAAAGTGACCATCAATATTGTGATTGATGATGAGAAACATGTTCAAAGGCTTCCTGAAGTATTGAAATAGGTGGAAGATGAAGATGCACAACCAACCAAGGAAGTTGGTACTTCTACAAATGAACAGCCTTAGAATTCACAAGACACTATTACAATATCAAACTCAACATTGACTACTGATTCAAGTACTACTCATAGATCCTCATCCAAAATTCATAAGAATTATCCTATTAAGTCATAATTGGAGATGTGAATGATAAAAGGACTAGAAATAAGCCTAAGGTAAATTATCTAGAGCTTGCTAGATATTCCTAATTTGTATTAAATGTGGAACCTAAGAATGTTGACGAAGCATTAAAAGATGATTCTGGGTGGTAGCTATATAAGATAAACTAAACCAATTTGAAAGGAATGATGTGTGGACTCTTGTTGAAAGACTTAAAGACATTAATGTAATTGGTAGAAAATGGGTCTTTAAAAATAAGACTAATAAAAATGGTGTACTAACTAGAGACAATGCTTGACTAGTGGCTCAAAGCTACACATAAGTGGAAAGAATAGATTTTGATGAAACTTTTTTCCCTGTAGCTAGACTTGAGGCCATTAGATTGCTTTTAGCCGTGGCTTGCTCACTAAAGTTCAAATTGTTTCGAATGGATGTGAAGACTGCCTTCTTAAGCTTCTTAAATGAAGAAGTTTATATTGAGCAATCAAAAAGATTTATTAACACACATCATCCTAATCATGAATACAAATTAAAGAAAGTTTTATATGGCTTAAAACAAGCACCTTGTGCTTTATATGAGAGGTTGACATATTTCCTATTGAAGAATGGTTATAAGAGAGGGGGAGTAGATGAAACACTCTTTATGAACAATTCAAAAAGGATAACATAATCACACAAGTCTATGTTTATGATATTGCCTTTGGTTCTACATCACAAAATTTGCTGGATACTTATGAGAAAAGTATGCGGCAAAAGTTTGAAATTAGCATGGTTGGTGAATTAATGTACTTTTTGGGACTGCAAGTTAAGCAAGTGAAAGAAGGTATATTCATTTCTCAATCTAAATATGTTAGAAATCTGGTAAAGAAATTTAGTCTTGAAAGAGGCAGACATATTACAACACCCATAGTGATATCAATGAAGCTTCACAGGGATGATTAAGGAAAACCAGTAGATGAAAGTCTATACAGAAGTATAATTGAAAGCTTATTGTACCTAACTGCAAGCAAGCTTGATTAATGCTTCAATGTAGGTGTTTGTGCTAGATATCAAACATATCCAAAGAAAAGCCATATGTCAACTATCAAAAGGATTATAAGGTATGTAAATTCAACCATTAACTTTGGTATATAGTATTCAAAGGATTAAACGGTGAGTTTGGTTGGATATACTAATGCTGATTGGACTAGAAATTGTGATGATCATAAGAGCACTACTAGAGGTTGTTTCTTTATTGGAAACAACATTGTGTCTTGGTATAATAAAAAATAAAATTGCATCACTTTCTACATCCAAAGCCAAATATATAGCTACAAATAATTGTTACACTCAGTTATTATGGATGAAATAAATGCTAAATGATGTGGAATTGAGGTTGATGGAATGACAGTCTTATATGACGACAAAAGTGTCATTGGCATCAAAGGAATCCTATACGACATTTAAAATCACTAGACTTTTAAGAAAGTAGAGACTTCAATTTCATTCCCTCCACCAAATTTGAAGTCCTCCAAAAATCAGAATAGCTTAACTGCAAAATTTCACTGAGATTATCTAAATGGTAGTTATTATTTTCATTAACCTCTTTTATGCAGTTATGAAGCAGTTAATGATTGTCTTATTTTAAAATCAAGAAACAGACAAGTCATTCTTACTTCAACTAATTCTCTCTCTTTGATTTTGTCTTAGAAAGAAACCCTATTGTTGGTACTCTCTGTCCAAAAAAATCATGGAAGATGAAGAATGTAGTAGCAATGAGTTTGGTTACCCTAGGTTATGAAGTAGATGACAGTCTACCTCGTGCACTTTTAGGGAGAGAATTTAATTTAAATGATGAGGCACCACCTCCACCACTACCGCAAACATATATGCCTATAAGTACTAGGATGGGGAACCAAGGGCCTCCTATTACTGCATTGGGTTCCCAAAGGAAGAAAATAGGGAAGAAGAATGTTGATTCAAAAGGCGTAAGAAAATACCCAAAGAAGGCCATCAAGAAACCCTTGCATCCAAAGGGTGTTATTCCAATAGTACCCAGAACAATGGAAGGGCCTTTGAGGGAAAAGAATGATTCCTTTGAAGGAAATATTGAGAATAAAATAGAAGACTACTAAGAGGCCTTCTAAGCCTCCAAAACTTGAAAAATTGAAGAAAACCAGAGCAGATACATGAAAGGCCAAGGCTGATGAAAGTGCTTCAGAAAAGCCCTTAAAAGAGAAAGGGAAGCAGAAGGTTTTTAAGAGCAAGTAGTGTCCCCAAGAAAACTAAGGATTCAAGTGGGAAGAAACCAACACCCAAGACTATTGAGAAGGGGCCCGAAGTGAAATCTTCCAAAGGTAAAGAAAAATTGGTTGAAGAAACTCTTGCAAAACCTGTGAAGACCAGAAAAGGCAAAGAAAATGTCACTGAAGATGTCCTTAGAACTCCACTGACCAGAAGTAGGAAAGGGATTTAAAAAGTTCCTACACCATTTAAGGATATTCCTAGCCTTAGCACTCAACCTCAATCAAGTATGGATGATATTGCTATTCATTCTACCTTTTTTGTAACTGAACAGGTCCAGGAACCTGTTGAGGAGAATGTACTTGCTGCCTATGATGATGTTGAAGAAGTTACATGGTTTGATGCTCCTAAACCAGAGGCAAAATAGGCTACAATTTCCAATGGTGATTCTAGTGATAATTCCTCTCCCTCATAGAGCAATAATGGTGATTCAAGTGCTTCTCAGCCACCTTCAACTAGCCCTTCATCTACCTAATATGAGAACTTTTGCCCATTTGCCATCTTTGACAAATGTATGGCTAAAAAGGGAGTAACACCCAAAAATTAATGGCTCTTGAAGTAGTAAAAAGGGTTGTAGCAACAACAATTAAGGAGGAGTTTAATTCTAAAGACTGATGTACTTTTTTCATTTCTATTTCTTTCTCTCTACTGTAATGTTGTGACTATTATTGGTAACAATGACCTTAATTTTCTGGACTTCTTTATAATTGGTCATTATTGTTCTGATCTTGAACTAATATATCAAGTATCATGTTAGTACCTTACTTGATTTGGTTGAAATTCCTCTCATCTCAATTTGTTGGGTGCAAATTATGTGTTATGTCACAAGTGTGCCAAAGAAAAAAATTGTTACCAAAATTATGTTGGCCCATTTATATACAACTTCTTCTAAATAAAGTCCAATGATTATTGATGTTTGAACAAACTTCAACTTTCGATGAGTGGTGATAAGTTGGATGGTTTTAATGGATAATTCTTGAAGACCAACTACTTGATATGACTCGTAGTAGGATAAACATCCTCTGAGAAAAAGAAATTCATGAAGTGCTTGAAGTCTTGAAACAGATATGATGAAATTATGTTGGATTAACTCAAGTGCTTATTGGATATGCATCAACAACTTAACTATCCCAAACTTCAACTACAATGTTCTAAGAGATGCTACAACATTGCTTTGATATTAATCACCAATTGACTTTATAAGAATATGTGGCTATTCACAAGAGTTTGGATAGAATGGGACATTTGCATTTGATAACTATAAATAACTACCCATCCTAGACTTGGAAAGCAACCTTCAAAAAACTCCAATCACTAGTCATAAGAGGGTTAGAGTTCTTAAGTGATATTCTTATCCTTGTAAGTTTTGAAAAAAGTAAACAACCTTATTGATACACAAACCAATCAAGTGTGTGAAAGTTGAGCCTTATGATAGTTAGGTTAAGCACAAACTAAGATATTTGGTGTGTTCAATTGTTCAACTACATTTGGAAAGAGTGTTGGGTTTGTGTGCAAGGTATAAATGTTATTTACCTTATATTTTACTATAATTTAGTTATAATAGTGAAGTTATCCTGATTTGATGTCAGTAGACGTAGAAGTGGATCTTCAAACTGTATTAACAAATATTGATGTTCCATTTATTATTTTATTGCTAGTGCGCGTGCTTATCTCGGTAGAACCCTTAAATTAAACTACATTATTGCAAAACTACTTATGACACTGCTACAATATTCATATATTCTTGTATTTTAACATGTCTTCAAGATTTTCCTTGTAATATCAATCTCGCCACTCTATAAAACATCCTGTAACTGAATTCTATTCTGGTTCTGGACTAATTTTCAGGTTAATATACAAAATGACTCCTGCTGAATATCTTTGGCCTGTGAAATATTTTATCCAAAGGTTATGGGAGGTTTTCTTCACATGTTCGTTTGATGAAACAAATCCTCGGGTACACTATTGTGTTAATGGAAATGAAAATAGCATTATCAATAAATAAACCATTAGAAAGAATCTAAAATAAATTCATTAGGCAAATTCATTCATTCTCCACTGGAAGCACAATGAGACCAGTAATGTATCTCACATATAGAACTTAAATTAAATGTCACCATTTCAGGCAAAGTTGGAAGCTTGAGTTGGACGGAATACCAATATTGCTTGTAAAGGTCGTACAGAAGAGGCAATGTGCACCACAGAAGATTATCTTATTCAAGGTTAGTCATTTTTCGGCCATCTGTTCTCAGATAAAAACAAGTTGGTTCTCAATTATTTTTCAGGTAATTATTATAACTACATTGTGTGAAATCACAGTTTAGGTCGCAATGTTTTATGTTTGGAACCCACCTTTGAACCACAATTAACTTTTCAAACTTTACACTACAAAATATAACAATATTTTCATCTAAATTTAAATTTCAATTTTTGCTCTCTCATATATACAGCTAACTAATTATTTTTCAATTATTATACATATTTACAATCAAATCAATATCTATATATATCACATATATGCATATATTTACTTTTATTTATACTCTATAATATAAGCATTATTCATATAAACTATCACATCATCCAATCATTATTATATATATATATATATATATTTTTTCAAATAAATTATATTATTCATTTCATTAAAATATTATTTCGAAATATACTACTCATTTCAACACAACTCTTACCAAATATTATATTAAACAAAAACCGTTCTCCCAACATAGCCAATGTGTATTAGAATTTAATTATCAATCCACATGGCCAGAAAAGAAATTTGATACAACAATACTAGCTACTCTTCTCATCAGAGGAGAAACAAGGCTACGATTGGGTGATATATCCTTTTATGAGAAATGATTTTCTGAGAAAGTCAGAAAAGAGTTTTCCATGGTAAATAAGAACAAAGAAATGTGTGATTGAATGAGATTTGGGAGGAAAAAGTAATCATTATAATTTATGGGGGCAATGTAGGTAATTCAATTGATAGGTAGTTATATTTGTTTGTAAAAATTAAAGGGCAATATAATATTATTAATGGATGCAGAGGCATCTAAACTTGTAGAATGTTGTTGATGTAATTATATCGATATTTAAGTTGTAATGTACGTAGTTGATGTAAATGTTGTGATTGTTAATATTATTGTTTTTTGTAATTGTTTGTGAAGAAAATAAAGTTATGTTGATGACAAATAATAAACATAACATTTTAAAAAAAATTTCAAAAAAAGGATACTATGAAATAAAAATTAAGACTAAAATATTGTAAATGAGAAGTAAATTAATTTAATATAAAGCTCCCATATTACAAAGTCAAAAAACATGAAACAAAACAAGATAACCCTCGCCTTTTAAGAAAATTCAATAGAGTAAATTTTGACATTATATTATTTTGCAAATAAAATAAACACTTGAGTTAACGTGACAAGAGTACATAAACAACAAACCAGGATTTGGGGGGCACAGAGAATTTCTGAAAAATTTTTCTGGAGGATGGATTCATGAGCCGATTCTCCGAAGCAAACAGCAACACCTCTCATGAATTTGGGACTGTTTCGTAAAGACGAATAGGGCCCCGATGGAGAGACCTGCTTAGCACTTTCTTGAGGGCCATTTGGCCCAATATTGAATGCATATAAGGGCATATATTTTGTCCACTAAATTACATAGTGTGAAATAGTCTGAGGTCATCAGAAACCAATTCTAAATGAAGGAGTTTTTCATCGATTGGGCTATACCCAAATACTGAAATCAAATGAATTCTCTTGCTCTAATCGTTGATGGTCCTTGGGAAGAGAATAGGTTAGTGCCCTCTTCTTAATTGAACGGAGGGCTACAAATCTAATAAGCCAATGTCTAGGTGGCAGGCGTGGTAACAATCAAATGCAAGTCTGTTGATGTAAATAGTATAAATTTGTGTTTACGATTGAATAAACATTCACATGTCACTAATAAAATTAATTCAGTAAAATCGTCACAAAGCATGAAAATATAAAATACAGTCACTAAAATAGATAAAATTGATAATTGAATCAAAATAGAGAGTTACGACACTTGTCCTTATTCTGAAGTGCTCAAGATGGCCTCCCTAACTCCAGATCGTGATCGTTAATCGTCACTCCTAGATAAAAATTTCACTTGCACAGTAGCGTCACGTCTTATGTGTACAATCATAAGGAACTAAAAACCTGTATCGCGTCACATTGACAAAACATTCAAAATATTGCAGGAGTATAAGATGTAATCTCAAAATTCTGTTTTTTTTTAATTATTGAAAAAAAAAAAAAAAAAAACAAACTCTCAACCGTGTTGAACGACAGAAGGGTGAGGGCCCTTTATGTAAAAAAATAAAATTTAACAAGTATAAAATATTTACAAATATTAATTAATATACCCTATATATAAATGAGAAAATAACGGTCAAATGCTTATAAACATCATTGATTTTAAATAAATAAAACTTTAAACTGGTACATTTAAATTTAACAAATTGAGAAAATTTTAACATTTATCTCCAGCAACGTCGCAATCTTAGGAAAACTCAATGATGCATAAATGACAGGCTATCTACGAGCCATCTTCAATCGGGCCACAAAAATCAAAATTTTAGTTAAATTTACAATTATGACCCGAAACCCATTGGTTATGAAATTTACAATTATGACCCGAAACCCATTGGTTATGAAATTTACAATTATGACCCGAAACCCATTGGTTATGTTTTGGAAGTTTTGATGGGGATAAAAATGATGGGAATTTAGATGGGATATAAATTATGTTTGGGAAAACTCTGATTTATTTGAATTTATATAATTATTAATAATAATTAGATGATATGGTAATATATAAATAATAATAATTAATTTGTATGGTGTGGGTGTGCGCGCGTGTGTGAATATATTTTATTGATAGCATATGTATGTATATATAAGTATAAGTTTAATTATGAGTATTTGAGTAATAATTGGAATTTAAACATTTGTGCGTATATTAGAGGGAGAGTAACATGAATTTAAATTAAAATAAAAATTTAGTATTACCACTAAACTTTCGTCTTGGCTTTATGCAAGTTTCACTCATAATCCTTTATTTATGTTGATAATGCGCCGAAAGGTAATTGAAAATATGCTGTCTTCACGTATATCTTAGAATTATTGGGTTTAATTAATCTAGCTATAAGAATAAAATCGATGGCAGAAGAATGCAAAAAACTGGAAGGCATGCGAGCACAAGTGGATGTTTGTGGGACACATTGTGTTGCTAGCCAATTTGCTAACAAACTCTTGTCCCAGAAAAGGATAAATTCAATCAATGGTTTCAGACAAAATATATTTACCCAAAGATTTGTCCGTAAGCACAAGATAAAGTCTGTGATGCTACAAATATTGTTGAAATTCTAATGTTCAATCCCGCAACTAAAATGCTTATCGCACACGGACCTACGAATTAGACATCGACAATTTTTATTAAATGTTTACTTATATTTCAGATGATATAGACAAGTATTTTTATGATTATTTTTCCTTTTTTTTTTTTTTTGATCGTGACTTTCATATTATTGATTTTTATCACTATTTTTTTCCTTTTTCCATTTTCTTCTCCAAAGTGATGCCCTTGTGGCTTTGAAACTTAAACGGGTAGTAATTAACTACCCTTTGTTGTTTGGATAAGTATTTATTCAAATTATATACAGCATGAAAACAATGGATTCAGCATGGAGTGTAATTGATTTATCAAATCCATTTAGAAATCGGATATGATGATATCTATTACGCAGGTCATTCTAGTTTACCTTTTCGATTATATGAACCATATTTAAACCTAGATCTTGTTACTCTCAATCGTAAATGGCATTTTCCAAACTCCTTTACCTTATAGTAAATTTGGGGCCATTGCCAATTATATTCATCTATGATTTTGAAATTGGTTAGGATCTCAAATCATAGGATTTGAATACCACGAATAAGAATCATGCCCAACTTCAAAATGGAAGCATGCAACTTGTTATAATCCCAATCCCAAACATTAGGTTCGCTCTGATTTAAGCCTCAAAATTTAGGCCATAGTGACCTTTCCGATGCAGAAGAGACTAAATTTAATACTTAAAATGGCATAGTTCTCATACTTCTTGTATGGTTCAATGCTCAAGGGATAAATAACCCCGTACATGAACCTCTTGAACCTCGCATTTAATGTCAAGTTGACACACCACATCGTTATCATTGCAATCAGACTCCACAAACTTGCATTTATCTTGACCAATAATATCTTGCACGACTGAGATAGCTTGGCGCAGCTAATTGGTCGTCCTCATAGCTTGCCCATTTTTAGTGCGCCGATAATGACAAGAGACTGAGGTGTGTGTCCATGCTATACCCATATTATATAATTAAATTAATAAAAAAAAATTTGTTGTACAAAATTAAATTATACATATATTCTTTTTTATTTTTCTTTTCTATATCTCTCTTTTCAAAACCTCTTTACCTTTATTATTTTTTATTTTAAATATGTTTTATACTTTTAATCTATAACCATACTATATTATTATAAAAATAAGTATTGCATATTGTTAAATTATGAAATTTTACTTTTTATTTTTTGTTCTTTTCTTTTCTTTTAACTTATTTTTTTTATTTGATTTTCTTAATAATACGCCATTTAAAATTCTTTTTATCTTTCCTTTTCCTTTTAATTTTAATAATTTTTATTATTTAAATACAATAAATTTATAATTAATAAATAAATTTGTCCAAACATGCCACTTTCACGTACATAGTTTTACTTCTTAGTAACGACAACGTATGGGCGAATAACACAGTAACCAACAACCTAAAAACCACACAAAAGTCAAAAAGGCCCAAACAAAAATGAGACACCCAATTGCCCACGCATCGATGTTCTATTTGGAAACAAAAGAGCATCAGGAGTGGGCGAGTCCATAACTTTAAACTCGATTGGAGCTTTATTAGTTGGACTTGTGATAGCAAATTGGGTTCAAGTGATAACTATTTCAACCCAATATTTATCGATAGCTTGACTTGTTGAAATTGAATATATATTCAAATTATAAAGTGTATTATAATAGGTATTTGGCCTACTCATATGATGGGTTTTTTATTTTTTTTATTCTATTTTATTTGACAATTTAACAAATTACTTCATTTATGGAGAATTTGTAAAACTAACCAATCTCGCCGTTCCAAACAGCGAGATGACTTTATCTCGCCGTTTGGAATGGCGAGATAAACTTTTTTTCAAGACAAATAAATAATGTTTCGTATGTATTCGTATTAATTGATTCGAAATACGGCGTATCTCGCCGTTTGGGATCCGAAATATGGCGTATCCTCATGCGAAGTATGTTAAAACTGAAGAGGGATCCGAAATACGGCGTATCTCGCCGTTCCATGCTCACATGCAATAGCTATCAGTAGAAAATATGGTGTTAATCCTAAAAGGCTAATGATGCCATACTTTTCTATTGATAGCTATGTACACAAATATGAAGGGAGATTCAATCCTATTTGGGTCGAGGATTATTGGCATGATCCACCGTTTGAGTTGGTCCATAACCCTCACAAGCGTATAATTCGTAAGATTGGGAGGGCCCTGACGTATCGAATACCAAATGAAATGGACTGGCCACAATATCAAGCTCGACAGCAATCGTGACAACAAGCCCAACGTCAATTGCAGGATTTAGACATGCCTTCATCCTCCAGTCATCCTCGTTAGTTTAACATGTGTGTGTAAATTTTATATTTTTAGCAGCTAAACACGGAAGTAGTCTCCGTGTCTATGTAGTTATTTTTGTATACATTTAAATATTATGTGTGACTGTTATTTTTTCAAGTTTTGTGATTACATATGTGAAACTACGTGTAAATGTTATTTTTCATGTTTATGTACAATTTGTTATTAATTTGGTATTTAAATAATGCACAGTTTGTCATATAGGACTTTTTCACAATGGCTATGAGAGCTAATTCGGGTCCATTTGATTTGAGTTTACTATACCTACAACATAACCATAGGTCGGAGGCTGTGTGGTTAGGAAACATAGACACTACGCTTCGACCACGGCACCAGATTAGGGCATTAAACAGGATTCCTGATTTTGATGATCGGGTTGTTATTTTACTGCATCGACTAGGTTTCTATGGAGTGTATAGGCATGGACATGTAGCACTTGATTAGCACCTGATTACAACAATAGTTGAGAGGTGGCGCCGTGAGACTCACACCTTTCATCTTGTGACTGGTGAGGCTACCATTACGTTGGAAGATGTAGCGTTGATATGATAGCTACCAGTGGAGGGTGCCCCAATTACAGGAGTTGACGAGCGTTGGGCCATAAGTGTTTGGCAAGAATATTGTTTGTAGTATTTGGGGTTTACACCCTCCACAGATGTATTCAGTGGTGCTACCATACCCCTCTCAGTCTTAGTTCGGGAGGTTCGACACTGGACCCTAACTGTTGATAGTATAGAGGATGAAGTGGCCCGATACACTCGCTATTACGTGTTATTGTTATTAGGTTGCAGAATTTTTCCTAATTCATCTGGGGATCGAGTGAAGCTATTATACCTTCGCATGCTAGAGGACATGAGTAGGGCTCAACCATATAGTTGGGGGAGTGCGGCATTGGTATATTTATATCGAGAGTTATGCTCCGCGTGTATGTGAGGTAGGTAGACAATTGCTGGTCCACTAGAACTTTTACAGATATGGACTTAGATTAGGATCCTGGGGTTGGGCCCATTGACCCGTAATTGTGGCCTTTACACTGGCGCACTCACTGTACTTAAGAACGTGCAATTACCAGCTGCACTCTTCGGAGCACGGTATGTTTTATCAAATTACATGTCTTGTTATGCTATTGTGCAACTATTATATTTAGTTTTCTTGATGATTTTCACATGTATATAGTTGGACCAAGTCAAGAAGGAGTAACACGTCAAATGCATCTCACTCTATCTGCATGATACGTGATACATTAGACGAAGAGGTAGAGTCTCAAGTACGAGTAACTTTTGTCATATTAAATATGGATACCAAACTCTAAACCATGTATATTGCATCTTGTATACAATCAGTTCTATATACATTACATGTTTCATTTCAATTTCAGTGACAGCCTTACCTTGATGATGCGTATGAGATGCTACCCGACTATTGTGGGCGACAACTGTGGACATTCTGTTATCCACTCATCTGCTATGAGATTATTGAGATGCACTGTATTAATTGGGTATTGAGACAATTCGGAATGCCATAAGGCATTCTCAATGATCCACTACGGGCTCAGGATGCACTACATAACAAGCACAGGCGCAGGCGTCCAGGAACTAATTGGGCTCATCACCATGGTGCATATATTTGAGAATGGGCTAGTGATGATCATATCATAAGAGGCTCCATCTTTCCATATGCACGGGTGTCACGAGACTATTTCGAGTGGTACCATCGAATCACGCACCGATTTATCACTCCTGCGCATGTATTTGTACATACTGGATATTTGCCTGGCTGCGTCACTTATTTCCCGCACGTATTACGCTTTATATTTGTGTATATACATGTGTGTGTGTGTGTGTGAATGTCTCTGTATATATTATTCAACAATATGCAAATGGTTGATTATAGGCACAGTAGATGCAACAACTACGTTTTGATGGATATAATCAACAAATTGTCGATAATGTTGAGCGACTATCACAACAGCGAGTCCAGCGAGATTTTCCATCGTACTACAAGATGGATGACATTGCCTTTGCACATCCACTCCAGGACGTAGCACACCCTATCACTATGATGTATCAATTCCTGGCACATCATATCAGCATGAGGTACCAGGTCCTAGCACTGTAGATCTAGAAGATGTATATGTACCTCAACCACTACATCAGAGCATCCGCTCTCCATATACGCCATAAGTTGATTCTCTATACACGATATTTTCAAAGTCTCCTTACACCCCCCTTCATGCATACACTTCACAGGAGCAGCCTTGGCAATACCGTGGATCCCCAGTGCCACTCCAGCAGGACTCTATAAATATGGAAGCTCAACAGCCTCATACTTTTCACCATCCTCAAGGAAATCTAGTACCACGGAGAGAACATCATACCAGACGACCAACACACTGTGGCACCGGTAGTTGCCTAAGGGATGAGGATGACGTTTAGTATTTAATATTATCTCTTATATGTATTCAAAATTTTTAATTTCATTGGTATTTATATTAATTTTATTATAATTACGTCATATCATTTCATTTAAAAGTTATAACACACATCTTTTAATCTATTATGTAAATAAATTTTTCCTTTTAAATAAAATTATAATAATTTCAAATTTCAATAAATTATTATTGCAACGTAAATGTCTAAATATAAAATACTCAAAAAGTATTATACAATATTATAATTTAAAACTCAATTTACTGAAATAAAATTCTTTTATTTAAATAATTTTTCTTATTTCAAATAAAAATATAATAATTTATATTTATATTAATTTATTATAATGTATTATAACTGTCATCAAACGACGAGATGACATCATTCGTATTTCTCCCTGTATACAGAGAGAAATAAAAACATTATTTATGTTTTTTAAAAAAAAATTATCTCGTCGTTGTAAACGGCGAGATGACGGCATTTGACGTAATCTCGCCGTTTGAAATGACGAGATTGGTTAGCTTTATAAATTTCCTATAAATAGGATAATTTGTTAAATTGTAATATAAAATAGAATAAAAAAATAAAAAACCGTCGTATGAATGGTTTTCTAAATTTGAGTGGTTTCAAGTTCAAATCCTATAATGCTCCTCTATGGCCTCCTTTTTATTCAATTCTCTTACAAATAAATGTTATTAAAATGCAATAAAACAATCATTTGAGGCGGTAGAATGTTCTTTTAAAATGGGAAGGTTTGCATGTTTGATCATTATTTTTTACCACTTTTCTTCGAATTCTATTAAATTTGATTCTCAATTCAATTAACTTCGATTTAAATCTCGAATTGAGTAATGAAAAAGTGATTTGAGTTAAAATTTGACTCCACTCAAAAACACCCCCAAACCAAGTCAAGAAAGGCAACCGGGAAAACATAATTCAATTCTATAGGATCAACTTTTGGCTACTCAGTAAATTTTACAATGACCCATGATGGCTAGCTTTGTACCTTGGAGTTCTCCTTGTTTTTGGTAGGCTAGATTCTCAATAGGACCAAATTTGAAGATTCGAGTGGCAAAATGACCCAATGAGGCTATAGGATTTGATGACTGATCTGCCCCCTCAGAAAAGTAGTGCTGGATAAAGGTCCCCCACATGTAGAACAATTTGGGACCCTCGGCACGTGAACTTCATGTGAATTGGGACCATCTTTGGCAAGGAGCCCGCTTGCATTATTGCTATATTGCTTGTTCCTTTCACAACATATTATAATATAAATAAAAGAATAGAAAAGAAAAATCTTTTCTCATGGTAACTCTTCAACATTTAGTTGAATTAATGAACAAGCTTTGTGGTGGGCGCACCTAGTTGAGAAGCTGCTTATGGCAGACTTTGTGAGTCGTGCTATAGTGATACTTTCTAATATCATAGTGCTTGTGGATATTTTGGGTTGATGCCAATTTAAAATTTTAAGAAATCGAAGTATCTCGAGAGTCGCTCTATTTATTCAAAAAATTTATCTATTCAAATGGTTAGAAGAATTATTTCCCATGCAGATAAAAAGATATTTTATTTTTAAACGTAGGTTTTGAAACGTATATAATATATAAAAGAAGCTTAAATACGTATATAAAATTATATTTGTCAAACTGCTAAAAGAAGTATTTGAAGTTCGGTATTTCGTATTGAAAGTTTTGAGTTCAAACTCAAACGGGGGCCGTGTGAGAACAAAGATTGTATGACAAAATAAAATATTCAAAGAGTAAAAAAAATCTTGTTTCTAATATTTATTATTTAAGCATGAAAATTCCGTTTTAAATATGTCAAATTCATCTATGTTAAAAACATCTTCGACACGATTAATTTGCAATATTTTTATTTGTTTCTCAAAAATGTGTAGGCAGCTTGGAAGCATTTCAGGGCCATTTTTCATCTCATAAGAAATACACACTCTAAATACTTTTATTTTAAAATATAATTTTTCTCTACTTTATATATACTCATATATATATAATTCAATTATTATCTATATTTAAAATCAAATTATTATCTGTAAATACACATTTATAGTTGTGTATATATGGGCGTGTGTGTTCCTTTAAATTCTAGGTGTTACCCATATATAATTATACCATCCAAATGTCATCTATAAAAGATTAAATAAAAATGTAAAATTTTTGTTTTTACTCTTTTTAAAATTTTTACACAAGAAAAACATTATTTTAAGCTCATTAAAATTTATATGTTAGATATTTAAAACGGAAAATTAAGGTAGTGATAGGAAATGAAAACCTGGTTGGGTCAGACGTCAGGGTCATGCAATTATGCTGCCCTATACCATAAGCCATATTCTTTTATGTCTACTAGAAACTATGCTGGCATCTGTTCTCCATTTCCATGTCTGAAAGCATGCAACTAAATACTAGCAATTAATGCCCACTTGTTACATTTAAAATTGCTGGGCTACCCCAATCAGTTGATTATTTTAGGGTAGCCAAACTTTAATTTATCCAAAGATTAAGAAAGGATTTTAGAATTGTTCTTCATCTTCCTACTACAAGGTTGACAGCTAAATATTTACTAATAAAGCCAAAATTATTTTATTGAGTTGCATAAAATAATTCAATTGATTATTCATATTTTCTAAAAACAGTTTGTAAGGAATTTAATAGAAAATAATTTCAAACTGATAAAAAAAAAGTAACAATATTTTTTATAAACTTACAGAAAGAGAATTTTAGGATAGAATTTAACTTCATATATAACCTCCAAAACATTTTATTAACTTACGTGATGTCTTGACTAAATTTAACCAACCGAATCTTAAATTTCTTGAAATTGAAACATGCCAAATTATATTTGGTGCTAAAAGGGGTTTGGTATCATAAGATTGGAGCAGATTTTTTCTTATTTGAAAAAAATGAGATAAAGTCGTCATTCAGCATTAACCAAAAATATATATATGATAATTCATCGTCAAACTTACTTTCCAAATTAAAAGCTTTAGAGAAAGGATAGTTTTGGATAGAAAGCGACCCCTCAGCCAACCAGAATCCAGTTTTAGATCTACTTTGCTATGCAGCAAGAAAAAGATTTGGACACATTCATAAAGATATGGACCAATTCATCACAAATCACGCCGAATAAAGTCATACTTTTTTCCTTGCCAAAATAATTCAATGCACAAATAACAGTTAGTTTACTGTTTATAGCTTTTATTAATTTATTATATTAGTTTTTGTCAAATTTTAATATTATAAAAAAATCAAAATCTTTTTACTTAATAAATTACTTGATTATTAGAAAAAAAATACTAAAGAATTTAGCAAAAGGTTTAAATTAATCAGGTGACGGTACCGACAAAATAATAATTTTGGGATGGATAGAGCAATTCACAAGAGAAAAACTGGTTTTAAACACATCAGTCCTTTTGATTTGTATACATGATGTACTTTATTAACTCCTGTTTAAACTAATTAAACAAATAAATCTAACACCTTTACTCTGAACTAATCCTTTTTGGACGAAATTCAAGTACTGAATTGTTTCTAAGTCATTTTTTGTAATAACATCAAAAAATAATAATAATAAATAGAAGTGGTCAGTGACTGGAAAGCGGATTTAAAAAGATGGATGAAAAATGTTAGGGCTACGTTTGGATTTTAATTTCGTACAACTTTAATCTTACACATTTTCAAATACACTATGTATTAAAAATATTTATTTTTTTATTTATTTCTTATATTTGCACAGTTATTATATTTTCACACCAACATTTTTTCCCACGGAATTCGCATCTTAGCCTACGTAATTGCTACGTTAAATTTATTTAATCCTAAATTAAAATAAATGTTGGGCGATACAGTTACCGAAAAGCCTTTGATCAAAAAATTGCGGGGGCCTTTTCAGACTGCTCGGATACAGATGCAATCAAAGTGTTAGCTATTTTTGCCTTACATTTAACTGAACGAAAGGAGTACATTTTTGCTGACATACGTACTGAATTATCTGCCTTCAGTTATTTCACACTAGAAAGAAAATCTAATTATCCAAAGACCGATAATTACTGAGACAGCATTATCATGATTCAATCTTCCCCGTCAAAACGACGGAACGACGCCGTGATGTGCGTCGGTGACGAAATTGGCAAGGCCGCCACCCAAAATCCGGTCGATGGCAGGCTCGGCATCGGTTCTCTTCGCGAACCGGCCTTTGATTCTTGGGCGGGCCTCTGCATAAGCCTTCCGAGAAGCGTAACGAATCGTCTTCTCGAATTTCCGGTTCTTTCTCTTCTCCTTGTACCTTAAAACCCTGGCTTCCCTGTCAATCCCGACAACCTGATTTCCACTCATATCAGCTCTCGAACTTATGTTTCGAGCGAAAGGGTACGATATTTCCGACAGCGAGCTTCCGTCAGGCACGACACCCACCTCCATCGACGATGATGAAACCTGAAAATTTTTCCTACAATCAGATTAATTCATCGTTTGTACAGTTTAATTGGTGAAAATTAGATTGCGCCAACGGTACATACGCTGTGGCTGAGAGACGGGGTGGTGTGGTTATTGTTGTAGCAACTGATGTTGGATCTTGTGAAATCAATCTCGAACCGATTTTCCGATGAGTGATCATGAGTCGATCGAGGCGGTGCTGGTGGTTTGATGTACGATTGCACGGGAACAACGCTGTCGCCGTACGGCTGTGAAGAAATCTGGTAGTTATCGAAATCCAGGAACTGATCCGAGTCCTGGAACAGAAATTCCATGCCTTTGAAGTCAGGATTATCCCCAGGTAGCTTGGCTGTAACCATCATCGAAGTCCACGAATCATGGACGTAGCCATTCTGCGCTACACCCGTGTCTAATTTCCTGTTGGGGCCGTTCGGAGGAGCCACAAACATGTTAGTGTCGCAGTCGCTGACTGGCGCCAGGAGGTCAGCCGCCGTCGACTTGATCACCACGGACTCCGCCGTGTCGTAAAAGGGCACCACCGGGACTCGCTCGTGGCGGTTGGCCACGGGGTTCGCGGAGTGGATGTCGCGGTCGCAGGTGACGCAGAGTGCTGCCGCGTCCGCCTTGCAGGTGACCGCGGCAGGGGCCTGCTCGCAGACCTCGCACATCCAAACTCTCTCGCGCTTCAGACACGCCAGTTTGTCGTTGGCATTATGGACCTTGGCGTCGCATGATATGCACATGAAAGCGGAGTCGAAACGGCAAAAGAGAAGCGCAGCGGCAGACTTGCAGTAGTCGCAGGGCTTGGCTGCCGCAGCTCCGCCAGCGTCTTGTGCTATTCCCATCTCCTAAACTTTGGTTATTCTCTCACACTCTCTCTAGTCAATAGCCAGTGGCAACCGCAGGCTGGGCTTGGGCTTCTCTCCAATGGTGGTGGTGAATAGCCAGTAGCCGAGCCCTGCATAGATATCTGCCTATCCAACAAGTGGGCTTCGGGGAAATCTAGTTGCTGAGCTGACACGTGGATAGGGTTTCCTCCACATAAAAGTTTTATGACAGGAGTGATATTTTTGCAGTGTGTTTGTCTGTGCCGACGTAGCCCCCTGCTGTCTTGAGGAGGTGGGGATTCAATGTGACAGATTGTTTCTTCGGGGAAATTGTAAAAAGGGATGGGGCAAATTGTTCAAGTTACGAAGATGTAACCTCTAACAATCCCAGACAGGGAGATCACGAGAACTGGACTCTTCTTTTTTACTTTACATACCAAAGAAGAACCCTACTTTCTCATTATTCTGGTTGAGAAAGATAAAGCTTACTCCCTTTAACAAAGGGTCGCATTGATTTTTCCAATCTTTTTGTTCTAGACTGTCAATTCACATTAATGAATGAAAGATCTGATTAAAAGGATTTCTATAATAGAACAAGCGGCCCCAACCAAATAATAGTAGATTAGGTTTGACATGGTTTTCCGAACTAATATTCTGGTTCAATGAGCAGAACCCACCTCGTTAAACAACAAAATCTTAAAATCATGTTGCGTGTTTGTAATATATGTAAGAATAAAATCTAAAAAGGACAAGAAGAGAATGTAATCAAGAAGAAAAGGATTTTGGTTTTCAACTATGATCCTATCATAAGAGCAATTAGTAATGTTAGGAATACCAACGGAACATAAATATTTTCTCAAGATCTTGTCTTTATGTCAATTATGCAGTTGAGTTTCTAAGAAAATAATAAGCTTTAGAAATCCGTGCAAGATAATTACACCAACCAAAAGCTAGTGACTTTTCTGAAAAGAAATAATATTGTTATCATCATATTTAGTTTGTAATTGTCAACGTTAATTTACAAAAAGAATTTCGTTTTTAAATTTATTTTTCTTTCAATTTTTAATATTTTATCTTTTCATTTTTTATTTTGTTATCTCCTCTACTTTTTTCTTTCTCTCATATTATAAAAAAAAATCTAATATAATTTTTATTTTTGATAACTTATTTTTAATGCTAATATTTTTAAAAAATTCCAATAGATTTTATTACCATAATTTTAATTTTAATAATTCAATTTGATTATTCATATCTTACAATGTGATTAATTTAAATTTTATCATTAAATGAAAAATTATGTGCATGTATAGAATAAATAATTTTTACTAGATAATGAATCATAAAAGAAAATGTATATGTAATGATTTAGAATTTTATTTGTGATAAAATATTACCTTTCTAATTAAGATGATTAATATGCACACACAATGAGTGCGGCATTAATGCTAGCATTTAAGAATGTATAACTTCAAAATAGATTTACTAAATTAACCTTCCCCTTGACCCACGTTAGAAGAAAGGATTATTTAGTAAAAAGCAGCCTTCAAAATCAATTAGGGCGGAAACTGACACAAATGGAGGGAAAACGAGAAAAAAAAACGCCACTGAATGGAGGAAAATTGTTGTTTAAAACCATAGAACAATCAGGAAAAAATTTGTGTATAGATATTATATGCTATATTATGTGTATTAATATATTTATGTATGTCTTGTTTTTTCAAGAACATGGAACGAGTATGCTCGTGTACCTGTGACTGTGTATACATAAGACTTGATTTAGCAAGAACCATTGAATTAATTAATTCAATAGGATGACGTGTGTGCGTGTGTGTTTCTACAACCCCTCTATGCAAGGACTAACTCCGGAAATAAGACGTTATCTATTAGTCTGATCCACATAAATTTCACCCTCAAATGTTTATTTTGCTAAATAAGTTGTACCAATTAATAAACTTCAGTACTTTTTCTTCTCGTCATTAACCCAATTTAATGTGATGATTTTTTTCGTGCTTCCAACTTTTCCCCTGTATGCGAGGATATGTGTGAATTAGTGGTTACTTGGTATATTTTTAAATTTAAAGTCGAAGATTAAAACTTTCTACTATCAATTTGATACGTAAATTAGTAAATTTATATATATATATATATATATATATATATATATAAAAGCCCCTTTCCCATTACATGACAATTGGGTGTAAGATAGTTGTGAGGAGAAAGTAAAAAATAATAATAATAAATAAATCATTATGAAAAATTCACGATAGGCCTCTAGTCATATTCAAAGTTAGGGTTTAAGAAAAAATATTCTAAAATTATTTTGGTTCCTCTTTGAAAACACACACACACAGAGTACATAGTAAACACAAATATATAGACACACACATGCGTGTGTGTGTGTATTTATGTTTACCATATGTGCTATCAAAGAATCTCAACCATCTTTTTTAATGAAAAATTAATAAAATTAAATGGAAAACAAGAATAAATCTATGAGAATGAAGAAGATGCTCTCAATAGAATTGCAGAGAAAAAGCTATGTTCTTCTCTTCTATTGGTTTTTTCCACTATTCACCCTTTTATTCAATGGCACAGCTTGCATAACAAATTGTAAAGATAACAGTTAAAACTAGCTCCCTAAAACTACCCGCAACATAGTTTATTAGAAAGGTCATTAAGTAGAATCTAGCTTATACACTTAATTATGTCTACATGTGTAACAAGCCTCCAGAAATCATTTAAGTTAGGCCGGATCCAGCTGGGTTGAACTAAACTTGGTGATTGGGCTGGGCTAGCCCTTCCTTCTCCAATAGCCCACCACAAGATGGTGAATGGTGTTGCCCTAGTCCCATCTTGCCAACACGTTGCTTTAGTATGTGAGAGGGTAATGTTTTTGTAACCAGATCAGTAATATGCAGTCGTGTGTTGATGTGTTAGGCATTGCCACTCTTTTCTGCATCAGGTTGTGCACTAGGTGACAGTCCAACTCTATATGCTTAGTGCATTCATGAAATATGAACTTGGAAGCAATGTGCAACACAACTTAATTGTTACAATATATCTCTACCTCTGTCGTATGGTGAATTCCCAATGCCTCAAGCACATATTTCAGGCATATAATTTCACAACATAGGGATGCCATGGCTCTGTACTCAGCCTCCGTAGTAAATCTTGAGATTGTTTATTGCTTCTTGGATTTCCACAAGACAGCATCATACAATACCTAGTAATGGACTTCCTAGTACCTAAACAAGAGCCCAATCTACATCACAAAATTCCTTAAGTTGGAAGTTCCCTGTTGCAAATATAAAAATCTCTTCACCAAGCGTGCCTTTCAGATACTACAACACCTTGAAAGCAACCTTTAAATACACACCAGTGGATTTCTCCATAAATTGACTGAACTTCTATACAGTGAAAGCTATATCAAGTTTTGTAATGGTTAGGCAAAGTAGCCTTCCAACAACTCTTCTGTACACACTAGCAAACAGTATATAATTTTTTTTATTAATTTAGTGTCATGCGACAGGCATACGGTATATAAACCCAACTCTGCATCAGGGGATTTAATTTTTATTATACTAAATTTAGTGTCATGCGACAGGCATACGCTATATAAACAATTGAAAATAATTATTTATAAAATATTTTTTTATGTTTTTTATTAATACCGGCGTGAAGTTGTTTGGGTTTGTTTGTTGATATCTGGGCTTTGAAAAAGGTCTCTGTGGGCGTCGAAGTTTGAATAGGATAAAGGACGTTTTGGGGCTAAATGTCTGTGCTCTAGAGTTGGGTAAACAAGGCCTGTTTGGGCTTCAAAGTATGGGCTTTGAAACTAGGGAAACAGGTTACAAGGCCCGTTTGGGTTTCAACGCATGGGCTTTAAAACTAGAAAAACAGGGTAGCAATCTGCTGAAGAACTTGGCCCGTTAAACTTATAAAAAATGGGTTGTAATTCCTTCAGCGTGTTGGATTTTCTCATTAAGAATAAAAACTTTGGCATCGAAAATTATTATGTTTGTGGCAACTTTTAGATTGATTTAGGCTTTATGAAGACAATATCAGGATGTTACTGTGTTTCAACTGTCGTATAATTTATCCAACAATTGAAGAAAAACAAAAAGGCAACCTTCCAACCTCAAAATTCAACAACTTTGGTGAAGTTAATTGATTTATTACACACCTACGGGTAACAACAGATCGAAAACAAGTCTAGCCAAACACTTTCTTAATATCACCAAGAGAAAAAGAACGGAGTTAAAAAGGTTACATTCGTATTTAAAGAGAACAAAAATCTACAAAACAAGTTGAATGAAACGGCGGCGTAAAACGAAGGAATATGGAAAAGAACAAAAGCTAGATATTATTCAAGCTGGTAAAAAACAGAAAACGCAATTCTCTATCCACTATTTGTTCTTGAAAAATTAATAGCAGAATCTATAACAAGATAATCTAACTAATGGAATATCCACTATTAGTTTCAGAAAATCTGATCGCAGAATCTATTACAGGACAATCTACTAATGGAATCTCAACACAAACCAT
Source organism: Avicennia marina (assembly GCA_019155195.1). Classification (NCBI taxonomy): domain Eukaryota; kingdom Viridiplantae; phylum Streptophyta; class Magnoliopsida; order Lamiales; family Acanthaceae; genus Avicennia; species Avicennia marina. The sequence goes on along the minus strand of CM032757.1, from coordinate 3,246,873 downwards.
ATCTGTAATTGTCGAACTTTTCTTAGATAAGCATTCACAACAATCACGACATTCTTACCATCCTTGTCCAAAAACTTAAGCCACCTCAAGATTTAAGTGTATTGCTCAACCTATTCAATTTGCGAAAACAGACTCAATGTAAGAGAACGGTCAAATGACGAGTAGCTCAGCAATGATATCATATAATGCCATGCATCTTATGCTCAAAATACTAACATTTTAGTAACGCTGACAAAAAATGCTGATCAAAATCATGTCAAATGATTAATGATCTACAGGCAAAATGGCAATCACGTTTATAGGAACCAAGATACCACATGTGTTAGAGACAACATTTGGTTAAATTCTACAAGTCAAAGATTAACTTTCTCCTATTTCTTTACTTTTTTACATTCTTAAACAGAATGAGTGAGATGAAGTCATTGATGATGGAGATGCAGGCTATCAGAAGTTAGGCACATAAGTGTATTATAATTCCATCTGGAAAAGGATAAAAGGCAAGTGCGGAATTTGAAAGAAGAGATGTGAGAAAGATAGGGCCAACAGATAAGTACACTATTTCTAAGCACATTTGGCATGTGATTATTTTCAGCCATACAGGTCAATGCAGATGTAGGTAGATAATTACTCAGGCTTACCAGTCCAGGCCCTCAAAAAGTCCTTCTCCTTTTATAGCAGAAGTTTTAAATATAGCCCATTGGCGGTTCTTAATCTTGTGCAACTCTAAGGCCTCAGTTATTGCAGCATCATCAAGTGCTCCAGCAAGATCCTGTAAAACCAGATGCACGTAAAGACCCAAGATTATAACAAGCATAACAGAGAGAATCAATACAAGAAAAAATGAAGCAACTTAAACAGATCATAACAAGAGTACCGGATGCAATTGTGATGGATCTGAAACAAATTACAGATACTTCGCAAAGCAAATTAATACAACAGAAAAACTTAGCATAAAATTACTAACCTGTTTGTTGGCAAACAATAGGACAACAGCACCTTTTAGCTCTTCCTCCTGGCAGGAAATCATCATATTGCAAGTTACAGAGCTGAAGCATCAGTATAGCGAAAGCTCATAATGATCATAATTTACACCAAAGTCTAAAACTGACAGTAATTGGCCTACCAAATGGACAAAAATCCTTGTACCAGCACTCACGAAATTTGTAAAAACAAAAATATAGCAACAAGCTAGGAAAACCCACAGCTAAAACGCTAACAACTAGTTTCAGGGCCACCTACTTAAGGGCACATGTAAGCTGCGTAGAACTTTTGAGCTTTAGGTGCAAAAACTGATAAATAATCAACCAGAATTATGCAAACTGTGGCCAACCAATGTGTTATCAAACTTTAAATGTTTATAATGATTAATGCCTCTAAAAGCATAAGTAGTTAGAAAGAAGAGCCATTAATTTTTAACAACTACATGCCCAATCATATGCAGGCAGTATGCTTTTCTAGAAGCCTGGCATGTCTAACTTTTATTTACCATAAATGGATGGTGCTGATAACTAAGCCAAGGACCTTTTGCTTACCATGTCTCTCGTGCCATATTAAATAACCCCCTCTTAAGATATTAGTGCCACGGAGAAGAGCCATGTAATATTTAAAAACTCCAACAAAGAAAACTCATTGAGAACTCACAGTTAATGCTTGTTTTGTCCAAAAGACATTTCTTAAGGTTCATAGAATGTTAAATACCATTGATCGTGATTTAGCCAAATTGACTTCTGTAGAACTAGGCATACAACCATACCTCGCATAAGCATCCATTTGGAAACTTTTGGGGTGAATTATTTTGATACTACAAATGTTTAAAGTTCAAGTATCATTAATGAAATAAAAATGAACAAAAGAAAGAGTACCTCCAATATTGCATGAAATTCTTCTTTGGCAACCATCAGCCTATCAGTATCACTTGAATCAACAACATATATAATAGCTTGAGTGTTGGGAAAGTAGCACCTCCAGTACGGCCTAACAGCAAAGCAAATCAACCAAGCACACAATTAGTGCTAACCATAGAAAGCTGCTAATGTCAGATGCATATTAGTATCCAAATCAATATAATTATTACCATAGCAAGAAAGAAAGAACACTCAGAATAAGAACAACCAGTACTTACAGATATTTTTTGTGCAAGTAAAAATTAAATAAAGGTCAGACAGACAGCAACGAAACCATTTCCCTAACTAAAACCCTACCAAAATATTTGAACTACTTCAAAAATAATATGCAGAGGCTCTTGTCCATCTCTGTATATGAAAATTCAGTCCTGAATTATTTTTCTTGGAATCATGTCTGTCTATTGGATAACTGAATCCATTACTTCACTAAAAAGATATTCATAATAAGCAAGGTAAAACTGATTGAGATTTATGGTTCATAAGAGAGAATAAATCAGGAAAGGTACTCTATGAGAAACAGTACATTTAGAAGAAAAGCTCAGTTTGTTTTGACAGAAGGCAAAAAAATTTGGGGAAAGAACTATCAAGATTCTGGAATAATGTGAAAGATTTGGCAAAACATTGCACACATTTATTTATTTTCCTCATTCTTTATCAGGCTATGCAACAAATATTTGTCATAAACCAACATTGTGATGCAGAACTTAACCCATATGGCGAAACAATAATGTTCAAGGCCCGAATACAAAACTACTGCCACACATTATTGCCCCTTTCACAGCAAGGACAAGGCAATCATGATGCTGAAGAACATAATAATAAAACACTGCAAAAATGAAATGATCACTTTGATACATTCATGGAACGGCAGACCTGAACGCAAGTTCTAAACTAGACCGGGGAGAAAAAAGAGATGAGGGAAAAAATGCCAACCTACACTAACAGAATATTATTTTGACTATTTGACTTGGATTAATCAACTTAGCTTCTGTATGACCTGTCACTATACTAGTAAATGCAATATGATCTCAACAAATACCTCACTGCAGAATTGAAAATTTAAAACCATGCTTTGTTAAAGAGATACAAAGATATGAGGAGATAAATATTATATTAGTGACAAAGGTTAACAAGGATTTTACAAGGTAAGTCACCAACCTCTCTAAATCAAAAAAGTAGCATTTTCTCTAAAAAAACAAAGAAAAAAAAAGCTCAACAAAAAACAGAAAGCTGCATCAAGCCAATCAAAAAAGAAAAAGATATGCAGGCATATCATCACCTAGAAAATCCAAGTAAGAACAGTCAAACCAGAAAAACAAGTGTTACTGGTAGCAGAAGCAGAGAATTATGAAAAAGTTACCTGATACTAGTCTGTCCACCTGCCATCAGCAAAGCAAACCTCTAAATTAGTTGTAAAATTTAAATTACTCACAATGAGACTATTAGCAAAAAATAAATATCAAAGTAATGACAAAACTTTGAGAAACTAGAACAAGAAATTGTAATAAACATCATACATCCCCCCTAGCAGTCTTCCTCTCAATTTAAATTTGTTCCATCCCTTGGCTGCATCTATAAAAGCCTTTTCTGGTTCCTTTAAGTTCAATGAGTCAGAAGCCTAGACCATTTCCTGCTGGAATCTAGACCAATCCCTAATGAGCTGATTGGGAGGCAAAAAAGGAAATAATAGTTTAAAAGCTTCCCTTGGCTTCTATGTGTTAATGACTGAAACGAAAAAAATATATAAATACTATATATAAATAATATATTCTAATAAACTATGCTTGTGATCCTTACTGAAAGCCTAAACACAACCACATAACTTTGTAGTTTTATCATATAACGTAATCGATGTGTCTTATATAACAATTTCCTTCTGTATTATCATACAGTTTAGCAACAAGGCGACAGCCTTTGAAACAACAGACTGTAAGAGTAACCATGGAGCAAGACTCTATCGTATAATCACTGTTAAGGTTCCTTCCTGTCTGTTCCAACATGAATAATTCATCCAAGGAGGTTCCTTATATTTTAGGCTTCCAGTGAGAATGAAAAGTTAGAAGGCCTAGTATTGGTTTTACAACAAATTCCACCAGTTAGCAAGGATGAAGAGTTATTTTTCACAATAATCAGAACACACAAATTCCCATAAAAGAGAAAGTCAGAATATTAAGAAATACTCTGATAGAAAGAAATTCTACTAGTCAATGTCAAATAGCATGTGTTCTATAAGCTAAATAAGTTCAAATATATCGTTCCGTTAAGTGTGTATAAACTTACCTAGATCCCAAACTTGAAACTTTATGTTGTTGTATTGCACTGTTTCCACATTGAACCCAATTGCTGTAAAGAAAAGAATTGAATTGTTAATCAAAATAAACTCAACTTCCCACACTCTTTCTAGGACACACAATTTACACACTCCACGTTCAACATCAAATTCATCGTCTTCAAAACAAATACAAAAAAACATAAATAACAATTTGGAAGAACATAAGCAATCAATAAATCAATAGTAATAAATTTTCTTTGGAGTATGTTTAGTTTTAAGAATTTAGAGTGGAAAGAAAAACGACAGAAAAAGGAAAAGAAAATTAAAGAAAACAAAACACTATATAGTGTTAGTGTTTGGTTGAAAGGATTTCAATAAGAAAAGTAAGTATTAAGAAAAAAGAAATAAAAATGGGAAACATAAAAATTGAAATTTTTGATAATTTGAGGAAAATATTGAAGAAATAAATAAAAGAATAGAATTCGCAAAGCTTTTGAGAGAAGAATAAGAGCCAAAATAATTTTCTTTCCATTTTCATCACCTTTCGTGAAGAAAATTTGAATTTTCCTTTAGTTTTCTTTTTCAATCATGACCAAACAACTAAAATCATTTTTCTTAACATTTTATTTCCTTTCCTCTTTAAATTCCAAGAGCCAAGCAAAGTGTTGATGTCGCATTGAGAGAATCACAGAAAATAACAATATCAAAAGTACCAAAAGCATGCAACATTTACTATCATCATAATTTGAAAGAAGGTGAAAAGGTGAAAAAGAAAATACTTGGAATGGTGGAGACTACTTCACCCATCTGAAGTCGATCTGCATCAGAATTATGAAGGAGAAAATTAGAATCATCCCCGAGACGAGAATTTCATAAAATGAGAAGCGCATAAGGATAATCCATACACAGAATGGTGGTCTTTCCGGCGTTGTCAAGCCCCAAGACAAGGATCCGAGCTTCCTTGTTACCAAACAGCGACGAAAACAGCCGCGTAAAAACTATTCCCATTTCCCCCTCCCACGTTCAATATGAAGAATCTAAAAATACAGTAAAAAATGAAATCCTAGATCGGATCTAAGCAAAATTTCAGCACCCTCTTGACCTTCCTGCACAAAGTCGAAACGAAAGCTAACTCTAATGCAACCATAACTCCGACTATAATGTAAGACTTAAGGAAACGAGCATCGAAATTGAGCACCTGAGGACAAAAGGGAGGATCTAGCAGGGATGAAGGGCGTAAGTCCAGCGGTCGATTTGAGAATACGACAAGTAATTGTGGTAATTCTTTCTTATTATACAACGAGCTCTTGTTAACTGAAATTGGGATGAATTTCTTTGAACGGTGGAGAATTCCGGGGAGGAATATATACAGAGTGTAGAGCATGAGGAGGAAAGCACGAGGAATGTGAGAAAGACGATGGGCTATCCATGGACCCAACCTCCTCACCCGAATAGAATATGAGCTTCGCATTTTTAAGCTTATTTTTTTTTTATTATTTTTCATTTATTATTTTTTGGGGGGGATTTGTTTTCCGTTGCCCCGAAATTGGGTTTGGGGTTCGCTAAAAATGAATAAATAAATATGGAGTTTACAGGTCGGGACATTTACTTAAATATCCAAATTTTAAAACATTTTGCCAAAATAACCGGTCGTGTAGAATTCTAGCAAAATGACATTTATATAAATATATATATATATTTATGAATTCCATCCTCATGGAAGATGGAATTGAAATTTAAAAAGAAATAAGGATTTGAATTCATCCTAGGCGGAATTCATATTAAAATATTTACAAACGGTCAACAGCTCACAAAACCAGTACACAATAACCATTCTTCTAAAAACACAAAATACAGTCAGATCCAAAAACCCCAAACACAACCCACAAACACATCAGTATTTTTTACTCATCACACTCCAACATTAGTATTTTGTTTTGAAAGAAAGACAACATTGTCAACGGATTTAAGGAAATAAAGTAAACAAATCATCTAACTTATCAATTATGGAGTACCAAAATTTCAAATTTAAGTTAAAATTTATACTTTTTTCCCGTAATTCATTACATGTGAGACTACGCCTACAGTTAAAGAAAGAATGTTATACCTAACAATACCATTTTTTTCTGATATTAATACTGACTAGGAGCAACATTCAATTGACTTTTTGAGAGGAAGATGAAGGCAGTTTTACAGTTATGATAAAAGAGTGCTCAAAATAGGTATGGTTTTTAAAGATAAAAAATAATTGCAAATAACGGTTAAGGATTTCTCAATGTGTATTGTCAACCACGAGTATATTGTGTAAAAAAGTGCAACAACAGTTTGACGTATTACATGTAAGAACAGTACACCCACACAAGGATGTGACTAGTTTGTAAAAGCTAGTCTACACAAGAGTTATAGGTTGTAGAAGCTTACACAATGTGAAAGTGAGCAAACATTTTTTACAACTGATCTATCAATGGATTATATTAATTTAGATAAAAACATAATCTCTACCATGTTGTTATGATAGCCCAAGAAAATTTGGTGTTCAAAGTACAATATATTAGACCGATAGTGAAAGATCGATATAAGTACGAGATCAAGTATACAGAAGTCTAATATACCTTAAAGAGAGCTATTGAGAATGTATACAAGACTTGAGAGAGCTTAATGAGAAAATTAACATATAATTTAGGAACTTTGCAAAAGTTCAACCTAGGCGTGGTTGTGGAGTAGAAAAATCTTCCTATGAAGCACTCAAATCAGTATATGTTATGGTACATATTTTGGGCTTTCAAGTCGCGCATTGATCGATACCAATATTGTCGTGGGGTGATATGTGTTTATCAAACTTACCTACATATGAAGTGCCAACACAAGTCATTGACTATTATTGTGTTGGATGCTAATCACCAAGTTTTACCCTATGTTTTTGCATTAGTGGATGACGAAACTTCTTCGCAGTGGCAGTGGTTCCTAAACATGATCAGCAAGCATATTGATTTCATAGTGATAGGTGGGTATCATATCTACTGTACGAGTTAATTGTGATTTTACAGCTCCTTGAGATGTTTACTGTTTCTATCTTAGGCATTGATGTTCAAATTTCAACAACTAGTTTAAGAAAGTGCAGTTGAAAGACTTGTATTGGAAGGCAAGCTTGTAGAATCAGGTTTATAAATTTGATAGAATTATAGAGCAAATCAAAGCTATTGAATCATGAGTAATTAAGTAGTTGTCTGCTATTGACAGAAATAAATGGGTACTAGCACACCCTAACAGATGTCATACTGGTAACTTGACAATAAATATGAGCAAAAGCTTACATGGAGTGCTTAAAGGAATCAAGCATCTCCCAATTTGTACAATAATTTAACTTATATTTAAGAGGACTATTAGTGCAGTTTTGGAAAGGCATGAAATGGGCATAGGTATGCAAGGAAATGGATGGGACTGGCTAGACTAGCCTCATGCGAAATATGTTAAAATTGAAGAGGGATCTATCCATCATAAAGTACAAATGTTTGATAATAGAATGTTATCAACAATGTGATAACTGAGAATGGCACACATGTTGTGAAGATTAGAATTGCAAAATGTTCGTGTGGGCAATAGAGGATCTATGGGACACCTTGTTCACATGTGACTGCAGTATACCAAATGAAAGGATTGAATTCTAAAAGATTTGTAAAGGAATTTTATTCCCTTAGGGCGTATCTACAAATATATGGAGGAGAATTTAAGCCAATATAGGGTGAGCCTTTTTAGGATACTATTCCCTTCCAATTAGCGCATAATCTAGCCTGTTGGATGAGGATGAAAAGGGAGCAAGATCGTACAACACACGTCAAGAATGAAATGGATTTGGCACAGACTTATGCGAGGTAGCAATACATGAAACAGAAAGTATCATTCTCATCTCAACATCAAGCAGCATCCTCATCTCGATAGCTATGACTTTATTAGTTGTTAATGTGACATTTTATTTCTTATGCATTATCTTTGTATTCTAAATGAGTGTATGTTTGGATCATCTTACATATCATTCATCTGATACATAAATTCAGTGCTAATTGAATGAATGGTAATTTATCATTATGATGACATATTTTTTTATAAAGTTAGTGTAAAATTAAGAATGTCTCAATTGAAACTCTACTTAAATGATTCATTAATGATAGTTCATTATTATTTCAAGAAAACTATATTACCTTACAACTCCACATGTATTCTAAGGTATGGATATAATGAAATTTGAAAATACTAAAACTGATTTTTTTTATTATAGAATTGAGTTATTGTGTAACTTTATGTTATAAAATTTATTATATCTTGGTTTTCATTCTTTGAATAACTCGATTTTACATGATTGAATGATTAATGCTTGTTTGGTTTGCCAGATAGAGCATGTTGTTATGGAGTTCAGATTAGTGACTCATACATTGTTGTAGAGGTAGGAGAGGCATAGGTCTCAGAGCATGTGTAGTAGTAAGTCAGGTTTCGTCATACGGGTATGCCACCCTGATAAAGCATTCTTCGTGCTAGATGACCTACTAGATTGTGCATACAAATTTTGCATGATTTTGGCATCTACAGAGTATTCAAGTGTCATCACTTATCACTACATTGAAATCTGATCACAGTTAGTTGAGAGGTGGCGACGTGAGATACATACATTCCACCTTGTGTCAAGTTCGGCCACTATTAAATTAGAAGACGTGACTGTTATATAATAATTACCAATCACTGAGGAGCTGATTACTAAGAGTGACCTTGTAGGGCATAAGGAAACATGGCAGGCGTTTTGCAAGATATATTTAGGCATATGAGAGATGACAACACTGAGTTACAAGTTGTACAGTATGCCCGTTGTTGTGTACTATCATTGTTGGGGACTACAATGATGCCCGATTCATGGGACAATAAGGTGAAGTATATTTGCAGCTATTAGAGGACTTGGATAGAGCAAGTGGCCTCAGTAGGGGTTTTGTTATACTCACATGTCTGTACCACGAGTTGTGTAGAGAATTAGATGCAGGCAGTAAATATATGGATGATGTTCACATGCTATTACAGGTATATTTTATCAATTTTAATGTTATTATTGTATGACACACCCGTTTAGATATTAATTGTGTATATTGAGCATGCAGATATGGGCATAGAGTAGGATTCCTAATGTTGTTCCCGTGCTAAGTTTGCATGAAAGTTTTGACATGAGTCCACAGGTGTTTGGTGAAGAGTTCCCACCTACGCCCTATGGTACATGATAATAACAAATTTACCCCATTAAATTTTCAATTAATTTAAATAAAGTATGTTATTTTTTCTTAATTTTGCTCACAATGTCTTCTTTCTAGGTGGCTTAGTAAAGATAAACATTACATTGTGATTGAGACCTAGGTCTTATGCATTATATGTGATATTTTAGATAGTAAGGCACATAGTCGGGTGAGTGCACCTTTTATAGAGCAAAATCTACCAATATATTGGTTGTGTCATATTGCTAATAAGTTTTCATTGCATGGTAGTTCATATGGCGGTCCTACTTTGACATGTGCTATGCTTAATTGCTTAGCTACACAAGTTAGCACATGTGAACCTATTCAAGTTTACTTATATTGTATGTTATGCAAAGAGGATGCTGTGGTAATGTGGGATTATATAGCACATACCGGATGACCCCCCATGCTAGGAGGATCCCTTACATAAAGTTACTCGTTGTGGCAGTGCATGAGAAAATTGGTTCAAACGCCATACCAAGTATATTACATGGTGGATGAGAAGAAAGAGGTTAATTAGGCGGGAGGTTTACGATGATTGTGTACCTCACATAGTGTATGGATATGCAGAGTGGTATTGGCAACTTACACGTCAGTATATCAATCTTGTTAGGCCATTTGTGGGCAGGGGCTACTTGCCAGGTCAAAGCCATAACTTTGCATATTTAGTATGCAATAAAATTGTTTTTTGAATTTTATTATCATAAACGTTTTGATGTCATATCTATTTATATATTTATGTATACAAATCATGATATCTAGCCAACGATATTTTAATTTTAGTTTGATTAGATCAGCCACTTAACCTTTCATCATGATAACGAAAGTGTCTTTTAGGATATGCAGGCCATGTGTGTATCACACACGATGAGGAACTTCACACCACATGAAGAAGCCTCTAGACACGCATAGCCTATTTCACTTGTCGGAGATATGAGCACGCGGTACTCTTGAACTTCATATTATGCAAATATGCTTAAACTTTTCACTTCTTATGAAGCAAAGGCACCCAGTCTTTTGACATCCTATTATATTGATGTGTCTAGTCCTTCCACTTTGTATTGCCTAGTCTTTGGACATCTTATCACCTGAATGTGCATGACCCTTCCACTTCATATTATTTAGAGGAGTACAGTAAAGTCTACATATTAGGACCATTAGACACTACTTATAGCCAGACTTGATTTACAACTTATGCCGTGACCATTCTTTTTAATTTTGTATTATTTGTATATCAAGAATGTATATATTATTTTTTTTAAATTTTTATCTATAAGATATAGCAAAAAAAATTAATGAAATATATACCCTAAATTTTATAATTTTTTGAATGAAATATATACTCTAAATTTCCTAATATTTTTAATTAATTGTTAATTGTTTTATTAGGACAGAATTGCTATTTTTTTAATAATTTTGAATTCTGCCTCCATGAGAGCGGAATTCAATAATTTTATTTTTTAATTAGGATACATAGGTGGAATTCATAAATATAATTTTTATTTTTTTAAAATTTGCCATTGAGGATGGTGGTAGAAGTCATTTTGGCAAAATTCTACACTCTAGTTATTTTGGCAAAATTTTTAAAAATTTGAAGATTTAATTGAATGCCTCTTCGGGTTTTGTATTCCTTTGGCATCAACACAAAATTTAGTACAAAAATTAGAGTGACAAGGTGACATATGAGTTGTGGCTGGGGTTTTTTATTTTTTAATTCAAAAATAATTAACTATTTGCGGGAGAGTTTGCCAAAGTATGTTATTTCAACTTTTGAGACAGTGACGTCATTCTGATGTCTGAATTGTTTTGTTATGTTTGGAATTCAATTTTTAACCTACAAATACCCTCTAAAATCTCACAGTACAGCGCATACTATTTAATAACTTTTATTCAAATTCAAATTTAAATTATATATATATATATATAATTAACTAGTTATTTTTTAATTATTACACCTATTAATATATCACACGCATATTCACATTTATTTTTATTTATATCCTAGAGTATAATCATTATCACTATACGTTATCACATCATTTAATTATTATTATATATTTTATACATATATTCAAATAAATTATACCATTAATTCCATTAGTACCTCCATTTTAAACATATTATTCATCATAACACAATTCCTACCACATATTATATCCAACAAAACCCCTCTTCCAAACATAGTCCTTGTATTTAACATTACATACGTATTTCATTTTTACACACACACACACACACACACGATTTAAAGATATATACCTATAGAAATGTTTCAAACGTATATTTATTATATATTATAGTTGTTTACGGTTTAATTATTGAGAAGAAATTAACTCTTAGACAAAAATAAGTTTTAATTTTGCTGAAATTAATTTTTAAAATGTAAAATAAATTATGTTATACAAAATTCTAATTTTATAAAATTAATTTATAATATTAAAATTGAACTATAACTCACAAAAATGATTTTTCTTTTCATGTATTGGAACCTATATTTGATAAATTTCAATATATTTGTAGGAAATATTGATAATGTTTTTTGAATGATAAAAAATAATAATGTAAACTATACTTTGTAAAAAGTAGCATGTACTTTAGCAAATTATGCTAATATTGTATATATAATATTCTATGCTTTAAAATTTTTTAATGTCAATAATGTAAAATAAAAACCTTCTTATAAAAAATTTTTGAAATTAAAACAATAAAAGGCACTGTGAACATAAATCATAATAATACAACAAATTGTAAAATAATTATTTATTATTAAGCATTGTCAAAAACCATGTTCAATGCATAACATTTGGTGAAAACCATGCATGTTCAATGCATAATATTCAATAAAAGGACAATTACAAAAAAGTAGACATAGATAACATCATTAGAAATAAAATCATTCTTCCTTGTTAGGCAATAATAATTAGGCTTGTACAATAAATAAATGGGTTACTACATCAAAATTTCCACAATGTCTTAGTCTCTAATCTTGTGCAAATGTCACTTCTTTAGTTAATTGAAGCATTTAGTATCTACATCAAGCTTGCATTTGATTATTTTCTTGCCTTTGAAGCTGAGCAAGAACCACATATGTTGCAATACCAAACCTCAGTGTAAAAAAAGATCGCTATTTGGTGGCAAGTGTGCAAGTGTGTCGACGGCGAGTGAGCTTTTGTTGTAGGATTATTAGGATCAATATATATTGGTGACTTCCACAACTGAATTTTTTTTCAAGAAATTTTAACCCTAATTATTCTCTGAACACATTTACAATCATCGCTGACATAGCATATGCACTCTAGTAGATACAATCCTAATTTTAGTTATCCCTAAACCTTACTTTTCCAAGAAATTCGATTTTAATATCTGATGTAAAGTGTGTGGCGCATCAACATTTAGTTTGAGAATTTCAACCATATACCTAGGTTGAAGCTACACCACCACACACATGTAGCAATAGGAAATGTTATTAGGATCATGTAGGCATGTTAGTGGAAAAAATGATTTTTAGGGTTTCTTGGAGAATTTGGGTTTAGAGGATAATTAGAGTTAGGGTTAGGGTTGCATCATTTGAGTGCATATGCTATGTAGGTAGCAAGTCTGTGTGCGTGTGTGTGTTTGTTTTAAGGGAATAATTAGGGTTATGGTCTAAAAAACCCTAACTCTAATTATCCTCTTAACACATGCACACTCGCCACTAACACGCACGCACATCTTCCTCCATAACAATGACCTTAATTTGTTTATACAAAGGTATGCTGTTGCGACATATGCAGTTGTTGTCAGACTTCTAAAGCAAAAAAACAATCAAATGTGAGCCCGATGCTGATATTAATACATCAATTAGTTGAATCAGTGCTATTTGCACGAGATTAAAGGCTAACATATTTCTTTAAATTTTTAACATAGTAACCCATTAATTGTATAAGTCTAATTATTATATGTCTGATGATGATGAATAATTTTATTTTTGATGATGTTATCTATGTCTAGTTCTTTTAATTGTCCTTTTATTGAATGTTATGTGTTGAACATGCAAGGTTTTCATAGAATGTTACACGTTGAGCATGGTTTTCTACAATGCTTAATAGTATAAAATTATTTTTAGAATTCATTGCATTATTACATTTTATTTTTATAATGCCTTTTATTGTTTTAATTTCAAAAAAGTTGTTAGAAACAAGTTAATATTTTACATTATTGACATTAAAAACATTATACACATCCAATATTACCTATACAATCTAGCACATTCTGCTAAAGCATATGGTACTTTTTCCAAAGTAGAATTTACATTATTATTTCTTATCATTTAAAAAATATTATCGATATTTGAAATTGTGTATTTTGGTAAGTTAAAATGTTGTGATGACATTGACCCAAAAGTAGACCCAAGCATATTGTTGGACCTATATTTGAGCTAGTGGAGCATCCACCCCGACAAAATAAAAGGTTTCCGATTAGGAAAATGTATGAGCTGTGTTTGGTTGGGAAGTTTGATTATGAAAATGAAAGTTATATTTTACTAGAATTTTGATTTTTTAAATTAATTTATATATAATAGATAATAATGAATGGATGATATGATAATATATAAGAAGAATAATTAAATTTTGTAGTATAAATATAAATGTTGCTGAATGTATGCATATATATACTATATTACTAAGTACGAGACTCCAATATTAATAGATTTTCTAAAATTTTCCTGTTAATAAATCTAAATCCTAACAATTTATTAGGGCTAATTACTTTTTACTACTTAAAGTAACAAGACTAAAATGTCTCTCTTTTATTTTTTACATTTTTCATCATCTATTTAATATTTTTTCTTTTTTCTTTTTTTCCAATTAAATTTCATTTGATTTGCTTCTTCGCATTTAATTTTTCTCTTATATTTTTCTTTTTTCTCTCATTATATATACAATTTTAATATATTTCAAAAACATAATAATTTATATTTCATTGTCATTAATAAAATTATATAGTTTATTATATTTGAAATAGTTATTTTTGTCAAAAGATAAATTACGAAATAAAATGTGCATGTATACAATTCAAAATATTTGTGTAATAAGTGTACAACTTTATTTGTATATATGATAAATTACATTTTAAATTTTATACTCACAAGTATTGAGTGTATACGAGTTACTAATATATAAGTACGAATTTTAGATTTCAGATATTTATATATGTGCGTGCGTGTGCGCGTGTGTGTGTGTGTGAGCGAGAGAGACAGAGAGAGAGAGAGAGTAATTTAATTTGAAATTTGATTGAAATTTTGTTAAGTAATATATTTAATTTGATAATATGAAAATAATTAAAAATCTCCAATCAAATAAACTAATAGAGAGTTACGTCAAGATCTCAGAGCTTATACTTGAGCTTAGACTTGACAGATAAGAGGAGAGAGGCTCCTCAAAATTGAGATATTTGAATGAAGTTGCAATTCAGTTAGCCAATTGCGCTCAAATAAAAGTTTGCCACCAATTATGTTGACCCCTTTTATAATATTGAATAACAAGACAGATGGTATGTTGCAATGGTTTTCATAATCATATATTTTCTTATAATTGTTGTAACACGAACACCTAATTTATATTTACTATATTATTAGTTTGTGGATAATTTGGTTGCACTAAATAAATAAATATATATATGTATATATATGTCATTCTTCATTTAATATCTATACCCTACTATTAAGTTAATAAGGCCTTTTTGCTTGTGCAAATCAAATTATCTAATTATTTTTTTAAAATTTTTTTTATTTTTTTATTTTTATCCAATTTTTCTCTTTCTTCAAACTCTTCATTCTTTATCTTATTATTTTAAATATTTTATACTTTCAAGTTAAATAATTTTATATTACTTGTTTAAAATAATAATTTTTTATTTTTAAATAAATTTGGAGACTCATAGAACGTGTTACTTTTATTAATAATATAAAATCCTCAAAATCGCCGTACCCACAAATAAACGAACATCTATCACACCTTGCCCATGACTACACTTGTTTCCAATACATTGGAAATAAATTATTTTTATACTATAAAAGCAGTCCTATTAATTTTATATTACTATATATATATATATATATATCATAGATTATTATTAAATAAATTAAACATTGAAATATATTAAAAATATGGATGTTTATAAATTACATAAAAACATATAAAATTATATATATTGCCAATACATATAAATTTATTTTATTTGTAAAAATATTAAAATATATGATAAATATTTAAAATGGATGCGCACACACATTCATTTCAAGTATGAAGATTTAAAATATATGACATATGTTAATCAAATTAGTTTTTCAAAATGATCTAAATGTTGTTTAGTATGGTGTATGTTGATGTATTTAATAAATATTATATTATATAATATAATTTATATAATTCATGATAAATCTTTAGTACATTATTTGTGAATATAGTTAATTTAATTTTAGTGTAAAGAATATCAAGAAAAAGTCAAAAATAAAAATTATATAGATATTACTTTTACATAAAATAACAACAATTGCAACATCTAATAAAATCAATCAATTATACATCGAACTCGCGTCCAATATGCACCCAAAAATATGACTAATTTAAATTTTTGTAATAATACTCATTTATTAAAATTTCTATTTTTTACTCGTACCATTTGCTTTAGTTCCCAATCATAAGTATAAAGTTAACTAAAAAAGACTAATCTATTCATTTCTACCATTTCTCGTGTATGGCAAACATAGGAATACCAAACATGGAATATCTTGAACATCTCATTTATATTCCATTGACAATTTAAACTTTAAATATTTCTAATAGGTTTTCAAGTTACAAATTTATGTAATAATCACATTTATACTTTTACGCACCAATATTTTCCCCTCATACAAATTTTGCATCAAAACAAAGAAGTGACTGCACGATTTTGTGGTCGTCTATTGATAGATGCATGTAAAATATACCATATTGTTAATTACAAACCAACTCGTATTCTGAAACCAGAGATTCGTCTCATGTAAACAATCCGAAGTTAAGTAGCCTTACTATTAGAGAAAATAACATTATTCCCAGAGTGTAAAGATTTTTTTGAAAAAAAAAGGAAGAAAAAGAAAGCGGGAGCATTCCAGCAAAGTGCCATCTACAGTGCAGATTGGAATATCATCTCCGACAATTCCTGCAAATTTCCAAAGAGAAGTGATGGGTCAGAAATTACCACAAAGCATACATTATGCGAATACTTTATACATAGAGACCAGTTTACTGAATCGTTGACTGCACTATGTGGCATCTATCATGATCCCTGAGTAATGAATGGACATGCTGGTGCTAGCATGTCTGTGATATGACAACAAAAATGCTACTTCCATGGCATGATTGGCTTTACCTGCTTCCCGGAAGCAACCTTGGGTTCTCCCCATTCCTTAGCCTTCTTCTCGAGCAATTCGAAATCAGCCTTTCCAGCCTGCGACGGGATTGAACCTCAAGCACTGGAAATGGAATGAGGCGAAACAGAGAAGGAAATATGTTGCAAAAATAAACTAACCTCTACTTGGGCTCCCAGTTCAGAGTCAAAACTTTGATACCTCTTGCCGACTAGCTCACTCAATGTTCCATCCTGCATCCACAGATGAATGATAAAGAGTCTTGTTCATTTTTTGTTCTACCACTTAATCCTAGTGTTAGGAGGGATAGGAGCAAACAGAACAGAAACTATGTCAAATGGATATAAGTATCACCTCAATCAACTTGGCAGCATTTCGTAGTCCACGTGCTAGAGTATCCATGCCAGCAATATGAGCAATAAAAATGTCCTCAACATCTGTGCTCTCTCTTCTCCTGTTAAATCAAAGTATGAGAAATATATTGAGCTAAACAACAGCTCAGTTATTAATTACAGCAAACCGCAGTAATGCATTATCAGGACACTTCAACGAAATTCAAAGTAAAGGTTCTGTCTAACTGAAGTTTATAAACACATCACTCTGCAGCACATATTTGTTGGGATGACAAGATAAAGCTATCAGATATTTAGAAAATTAAATTCACGCAGTTTTCCACATCTAAAAACTAGTTAATATAGTCAACATGAATATTATTATTATAAGTGCGTAGAGGCCAAACATAGGATGAAAAGAAACTTACAGTTTAGCATCAAAATTAAACCCTCCTGGTGCCAATCCACCCTGTAATGCATATAAAACATGATAAAAATGGCTTATTTAATTAATTTGTCAGGTAGATAGTCCACAACAAGCAGAAAATAAACGATCTTACATTTTTAATAACAGAGAGCATAACTAATGTTGCTTCTCCTACATCCATCATAAACTGGTCGGTGTCCCAACCTGCAACATGCCAATGTATTGGATTAAAACTAATTGTCATAAAAAGATGTAAGGTGTTAATTTCAGTAGGAAAACTCAGCAGAATTATCCTCAGCTGCGTACCAACTTGAGGGTCTCCACTGTTTGCATCAATGTTCCCCAGAAGACCATTGATTCTTGCAGTCTCAACCTCGTGGTGACAGCTGAGATGATGCAGAGAAGGCAATCAGGTGGAACAAATTTATTAATGCCAGAATGGTTAAAAAACCATTCCATCGAATTATTAGCCTTCGGAACAGAGAATGACAAACCTGTGACCTGACATAGTTGCATGGTTGCACTCAATGTTCAGTTTAAATTCATCTGCACAAGAGGTAAAAATGATAAATTAAAATATATTCCTCCTACCGAATAAACAGGATTGCTGTACCAAACCAGTAACAAAACTTGAAACCAAACAAAACAGGAAGAAAAAAAATGTTACACTTAAAAGCAAAATTACTCATCCACATAGCGCACAAGATAGTGAATTCATAAGAGAAAACAACACGTTGCAATATTGATTAAATGAAAAGGAAAATGATAAATATCAAACATTAGTATAACTGAAATCATGTGTCTACTGATGACCTGTCGCAGAAAATAAAGAATACTGTTACAATTACCTATCAATCCATATTTACGGAGGAAGTTAGTTGCTGTTGCAGCATCCCAATCATACCTACCATGAATAACATATATCACATAGGGTGAAAATAATAAGAATAAATGCCAATGCAAACACAGAATTGAAAGAACCATACTGGTGTTTTGTTGGCTCCTGGGGCTTAGGTTCAATAAGCAGTGTTCCTGAGAACAAATTTCAGTATCAACAAAACAAAAGAATGAAAAAATTGAGCATTCTAAGGGTATAGTGAAAGCAATGACTAACAAGGAACTACAATGAGAAACTGAAGAATAAAAAATATTGATTGCCAAGCATTAGCCAAACCACCACAACTCTGCAAAAAATATTCTCAGAACCTGCATAAAGCAGGATAGAAAACATACCCTTGAATCCAATTTTCTTTTTATAGGCAACTGCAGCTTCGAAAAACCTTGCCTGCAAGGATTCACAACCACAAAATTATGCAAAAGAATAACAAGGAACTAATGACTCCTTGTTCACTAAAAACCCATGTTTTTATCATGGATCACTTAATAAAAGTATATAACCAAATTAAGGTGCTTTCAGTTATATAAGGGTTTCTTAAGTACTAATTTCTTAAGTACTAATAAGCATGAATATCAAAAGGATCACAAAGAGCAGCACAATGTTCTTACCATGTGGTTGAGTTCCCTTTCCATATCTGTGTTCAAAAGAGTCTGGTAACCTTCACGACCACCCCAGAAAACAAAATTTTCTCCACCCAGATAGTGTGTGACCTATCGATGCAAAGCAGAATATGAAATATAATACAGGCCGGAATTATAGCCATTATATATGCATCTAACATTGGGAACAGAGAAAAATAACAAGATAAATCAACTACCAACCTCCATGGTTTTCTTGACCTGTGCAGCAGCATAGGCATACACTCCTAGTTCAGAACTGTGTTGTGACAAGGCTAGCATATCAATCCAGTAGCACAAAGATTACTGCATCACCACATTCAGTCAAACATGTAAATTCACCTACCTAGTTGCTGCTCCGTGCATGTATCTTGGGTGGTGAAATAACTGAGCTGTACCCCACAAAGGACGTATCTTTGTCCCCTGGTGTTCATACAAATATTAGAAAAAGAGCATCATATGAGTAGGTACTGCTAACTAAAGTTCCTGTATTGCGTTATATTTAAAACTTTCTGCTAAATATATAATAATGAATTAAAATTATCTTCACTTTTTTGTTCATGATATTAAACAAAATAAGGAAGCATAAATATCTATTTCCTATATTTTAGAAGTCAATTGAAAAGCAAATTTTCACTGGTAAAAAGTTACCTGGAGTTCTTTGGCAAGAACAACCACTTCATCCAAGTTAGCATTGGTTTCCTACATACAAAATAACACATATCAATAGAAGTTCATCTATAAAATTTCAAGCTATTTAGTCTAATACTGCTAAAACAAGTAGGGCACCCTGATATACGTTAACAGGGTGTTATCCATATTACTAGGCAAGGAGGAAATACAACAAATAATACTAGACCTTTTTGATTGCTAAAGGCAAGCCACATAAAACAACCAGACAATAAATGTTTGTATATTCTACTAACCTCAATAGTTTTACCATCTGGAGCGATATCCTTGTCATGAAAGCACCATCTCTCAACTCCAAGCTTTTCTAGTAGCTCAAAATTTGCCCTCACTGAAATATCAATCCAGAAACATGTTGCAAACAACTTCATTACTAAATTATAACACCCAGAACAGAAAATTAACAAAGCTTTCATACTTCTTCTTTTTGCCATATCCAAGGAATTAGTGCCATCTTCCCACGGCCACATCTTTGTTGGGGAGCCAAATGGATCAACCCCAGTCCCACGGAATGTATGCCAGAATGCAACGCTGAACTTCAACCAATCCTACAGTAAATAAGGGTTTTGTTAATAACCAACCACATAGTCCTCGGCATTACAAAGAACATAGAACATAACCAAATAAGACTCTCACCTTCATCTTTTTCCCGAGTATCTCCTCTTCAGCGTTGTACCACTTATAAGAGAGTGTATTCTTACTTGAAGGACCCTACATTATCAAACCAGTGCCACGCATAACAATTTCAAACCATAATCTTCACAGAAACCAGTTTAACATATTCTTACCCAAGTAATTTCAATTTGAAATTCTATAAATGTTCTCAGAAGACTATGGAAAGATGCAGAGGAAAGTTTACCTCATACTTAATCTTTGGAATGTCAGGGAAGAACTCCCCTTTCCATTCGCCGGGCCGATTACTAGAATCACTTCCAATATCCGCAGGACAAGTTTGCGGCTCAGCAGCAGTCTGGATTAATTTTTATAGAGCTCATCATAATAATAATAATAATAATAACAACAACGATGACGACAATAATGATGATGATGACAAAAACAAGAAGACACCCCACAAGAAAATATGTATAGGAAATTACATAAACTGTGAGAATCATACGAGCTAAAAGCTAGTATCTTTACCACGATTTTATAGACCGCAAGTAGGGCAAGAAGCAACAACAAGAACTTGGCACTCTTCATCTTCTCGGACAAACAGGGATCTCTGCAATCAGAACTGAAAAATCAACACACGTGTTATCAACGTCGGATAACTGTTCATCGGAGAACAAAATTCACGGGAAAAAAGTTGTAGAAGAAAACCATTACCCAAAATTATGGATGGATCGGAGAAAAAACTCACCGATTTTACAGAGAAGGAACTTTCCTCTTGATTTGATTTGATAGAGAGGCGATTACTAAAACGGCATAGGAAAACAAATAGCACACTTGGGACGAGAGTATCAACAAGCGTCAATCCCACCCGTATATATAGCCGCGGCAGGAAATAATTCTGTTTGTTGATTCGGATAAACTTCAAGAAGAGGAGGATGTGATTAGCTGGGATTCTCCCACTACTTGGTGCTTAATTATTAATTTGTTTATTTCTTGACAATGGCATGCACTAATTGATTTTAATGATTGGATTAACCGAATTAACCTCATTCTATATTTCCTCATATTATATTATTTTTTCTTTATGTTATATATATTTATATATTTTGTCTGCATAAAGTATAAGTATAAATAAGGTTATAAAATTGTGTCCGATTTATGATTAAAGAGCCAATAGTCAATTGTAACTAGGAATGGCGATTTATTAACGTAAATGCCGACTAACTTATCATTGCCCATATCTATAGAAGAAAGAAGACGACAAACGATGAGGTAAGAATGACGTGGCAAAAATTATCTTATGGGACTTTTTGATTAAATTATTTATTTACTTATTTTTCATCAGTCGAAGAAATCAAGTTTTAGCTATTTGATAGTTTCCTGTATCCGTTTGTTAACGTATTGAAGAATTTAAGTTGTACAAGTATTTTTTGGAAAGGTAAATTTGACTAATTTGATAAAGAAGCCATCGATTGCATTATTTTATAAATTAAACTCCATCAATAGTTTAAGAACGAGTTCGTATTTGTTGATTGTTATGTGAATTATGTACTATAAATTAATGATTTATTTAAATCAAGAAAAAAAATAGTTTCAAATGCATAGTTAGAGGGCTGACAGTTAATAATTAATAAAGTAATTAGAAGATCTAATTACATGATAAATTAAAACAATTGAATACATAAATGCTTACTTCATTGAAAAGTTGGTTGTCTTTTCCTTTCCATCTCTTAATTTTCCTTTTTTCTTCAGCAATGTAACTTCCTAAATTAAAAATTTTAATGAGGGAAAATATTACTCTAAATTTTTTCTCAAATTTAGTATTTTTAGTATTCTTTCTATACTGTCTTCTAATTTTTGTTGTGGGATCTTTTATTTTCCAAATTTAATGTTTATTAAATTATGCCATATCGAATATCATTAATACGTAATATTTCAAAATTTAAGTTTCCTCTCCTTTGCCTTGAATTTCATGATTTTCTAAACTAAATGTTTTGGTTAGAAAAATTAATTATTTTAAATTAAAATTGAATAAATTTTTCTTTATTATTTTTTTAATTTCCTGAATCAATTTTCACGATGACTTAATTTAAACATATTAAAATTATGCCAAATTCAACTTGAACACATGCATGACAACTGATTTTTGTTAAAAAAATTTTTTTTTTCCCAATCTGAACTTCATCGCGAAAACTTAAAATTAATGATTTTGAATAGGAAAATTTATTATTCTAAAGCAAAGCTAGATTTTATATTATCCACAATTCATCTGGTGATTTTAATTTGTTAATTTTTTTGATTTCTTAATTATGGAATGGAAACAAACTATTAAGGAATTTAATTTAACATTTATAATTGATCTCGTTGGCTGAGCACTTAATTCTCATTCTCAATTGATAAAAAGTGTAATTTAATTCAAATAATTTATATAGTTTCAATATAATTTCTATTCTATTCCATCAATAGCTTACCTTCAATCAACTTATCATAATGGGAAAATAAAAAGAAGACAAAAAAGTGAAATGACTAAAGAATTAATCATGCAAAAATAAAGGAACTTCATAAAATTTATACTTAAAACATAAAATAGTCAATAAAAGAACATGTAAAAACATTAGAAGTGAGCATAGACTCATAGGGATAACGATTATTTTTCTCAAAATCGAAATCCAAATTTGATGCTCTTCCAATGCTTGTCAAAAAGATATCAAATTCATAAAATTTTCAGAAATGAAAAATCGTGCAGCAAATGCAATTTATGAATAGAATTTAGACACACAAATGAAAAATAGAGCGATCAAATCTTAAGCAGTCTTTCATTCTATACTTAGGCAACAAAGTCTTCAAACTAGTCGCTATTCACCGTGCAGCTTTTCTAGAAGCCAAAACTTATGCTGGACAAAATATGTAATCCTTACAACAGTCTCTCCCCATATAGAAATGTTCGTAAAATACTAAGAGCAGGAAGAGGCACCACCCCAATCCATGGCCAACATAAATTTAGGCAGCTTTTTGATTGTAGACATAAATTTAACATCAATTAGTTTGGGCAGCTTCCTTGATTATAGTTAAACAACTCATGCCTCTCCCCTCAAACCCCTCTTGACGACTGCTTCACAACCTCAACGGCCAAAGAAATCTTAACATCACCTTTCCCTGTTTACTTGCTTAGTTGTTATAACACACACACACACGTATATGAAAGTTGCGGATGGAAGCCCTTAAATTTGTTTCATTTTTTAATGTAAATTAATTTTTGGTCACTTACCAATGTGAATAGAGGGTTAGTTTCCTAGGTTATCCTATTCCAATAAAACATAAATGACCTAGTTATTTACTAGGTAGTATTTAATTTATACCAATTAAAATATTTCAATTTCTTAAAAACATTCGTTACAACCCGAACCGGGGTCCTCTCAACCCAAACTTAGTCTTATCCGTGTTTCAGCTTCCTCAGCTCAAACTCGACTGCAGCCTGCTTTATCCCTGCTTCGGCTTTTTCACCTCATACTTGACTGCAGCCTTTTCACCACTAACGACCCCAGACGTCGCTCACTCGCTGCTGCATCGCCCTCCGCCGCCAGGTCAGCTTCAGCGGCGCGCCACCACCGCAATTCTGCCCGCTTGACGACGTGCCGTGTTACCGTCACCGCCGCTCAGGGAACTTCGCCACCGGATGAACGCACACGCCAGAAAGGAAGGAGCCAACCGACCATCATAACTGCTCCCGCGAATGTGTCGCCACTGCCTCCGTTCGAGCGCTTGGATGCCACACCACGTTCGCCTCATGTCTCTGCCATCGTGCCTGACTCGTATCGGCCGTTCCCGAACGCTTCATTGGTGGCATCGCTTCCTCGTTCTTGCTGGCATGCACACAAACAACACATGAACATTATAGCACATTATTTGCCCTTCACCAGTAATTTTAATATTACGATATATTTATTTATTTTTTTTCTTAGTTGCTCCTGAAAAGAAAAAAATAAAATTGACATTCAGGTTTGCTGAACCAGCTCCACTTAAATACTCTATTTAGTGTTGCCACACATGTTTGTTGATAAACCAAATAAATATCTTTAAATGTTTGATTCTTTACCATTAAAAGCTCCACGTTTACATTCAAAGTCAGGTTCCATTACTACCCTCATCCATATGTCCTCACAGGTGGAGAATTTGCTACAAGCATAAACAATAACGTTTGAATAGTACAGCCTCGGTACTTGGAACTCATGTTTCCAATCTTTCGAAATCAACCCTCTCAAGAAATGAGAACTTTGTTGACGTATCTGTGAAACAATTCAAGTGATAAAATATCAAGATTTTAGATGAGCATAAAGCAAGGCAGAATTATTTAGTTCGCAATATTTTTCAATTTTAGTTCAGTATTTGGGTGAATTGAAATTGGGGTGAAAGGATAGAAGTCTGAAAACCACCAAATTTGAGAAGGTTTTACTACCTGAAAGTTCAATCAATGGTTAGCTACCAGATGGATGAATGTAATGACGTTCTCATTTGCGACTTGGATGCTTTTTCCTCCTAGAAGCAGCTCTTCTTCTGTTTGCTTCCAGATTCATTGTTAACAATTACGAAGTACAATTCTAACTCTGAAATGTCACCAACATAATACTGCAGCCACAGAGAGAATCACAAAATAAAAAAATGAGACGTTAGATGAAATGAGAAAGAAATGGTCGAAAGTGGGGCTGTCTTCTCCCCTTTTCCTTCAATGAGACGAGTTTGGTTTACTAATCCAAAAAATTAAAGAATTTGGTTGTAGATTCTACTTTATTTTTAATTTAATTTCAGATTTTTTTATTTGATATATATAATTTATGAATCTGTATTCACTATTTTAAATAAAAATTTTGGAATTGATTATTACATTTTTGAAAACATAAATAAATTATCTATTACTTATACATATGCAACCCATCACAAATCATCACTCCATGTCCCTAGAAGCTACTGGATTCACATAATAGATTAAGTCATCTAGACAAAAAAAAAACATTCACCATATATGAACTGTTCAACAATTCAAACCCAACAACACATCAGTATTCAAAAATTAGCATAGATACTTTAAAAATCCGCAATATATCTTGGAGAATAAGGTGAAAGCTTCAACCACTATCTTGGAACAGCATTTTGGGTGTTTTAAGGTGAAAGAATATCTAAAAATGCATCGAGTGAGCCATAATGGAGGAATTTAAATTTGTGAAATTGGAATACCTTTGAAATGACAAAAACAATTGTACCAACATCTAGAACAACTTTTGAGAACAGCTCCAAAATCTAGAACGACTCCACATGGTTATTTCAAAATTTAGAATGGCTTCTAATATCGTTTCAAAATTTGGAACACCTCTACATGGTTGTTTCAGATACCGTTCTAAAATTTAGAATGATTTCTGCAACTGTTCCAAAATGTGAAAACAAAACAATTAAAAAACTTGGAACGGTTTTCAAGAACCGTTCTAAATCTGGAACGGCTCTACAAGCCGTTCCAAATCTAGAATGGCTCCACAATCTGTTCCAAACTTTGAAACAAACTTTAGAAGTCGTTCCAATACTTGGAATGGTCTCTTGAAGTCATTTCAAATTCTGGAACGACTTCTTAAATGCCATTACACATTTGGAATAGCTTTAAGGCACCATTCCAAATTTGGAACGACATTTAAATTCCAAAATTTTGAATGGTTTTTAAATCGTTTCTATTTGGAACGGATTTGGAGCGAGTTGTGTATAAGATCTAGTTTGGAATAGGTTTTTTGTATCACAAGATTTACATTGCAAATTCGTGTCAAAACTGTTTTAAATTGGAACAAATTTTTGAAACGGTTTTTAACCCGTCTCAATCTGGGCATTTTCTAGTAGTGTTAACCAATTCAATTAAAACTCAACTTAAACACAAAATTATCCAACCTAAGTAGAGCCCATTCTAGTCCAAGGTCATATTTACGTTGTGTCCAAATCCATTTCTCCTTGTTCAAAAGCTCATAAATTGGTTGCAAGTATTTTTTATTTTTAATTATTTATATTTTTATTCTTTCATGTAAATATTTACTAACATATTACTCCGAATACATCAGTTAGGTCTTATTTGCTACTAAAAATAATAGAAATAAAATAATCGAGTATAAAGATTTTCTTCTCTCTCTCTCTCTCTCTCTCTCAATTTACCATTCTCACGTGGGTTCTTCTTCATTTCCTTCTCTACCAAAATGTCATCTAAAATATATAAGCGAGAGTTGTTTAGTAAATGATACCTTTTGTCCTTTTCATTTTTTATAGGATGGGAACAAAAAATAATAATAATAATTTTTATAATTTTTTTTTAAAAAACAGACGATATAAATCACATTTTGAAGTCGACGATGATAGTTTACAAAAATCATAGTATTTGAAAATTAATCCAACCATCTCATCATTCACATTATTCATAGGTCCATTCTTTAGCTTGTGTATAGTGATACATACTTTGTATATTTATTTTTACTAATTATGACTTTAGTCTACTACTAACTAAGGAGGGTTATATGCGCTGCAGCCCTAGTACTTCAACCATGACTAGAAATTATTTTGATCCATATTCTTGATGGGTAGGGTCATATATTAGTTTCACTCGTTGTCAGTCATAATACTTTTATTCGATTAGGTCGATCCCATTCTATTACTTGAGTGGTGAGACAAAACTCATTCCACACTATTGTTGACATTACATGAGAGGTTTTTTCTCATTTATTACTAGCATTCTGAGTTCAAAACATTCAGTTTAAAAGTATTTTATTTTGCGAATAACTCACATCTAATATTAAAACAATAAGTAATTTCAATTTCATAAAAATTCACATGTCAAAAGTTGTTTTCATAAACAAGAATAATATTCAAAAATAATTTTAAACATGTTATAATCAGTTGTAACATAAAACAGCTTTAAAAGTATTTTGTAAAAGTTGATAAAGAGTAATCACTTACT
Source organism: Avicennia marina (assembly GCA_019155195.1). NCBI lineage: Eukaryota > Viridiplantae > Streptophyta > Magnoliopsida > Lamiales > Acanthaceae > Avicennia > Avicennia marina. The sequence continues at coordinate 3,219,485 of CM032757.1, read as the reverse complement.
TGACGCTAATCTCATTGATCAACTAATTCACCAGATATCAGTTTTTGACTTCTTATTTAATTAAATAATTTTTTATTTAATATTCAATTCAATTGGAATCCTATTCATTGAGGTGTCTTTGTGTATATCCTACATGTTCAATTTATTATCGTTTCAGACTCTGGATTACTTATTGAGTAAATTTTCATATTTGGAGTTTGCTCAATTACTATATCCTATATTCTATTAAGTCTTTAACAGTATTTTTAAGTCTATTTTACCCTCAAAATTGAATAATTAAGCCTTAATTATGTGAATATTATGCCATTTTCAGGTTCTATGTCCATAAAAACAGTTCTCATGACCACGAACAATGGCTCTGCGTCTGTGAAACGAGCTATGGCACATTATACTGTGGCTCAAAGTTGGTTGTCACATCTGCGGGTCTTACTACCCATGTCGTGTCCTTACCTCATACGCACAACGGTGGTCACTACGAGCTTGACATTAAGGCATGAAGATGCAACTTAGGTGCAAGGTGTACTGTCTAGCATTGCAGTCTACTCTGCGCTTCTGGATCAGCCCCTCACAATTGTGGGATAACGTCTCATGCTCGTGACATGACTACAATGCGAGTTTTGCTTGCACAATAAGGCATAGGTTGGTTCCAAACCCTGTTCCACCCAATTCTAATCTCTCTTTTCACTTCATGACCATGTTCCAAACATTCCTAGGTCCTCTAATCATATTCAAAGTATAAAAATTCAATCTTGACAACCTTTGCTAAATTTTACAAAAAAAATCCAAAAATTCACTTAAACTTAAGATATTTCTTATATGTGAATTCTATGCCAAATTTCCTACACATGGACCATCTTCAACTCCACAACCTAAATTTTAATTCATGTTTTGCCCATAATTTACATGCTTCAAGTGCCTAAGTGTGCAAAATAAAGTCCCTAAAGCGTTCATAATTTCTATAGGATTCGGACCGAAAAAACTCACCTCAAGTCACACGTGTGTTAGAGTCAAATGAGTTCCTTTGTCCTTTCCTCTCTTTGGATGGCTGTTTGCAACTCTTGGGGGTGGGGAAACAACCTTTGTGGGTTTAAGCACATGTAAACATTAATGTGTAATTAGGCTATTTAAGAAAGTTTAGGTTATCTTATTCTTAGGTTCCAGCCATATTTCAGCCTCTTTCTCCCAAATTCAGCCTGCTTTTGAGCTTGGCAATATTCCTCCATCAATATCTCAATTTTTAGTAACGTCCAACTAGCATAATCTTGCATATTCCCGTCACCATGCTTAATTTAATATCTCTATATATATTTGCAAGAAAATTGATAAATAAATAACAAACTTTCATCTTTAATTTTAGTCTCCCATGGTTATGGAAATTACTATCTTATTACCCTATTATATTTTGGTAGGGTTTGACATGTACAATCATGCGTGTATTACCCTCCATACACACTTAAACTTTTGTTCATAATTTAATACAAATTTTCTGTAATTACCAGCCTAAAACTTAGCCTTAATCTCCCTAATGTAGTCCCCTTTTTGCATGACAATTACCCCCCCACTAATTCCCATACTTTTGGTAGGGTTTCCCTCGGTACCACATAGTGTCTTCCATATATACAATAACATACCATCAATGTTTTAGACGAAAAATAAGTAAATAAATCAAGAATTTATTAATCAAATAATTTATTATAATTGCTAATAACATCCTTGTAACTATTGCAATTGGTGCTCTAGAAATTTGGGGTATTACATTTGCACTCCTAAGACACCCTATAAATTGAAAGCTTATGTAATATTGCAATACACATATATAACAAAAAACGAAAAAATCTCTTATTAGGAAACACATTTAGAATTTTTAAACTATCTATATATTCTTAATATTACAGTAATGTTTTACTTAAGAAAACATACATGACTCAAATATAGGAAGCCATCTGGTTCATTCATTTTGTTCAGAATTTTGGGATTTTTTAATTAGTGGTCTCATTATTTATTTCTTATTGTATAAAAAATGTCTTATGTTATTTTGACAATAAATAGTAGAGTAATAGTATAAATTGACTTGTATTATGATTTAAATGATAAACTGCACATATAACTCTCTTGGAACGTGCCAAGTATGACCTTGGAACGTGCCAAGTATGACCGTTGTTTGGAATCTTTATTCAAATTTTTTGGACTTGTTCATAGTAATTGAGGGGTTAGTTGATGCAAACAACTGTTACCAAAAATTTAAAAACCCTCATTGGAATTGCATAATTAATTTATTTGTTTATTGTAATGAAAAAGTGAAAAACCCTTATAATAAATGGATGCAATTGAATTACTGCAGTTTTACCAGAATTATTTTATTTCATTTTCATATTATTACCAAATATTTTTCAGTTTTTAAATTTCTAAAAAGAAAAATAAATAAGATAAAAATTCAAGTGATCATCCCATATTTTCTAAGATTTCGCTAACAACTTAAAGTCATTCATGTAAAGGAAAATTAAAATTGACCGCACAATTAAGGTCCCCACATTCTTTTCAATATATAAGCATTTGATTTTATGGAAGATAAAGAATACATTTCAAAAGTATCAACCCAAAACACACAATGCTTTCCTCTTTCATTTTGCTAAAAAAGTAAAAATCCATGTTTCCCTTTTTCTCGTTGGAGCAAAATCAAGCCGCAATTTACCTGGAAGTTAGTTAACTGAAAGAATATTAAGAAAATTAATTTAAGAAATTAAAAGTGAAGTTTGCTCTATCACTGATTCATTGATCTTCTCCACAGAACACCAATGGCTTCAAACCATTATTAGAATTGGCCACTGATATTCATAGAAGTAAGTTTCTTTTTCAAAACCGTATACTAAATATTTAGATCATTTGAAAAGGTTAAACTGTGGCTGTAAGGATTGTTATCTTTATTTTTATTTGTATTTTTTTTTTTACCTAGAAATCGATATAGGCAAATCGAAGTCCATGAATCTTAATATCAATATGCTAAGAATATGAAAATACCAATAGTTGTCTTTGCAAATGAATTTTGTATTTCAATTTCCAGCCATTCTTGTTGAGAGGGAGTTAATAAAGGAAGAGGTTCTATACGAACTTTCTTATGGATGAGGGTAACAATTGTGTATATTAATATTTAAGCGAACATTTCTATGGTCGTGAACCATGGTTAAAAATATTCACGGTTTTATAATAATGGCTACCATTTTCAATAATCATTGTTGTCTTTATTTATAAGTGCATATTGTCCTTTTAGGTTCCTAATGCATAAAGTATGGATACCTAAGAGAAAGATGTTTAGAAAACAAGTTCAAGTAATGTTGTTAAAAGAAATTCATCATGGAAAGTTTCATAAATTTCTCAACTTTTTTTCTTTCTTTTTTGTCCTTGATAAATGATTAGCAACAATATTTTTCTCTTTTTTTATCGGAGATTTCTATGTCAAATTCTTGTAGAAGTAAATGTATCATATGGGTCTGGGTTTAACATTCTTTATGTCAAACATATATTTTATTGCAACATCATTTTTACATACAATAGCCTAGCTTCCAATTAAATTTGATTTAAACTTATCCAAAGTAAAGACTATTCCTAATTATTCTTTTCTAGCTGGTAGTTGCATAGTTTGTTTGGTCATCATTTAAGGTCTAGCTTGCATGGTAAATAACTTCTTGTTTATTATCTTTTCCTTATCCCAATACGGCCCCTATGTATTGAGTATTAACATCACACCTGTGTTCAAATGGAAGATTCCAATCAGGTGATGCTGCAATAGGTGAGTGACAAGTTTTTCTTTTAAAGTATTAAAGGATAATAAATACACATGAGTAAAATTAAACGATGTATCTTTGCAAACAATTAAGTTAGAGTTTAAGCAATTTTTGCAAAGCTTTTATAAATCTCCTATGAAAACTAGCATGACCACAAAAACCTCTTACCTCTTTTTTCATCCACTACAAAATGGAATTTTTTTCAAATTTAAAACTAAGTTAGCCTCTTCACGTCTCTATAAAACTGAAGAAAGATTTTTCAAACAATCATCAAATAAATCTTCAAAAATAAAAAAAATCATCCCTTAAAATCAGTCGCACTTTCGCACTTTCTACTAAATTAGAGAATAGCAGTTGTATGTCTTTGGAAAGTGGCTAGGGCATAACGTAGCCAAAATGGCATTTTCTGGAAGACAAAAGTACTAAATGGACAAGTGAAAGTAAATTTCTTTTCATCCTCTAGAGCATTTAGGTTTTGATGAAATACTGAACATTTGTTAAGAAAAAAGTGACATGAGTATCTAGGAATTCTTTTTGAAATTTGACAAATGACAAGAATAAATGATCTTAGCAGGTGGCATTATTCAATTTTCTATAATTTATACACATTCTTTAGCTCATTATAGTCATTGAAGATATTAATTTGCCTTGCTCATTTTTTTTTGGAACCATCATTCAGCCCTTTTTAGGTACCACTAGTACTAGTGATACCCTTTTACTATCAAATATTGGACAAATTATTCCTACAACTAAATTTTTTTTTATTTCCTTCTTTTTTATTACTTTTTGCATATGTGGTTTGAATCTTTTTTGAAATTGTCTAATAGGTTTAGAATTGTCCTCAATAAAAATTTTATGCATGTAAATAGAAGACTTATTCCTTCTAAGTCAACTACTATTCAACCTGTTGTCTATGTTTTTAAAACTTCCTAAATCTTACCTTTTTGTTCTTCTTAGATGAAATAATTATAGGTAAAGTGGAGGTTGTTTCAAGAAATGCATAACTTAACTGCGTAGGCAATTGCTTTAATTCTAAACAATGTGATACCTCGAGTGCGAAAGGATAGGTCCCATATAATAAGCTTATTTTAGTCCAATGAATTTGTGTGATCAGCCAAGTAACAATATTGGCCATCCTAACCCAGTGAATTATTAATTTAAGTTTATTATTTAAGTCACATTGGGCTTTGTCCTCCAAAATAGAACCCCAAATTAAGTTAAATTGCCAGCAAATATAAGAAACTATAATCGCAATTTCAGCAAACCATGGTACCAAAATTGCAGCACCCTCATATAATAAAATAAAATTTAACGTCTCCTTTTAAGGATATATCAAGTTAATCGGGATCATCTAATTAATATTTTCTTTATATTGCAGTGATACCTTAGCATTAAAGAGGAAGGAATCAATTGCATATTCATATATCTATAATGTTCGGATTTGCATGGCTTTCTACATATAAGAATAATTTATTCTAGAAAAAACAATCAAACTACACATAGTTCAAAGTCCTCCACAGTCATTAGATGAATCCAAAAGAAAAAAAAAATCCAGAATAATTGAAAAATTAAAAAGGAAAGTTGCCGAGTTTATTGGATCACACAAATTTTAGTTAAGACCCAACGTTGGATGGAAAGTTAATACTTACAAACATAGTTTCCACAAGGGTAAAATACATTCGAAAAACGTTATGGCAAAATGTTGTTAAAGCAACAAAAATACAAAGATACACAACTTGATAATCCTTGTTTTCATCCGTACATTCAAAACAAAACATAAATGTACATAGCTATAATGAGTGTTAAGAGAATATTCGTTGTATAACTTGATAATCCATACTTGCATCCGCACTCTGAAAGCTCTTTAAGATCTGATCAAAATCATCATCATCTTCAAATTTCTGGTCCGAGATCTGATCAAAATCACCGTCAGTTGGTCCGAATTCAATTAGATTCTTCTCGTCTTCGAGTATCACACCATAATAATCCAAATATACGTCCAACTCTTCCTTGGAACATACAGGATAGAGATCACAGTTTTGGTTTTGAGGATTATTATTTTGCGTTGTTGGCATTCCAGCAGCCAGCTTGTGTTGAAGAGTAGTGCGCACTTGAGCACGGTGAACAGTGTCATGATCATCAACATTAATGTCCTCAAGCTTCCTCTTCTTGACCCTTTTGTTTGTGTATATTTTGCACAGAATGCATTCATTCAACTGCATGCATCGAACTAAAGTTAGACTAATTGAATTTATACCCTAATCAATTCATGACTATATGCCTTCTCCGGAATCTGCGTACACATAAAACTTTAAGACAAAATAAATTTAGGAAAATTAGTGAAACCCTTTCAATTGAGATAAAGATTTTTTTTGAACAAAAGAATCATCCAATGAATAAAATAATCAAAAAACCGTTACTTAATTGTTTTTACAAGAAATTAATTATACTTTAACGACTAATAACCGTGATTAAATTCATGCAGATAAAGGAACAAAGAAAAACTCAAATAATAACCTAGAGTGTTACGTACCTTCTTTGAGCCCTGGCTTGTGTTTTGGGGATTATCTTTCTGATCTTTAAGTAGATATTCGAGCATCTTCCACTCGGTTTTTGTTCCTTGGGTTTGCTTTCCCGCATAGAAGTCCAATACCTTTTTGTATCCAATAACGACACCTTTTTGATCGATGATTTCTTGGTCCTTTGAAATGGCTTTCCAATAGCCGTCACCGGCCTTGCGATCAGGCCGCCGACCATTTTCATATTTACGACACCTCGACGTAAAAAAGTACCAAGCTTCTTGATTTTCTTCCAACCGCCTATGCCTCGCTGCATGTACAAGCTGGTCAATAAATTATCGAATATTGCAATATACATGACCAGGAAAAGAAACACGGAAAATTTCCATTGCCGACTATGTATTCAAATTTAATATAAATCTATGAACAAATGCAGAAAAAGATTCAGGACGAATATTTAATTTAATCATTGCAGCCCCGGCATGCATCTCCATCGTAGTTACATATATAAGCACGCGTGACAACAACAAGAAAACTTGGTTGTATACAAACTTCGGAGGATATAACATTTAATTAAGGGGAGATAATTACAAGAAAACCATCAAATTAAACGAAACTTTACAAAGGAACCTGGCATGCATGCATTCTTGCAACTTAAATACAGCATTGATCACATATAATTTTAATTCAGAACTCGCACATAAATAAACCTTGCGACTTTACTCACCGATGAGACCTTGGGGATTGTAGCCGTACACGTCCTCGTCCAGGAAAAGATTTTCAAAGCCATAGCCAAACTTAATCTTCTGGGTAAGGTAGTGTAGTAATTCGACGTCAGTGGGGCGAAATTTGAAGCCCAGAGGCATCATTTTTTGTCCAGAAAAAGAATCGGAGGAATGTGAAAGGAGAGGAGAATTTAGACAGAAGGCCACGATCAGATATAAGGGTCTAGGGTTTATGCCTGTCTATATATTTACAAAAAAAAGGTTCAGAAAGTATATTGGTGCAAGAACTCTAACCTATGTCGTGGGTTGCTCAAACTCTAATCCACTGGACAGTTACTTAAGATGTAACAAAAACTGTAAACGTCTTGGACTTTGGATACCCCGAGTTGGATTTGGAATGGAGTCCCTCTCATTAATAAGTTTGCCTGGCATCTAAATTACGTACTTCTTTATAATTATAATATATGTTGAATTATAATCTGAAATGTATTTCTTTCTTAATTAAGAAAGGGTTTGAGTTTGAGTGTGTGGTGTAAATATAATAGAAGATAAGTTTAAATACATATAATATCTAAATTGAATTTGGACATTGTAGAATAATATTAGTGTATTATAATTTCAATTATAAATATATACAATGTCAGGATTCAACTTTAATGTGCATTTTACTAACAGAAATTTACGAAAATTCACATAAAATTTTGGTATGTCCATAATTATGAATATACATAAAATGATAAATAATTTAAATGAAACAAACCTTATCAAAACTTGAGAACTTGATTGGATCAGAAACCTACCTGAGACTGATGAAATATAATTGTTCTATGCCGTGATTAGGACCAATGCATGACTGATTTTTCGAGATGACAAAGCTGTTAGGAAAAAAAAGGAATAGTACATTAATAGATCAGTAACTTGCTACATGAAATGCACAAATAAGGAATTGTTGCAAGTTAAGCTCAATCTTAAATTACACCAACTCTCGTTAACGTATTATGGTGCCGCCGCCAGTAAAGACCAAAATAAACCACGATTTTATGGGTTATTACACACTTAATCTGGACCGTCGGTCCCTCTAATCCTGACGATATCTTAACAAAGGCTATGTTGGTTTCCAATTTAGGATAAGGGAAGAAAATTGAGGTAATTTGATTTGGGATAAAAATTATATTTGATTCATAAAATTTGTATAGGTAAAAAAAATTATTTTTATAAATAAGTCAGCAAGTCAAGCTCAATCGTAAATTACACCACCTCCCTGCCTATTATAGGTGGAGTGGGCTTGTTTATAGGTTATTATTAATCTGTATTCAATATTTTGTAAGCGGCCGATTTTAAGATCATTTAAAGCCCCCTAATTACGGAAAGCAGCCCAGCACAGCTATCGGCCCATCTTAACCCGAAGCTCATTTCTGATTACTAAAAATTATGCATCAGTTATTGACATATAAGTGAATAATAATTTCATTTATAAATATATACAATATTAGGATTTAATTTTAATGTGTCTTTGCAAATACAAATTTATAAAATTTTCATACAAAATTTTGGAATGTCCATAATTATGAATATACATAAAGCAACAAATAATTTAAATGAAATAACAAATGTTACATATTAATACAATTATGTATTTTTAGCGTTATTTCACTATATAGTAATTGTTACATATACACATATACAATATATTAAATTTTAGTTTTGATGTATAGTTTTTATTTTATAATTTTGAAATTTTAGATGAGAATTCTGAGAAAATTCAATTTTTAATTCACACACACACACACACACACTTAAATGTAGCTTGGGCTATCAAGAGATACAATTCAAATATATTTATAATTCTTTCGTAAAAATAATAAAAATAAGTATAAGTCAATGAAAAGAATATCACAACCTTATACAGATCTTGTCAAAACTATAAATATATATTATTTATAAAATATCATCTCAAATTATATCATTGTTAAATAGTTTATAGATGACCTTGAAAAATAGTTTTTTATCTAGATATCAAAATATTTCAAATATGTATTTGAGCTCCTTAAACAAATATAATTTTTAAAAAATTGTTGTACTATTTATAAATTTTAAGTTATGTTCCAAATTTATTATTGATGCTTGCTTTTCATATTGTTTTAAAATGATGCTTCACTCCTAATATTTATTTTAAAATTATTAGTTAAATTTAAACAAGTGGATATTTTAAAATATTTTATTAATTTTTATTAATCAAATTGTAATACCCAACAATTTTGGGCATCCAAAAGAAATAAGAATATTAATATAAGGCGTTTATTTAATTATCCAATTTATTTTTTATTATTTTCTGATGAATAGTAGAGGGTAAAAGATAAATGAATATAAAAATTGATATGTACATGGTTGTGATGATTAATCCATTCCCAACCTTGTAGATAATTAAAAAGACATTTATTATTATCTTTTGAGTGTTAAAAAAATGAAAAATAAAATCTGACTGGCTAGAAGGAAGATAGAGAAATCCCAAACTCATAAATTATATAAACTAAGTGCAATTCAAACTCAAGATTTTTTCTAATATAAATACAACCCAGGATGGGGGAAATAAATCATTTTCCCACGTCCAAAATTAGTTCTGGCCATCCACGAAAGAGAGGGAAGAGAGAATAGTGAGTTCATATCAGAAATCGTGACAAATTTGAAGTAATCCTTGTTTCAAATTTGCAGCTTTCGCTCATGCACTTAGGGATTTTAATTCATGCATTTTAGGCACATGTAATCTGAAAATTTTAGATGCAAAAAATAGCATAAATATTTGAATTACACTAGCACAAGATTATGTGTAGGAATTTGAGTAACAGACATGATATATATAAAATATTAAGACCACATGACCCACTCCAGTAAGATTATAGGTTGAATACATAATCCTTTTAATTGAATTCAAAAATTGAGATAACTACAAGGTTACATATGACCCTCCTTAGGTAAGATTATAGATTAAGGCTTGATAAGTGAATATGATACATGATTTGTTTGGTACATGATTTGTTTGAAGCCCAAAACATGCTAATGGAAAAGTACATGTGATATGAATATGTGATATAATACATGTTATAACTATTTTCTATTAATTTTTTTGTGAATATCTAAATGTGTTCTCGTGTAAATACACAAGTTCTATAAAGGACTTTTTACAATGTTCATATCTCAACAAAAAGTTAGTAAATTATTTATTGGGGGATTAGTTGTTCATGGTTTTCAAAACATGTTTTGTAGAGATTCCTAGTGAAAACAAGTAGAACTAGGAATGGAAGAGTTGGAAAACACTAATTTTTTTAGTATTTTGTTACTTAGTATTTAGTTACTATTTATTCACAATTCAAACATGAATGCGATAGAATAGGAGTTGCCCTACTTTCTGCCGAAATATTATTACTGTTATCAATTACTTATAATCTTTACGATGAATGAAGTTTTAGTTTAGTTTCTTTGATATCTCTAACTTTAATGTCTATTGAGATAATTGTTTCACAGATACTGTCGTGCCATGCTCTAAAATTTGGGTTTTAACACAAATAATTGCAAATATTATTTTTATTTACATATAAAGATATAAAATAATTAAATTACGTTATAAATTTTTTTAAAAAATAATTAAGTTTAATCAAGTTCAAGCTCGAGTCTAACGCTAACATTTATGCATCGAGCTCAAGCTTGAACATGTTAAGGCACGTTTGAGCTCAAACAAATGCCAATTTTTGACTCATCTACACTCCTAGGACACCCAAATAATTTGAAGCCTATGTAAGAAGCTAAAATCACACTTTAAATAAATATTGATAACAAATTACCAAGAGTGCAAAACACATATATATCAAAAAATAATTCTACTATTAAAAACATATTTAGAATTTTTGGAATTATCTATAAATTTTGTATATTATGATAATTTTTCACTTAAGAAATGTACATGTCTCATTTATAGGAAGCCATATAGTTCATTTTTTTATTAAGAATTTTAGAATTGTCTAATTATTGCTCTCATTATTTTTTTTTCTTAATACATAAAAGTCTTATGTTATTTTGGCATCAAGTAGTGTAGTATCAGTATATATTAACTTGAATTATGATTGAAATGATACGCTATACATATAACCATATTTGTAGAATTTGCTAACTATGAGTTAAAACAAATAATTATGTATTATACCATTGTTTGGAATCTTTATACAAAATTTTTAGTCTAGTTCATAATAATTAAGAGATTTGGTCATACAATTAACTATTATCAAAAATAAGAAACCCTCATTGGAAATGCATAATTAAGTTATTTGTTTATTGGAATGAAAAAAATGAAAAACCTTTATAATAAATGAATGCAAGTGAATTACTGTAGTGTTATACAATTGAAAAGAATTATTTTATTTTATACAACTATTGCCACATTTGTTGGTTATGGTCGTGAGGATGAGACATGCAAACTACAGAGAAGACAAAGCAACCACAAATTAGGAGCGCAAAGTATGTTAGACTTGAGGCAAAATGCTCCACGGTCAAGCTCGTGACTGATGTGAGACATGGCACGTGTGCAAAGAAAGGAACCACGGCTGTAGGAGTTGAACGGCAAAGTTGATGCATGAGCCTGGGATTGCAGACGCAGAAGAGGACGATGCAATCGTAGAACAAGGTGTCGCGGCCATGAGAGATGGTGTGGCAAATGATCAAGTAATTTTCTGCATAGAATTTTAAGAGCTCTTTTGTTTTTTCTTACATGTACACTTATTCCTTCTCCATGGTTCATAGAACATCTTAGAGCTTAGTTTTTTTTTTTTTTTTTCTAATCACTTAGAAACATAATGTCACACACTTTAAAGAAGTGGAGAAAGAAGAATTTGTGCCAAGTGTTGGAAAGAATTCAATAGTCCATGTAGTGCATAAGTTTTTCATACTTTTACTATTATTTTTACGTTGTTTTGGGATGTTGAACATTATACCAATGATTTTTATTAATAATATCATGGATTGCTTAATATTTATCTACTTTCTTGTGTTTGTATTTGATTGAATACGTGTGGACGGTTTCGTGATTGATTATTTTTGCTAAGATTATTTACAATTGTTGGAATGAATAGTAATCAGAGGAATTGGTCAATTTACTAATTAATCAGTGGTTGCTTGATTAATAACGGAAGTGAAACTTGTGTGCTAGATATATAGTCATGAACATTAAACTTGTAGAAATAACGGAGAGTAAAACCATGGGATTACTATAGAAAAAATGTTGTTATTCACAAAACTAATTCCTTGACTCAGTAATGCTTAGAAAAACCGGTTAAACCTTGATTTGAAGTTTTAAGAGAATTTGACTCATTTATTCTTCTCTATCTAATTCTCTTTTCAACTTTTCTTTATATAAATTGTTGCTTTTTGTGGGTTTAATATTTGTGTGTGAGAGATATTATATATATGCAAAAGCAAGAGCTTAGACCTTGACTTCTATCCTGATATTGAACAAAAACTCTACAAAAGGCACAGAGCTCTCTTCTAATAGAAATAAAGATGGTAGAAAATAATCCACCACCACAGATGTAGCATGAAAGCCTTCCTCTTCTACCAAACTAAAGAGCCATTAAGGATTACATTCAATTAGTTATAAATCCTCATATGACAAGCATTGTCAAATCCTAGTGAATGCCAACAACTTCAAATTAAAACCCATACTCATCAATATAGTGTAGTTAAACCAATTTGGTAAAGCCCTATATGAGGATGCCAACACACATTTGGCCTCTTTTCTTAACTTATGTGATATTGTTAAATTTGATAGTGTTTCAAGTGATGTTATTAAACTGCCTTTGTTTACATTTTCTCTCAAGGGTAGAGCGAAATGGTAGTCATAATTGTTATCACCTGGGAGCATTGTTATTTTATAGGACATGGTGAATAAGTTTTTGGAGAAATATTTTCCATTAGCTAAGACTGTGTAATTAAGGCTTGAGATTAGCACCTTTAAACTAGTTGATTCTGAGAATTTACCTCAGGTGTGGTAAAAGTTTAAAGATCTACTCAAAAAGTGTTCACAGCACAAATATCCACTTTGGATGCAAGTATAAAATTTTTATAGTGGTTTATTTGGTCAATTACATGCTGTTCTTGATGCAGTTACAAGGGGCACACTCATGAATAAATTATCTAAGGATGCTTAAGGTCTGATTGAAGAGATTCCATCTAATTCTTACTAATGGTCATCTGAGAGGTCCACTACATGCACGGTTGTCAGTGTGCATGAAGTGGATACAGTGAAACTACTTGCGGCAAAGTAGAGCTTTTGTCTAAGAAAATAGATAGTCTTACTAAGCAATACATACTCTACTCCAGTTTCTATTTTCAAAACTATGATATGTGTGCAGAGCCTTATCTTGCACATGAATATAGAGGTGATAGGGCAAGCGATGGTCCAAAAGAACAAGTGAATTTGGTACGTAATGTAGGAGCACAAAGAAATAATCCCAATTCTACTACTTACAACCTAGGCCAGTGAAATCATTCTAATTTCTCTTAGAGAAATATTTAAAATTTGTCACGCTTCCAAGCACCCTACCCTCTAGAGGAGAAAAAAGCAGTAGCCAGAGGAAATTATGGGCAATCTTATGAAGTTGACTAATGAAATGATAGGTAACCCTGTAAAGACTACACAAGATTATATGAATAAGACTAAGTGTGGGGGAGGAATTATCATGTCAATTAGATGAACCAAGCTTATGGAGAAGAGCAATGAAAGGAGACAGAGAATGAAGAAAAAGAAGGAAAGAATTGGAGCTCATATGGGCATTGTGGATCCCTAAAGTCACAATTAATACACCCCAAAATATGAGTATCATGTTAAGCTGTAGACATGAAATGCAATACTTCTTATGAAGCAACTCAAGCTATTTACATTACTTTAAGTTATTTTTTTTTTGTTTTCATATATGTTTTGTCTTGTGTTGCATGGATATAATCTACTTTTTGATCTTGGTGTGAGATTTTGGAAGAATGGAGGAGACAAGTGTGCATGAAGGTGCAAAAGAAGAAGGAGATTGTGCATCACCGTGCTAGGTTGTTTTGTTCCTTATTGCCTAGTTTTACTTTTGATGATATGATTAATATAAGTAGCAAAACTAAGCGTGGGGGTGGGCGAAGGTATAGAAAAGTTGGAGAGGAAATAGTATAATTATATATGATATGAGTGTTGAAATTTTTATGCATATGATTGTGTGGACTATGTGATTAAATTGGTAGTGTGAACGTCTGGTGAACTTTGTGGCCACTGTATTTAATTTATGATAGTTTTGCAAGAATATTTGTGTTGCTTGTTCTTTCATTGTTCTTGAGATTAGCATATTAGGCCTATGGTTGAAAGACACGATTCCTATGTTATTAAGTACACACTCTTCACTTTTGATTACTGGACTGTTTGATAAATTTTTGGTGTGGATAGGACTAAGTTAGGGATTTAAGCTTTAGCTTAGATGTTGATGAATTCTCTAGTGAATGAGGGAGATTAACGAAAAGAAAAAAGGTTGAGGACTTAAAGAAAAATTAAGAAAGATTTTGAAGAAAAAAAAAAATGTGAACAAGTGCTTTACTAATTGGAGTGACTGAGTAACCGGAATTGTGCAAAAACCCATGTTTAATTTCACATAAAATGGTTGCATAGTTATGAGTATACAAACCATTTTAAATTAAGTTGTAAGTTAAGTAATTGGGGGTGTACGGTGACCCTTGTTTGCTTTCGCGTCAAAAGATTCTCAACTACTTAAGAAAGAATTTAAAGCTCACAGGAATGTTAAAAAAAAAGTGTGCGGGATAAAGAAGGAAAAAACAAAAAATTTAGAGCCCACACTAATCCCCTCATTGGAATTTTTGTTGATTGAACTTGCTTGAAAAGGGAATAAGTTGATGCTTAAAGTGAGAGGTTCTTCATTGAATTGTCTTTAAATTACTATAGTATTATCAAATGATTGAAGTAATTAAGAGTTAAAGAGTGCCACACACACACGAGTATACACGTTGTCAACATTCATGTCAAAAGTGTTTTAATCTTGAATAATCTTGAACTAAGTGATGTGTGTATGTTGACTTCTAAAATAATGAAGCATGGCCAAATTCATGATTGTGTGCATCAATGAATAATTGGGGAAGAAAAGTATATACTTGAGGACAAGTGAACGAATAAATGTGGGGGTGTGATAACATGTGAATCGATAGCTTAATTGTACCCCATTTGTACTTGATTTTTGCATGCATATAAACTTAAATGGTTAAAATATGCTGTCATGCATGAATAATATTAATTATGATGTTTTGGATGTGCAAGGAAGTTATTAGGAAGTCAAATGATAATTTTGAATAATTTCTACACTAAAATGAAAACTTTGATCTGCAGGTTAGTCTTACAAGCACAAGAATGGAAGTTGCAGCCGCAAGAATCAAGGGTGCAACCACGAAGAGCAACTGTAACACATTCTAAAGTTTGTCGCATTTGTTGGTTACGGTTGTGAGGATAAGGCTTGCAAGCGTAAGAGAAGATGGAGCAGCTGTGAATCAGGAGTGCGAAGTATATTGGAATTGAGGTAGAATGCACCACGGTTGAGCTTACGACTATGGCGAGACATAGTGCGTGCGTGAAGAAAGGGGCTGTGGTTATAGGAGTTGAGAGTTGGAGTTTATGCTGACCGCCCCTAGGATCATGGACACAGAAGAGGACTACGCAACTACAAAACAAGGTGTCGCGGCCACAGGAGACATTGTGATAGATGATCAAGTTATGTTTCTATATAGAATTTTAAGGGATTTTCTATCTTTTCTTACATGTACATAAACCCTGACCTTTATGCACACACACACACACACATATATATATATATACACCTTCTCCATGGTTCATAGAACATCCTAGGGCTTATTTTTTATTTTCTAATTACTTGGAAGCACGACTTAACACTTTGAAGAAGCAGAAAAGGATGAATCCGCACCAAGTCTTGGAAAGAATTCAATGCTCCACGCAGCACAAAGATACCAACATAAGTTTTTCATATTTTTACTGTTATTTTTACATTGTTTTGGGACATTGAACGTTATAGCAATAGTTTTTATTAATAATATCATAGATTGTTAAATATTTATTTAGTCTCTTGTGTTTGTATTTGATTGAATTCATATGCATAATTTTGTGATTGATTGTCGTTATTATTGTTATTCATAATTGTTGAAATAAATAGTAATTCGAGGAATTGACCAATTTACTAATTAATTTGTAGCTGCATGAGGAATAATAAAAATGAAATTTGTGTGTTAGGCGTACAATTGTGAACATTAGATCTGTGAAAATAATAGGAGTGAAACTACAGGATTAGTGTTCACAAAACTAATTACTCGACTCTGTAATGCTTGGAAAAAGCCACTAAACTTTGAGTTGAAACTTCAACAGAGTGTGGAAGAATATCCTAAGACATTGAGATTAATAATTTGTAACAAAACAGTTAAATTAATAATCAACATAAATTGACAAATGTAGGAAATCAATACAATACAAGGGGTTAGACTTTTCAATTCTTGGTACTTCACCCATTCAAGTTGTGAGTATGTTTTCAAGTGCTTGTTTTGTTGTTTTATTTCTCTTAATTTTACTGCACTCCTAAGGTCTAAGTAGTAGAAGTTCAGTTAAATCAATAGACACTTTAACCCTTCTTGTGATATTGATACCTATATTCACTATAATACTGGTATTTTATAAATTTAATTTTGGTATAATAATAACCTATGTCAACATTCATGTGTGGGGTGAAGTCCACACATATCTCATCCCTATAGAACAAAAGAAGATGAAGCATTTTGTCAATTTTCCTAGCTAGAAATCAACTTTTGTAGCCAATGAAGTGAAAACATTTAAGTCATGAACTCCTACTATCATTCTTGTATTTTCTCTTTCATATGGCCATTGATAAAGATTATTTGACATATTTTGAAGTAGATCTCATGCTTTATCAGTGACTTTGGCCATCAAGAATCCACTAGTAGTAGCATCGAGGATTGTTCTTATTTGTCCATTTATTCCATTAAGAAAAAAAGTTGCATTTGCTGCCGGTCAAGATAAACATTTTGACAACATTTGTTAAGTAATTCTTTAAATATTTCACGTGTTCCATACAAATGTTCTATCAAAATGCCTGATAGTGTCTATTTCAATCCCGAACCACGTAGTTTCAGATGGTGGAAAGAACTTGGCCATAGATTTGTGATCAGTTAGTAAACTTTGAAATCATGATCTAGCTCTATCCTTTTGAAAAAAAGGTAGTGTCTTAATTTTATATTATCATCTAGCATACCATTACATTTAATGGTGTCACAAATTTTTAAAATCTTGTCAAGTGTGCTGGATATTCAAGTGGCCCTTCTCCAAATTGTTTTTGTTGTACTATACTTACTAAAGTTAATTTAAATTCAAAATTATTAGCATTTACAGGAAGCCTTTCCTCTCCATTCGCGTTACTATTTATTACCGGTTGAATATAGTGTCTGATTACCCTATGTAAATGATTGGTCCTGCTCCTTACTTATTATCTTCTACAATTTGGATGTGGAATGGAGTTTTTTATAACAAATTTGTTTTGCAGTGAAATTACGTAATTCTTTAATATACACATACATACATTCATACATACATACATACATATATATATATATATATATATATATGTAGTGTGTGTGTGTGTGTAAGTATGTAATTTTTTTTGAGAATGAATTTGAGTTTCAGTTTACATTCAAAATACTAAAAATAAATTTAAATAATATAAGTACACACACACACTAGAAGATTAACATCATTCAATTATTTAGGTATATTAACAAATTTTATATTTACTAGTTTGGAAGGATAATTGTGACGTTACCTATAGATGGAAAATTCCTCAAATTTTATTAATTTATTGTCATAAAACAGTAGTAAAATCAATAACATTTTTTCTTGTAGCAAGAGCTCCCTAAAATTATGATCCTATCCTAAATATTGTACATCCTATGACTATGTTTATTGAATTTTTCTGGTCTCATACAGATATACTATAGTAATACAAACATAAATCTATTTAAATGCTCTGGAATAGATTTAAGCAAGAATTTTCTTTTACAAATTTAAAGACATGAATTTAATAGTTCTTCACAAAATAAATAAATAAAGATGGAACGGTACCAACTTCAAAATAATAAAAAGACTAAAATTATATAATTGTTCGGAACCATGATTAAGAACAATATATATTTATTTCCGGGGGTAATTAATACTTCTAACAAAAGTTATATATATGTGGATGACAGTCGCATTAGCGTAAACAAGGATTACTCATTACTGTATTGGTTTACTAGGAGTCAAATATTGGGGTGCGAAGGTTTTGTCTTAACGAAAAACAATAATTTGGAGCCCGATAAAGACACTGGCTGATTTAATTCTGGGACCATCGGATCCAAAATGATATCAATTTTATTTTTATTTCATTTTATATATTTATTTATTTATGGGAATTGGATTCTTCAAAAGTGGCATAGATCATTTTATGTGTAACTTTTAACTCATTTCTTGACACAACCAAAACCAACTTTCAATCCATCCTTTAATCATTTCAGCCTAAATAATTGCAAGTTAAATATGTACTTTTTTTTTTTAATTTCGGCCCAAGACTATCAACTATTTCTTTTCGGCCCAAAAATTGAATTCTCTTTATCTTTACTTGTAACTTTATTATTGTAAAATTATTATTTTCAGCATGGGTCGCTAACAGATAACAGGAGACAAAAACAACTGGTTGGGGTGACATAATTGAAGTTCGTCCGTTAAAGGTCTTCCCTCTGGCATTACTTACTGTCCTTCATCACTCAAACATGGAGAACATTAATTACAAAATGAGCATCAGAGTTGTCTTTGCAGATTTTTGGGGTTAAAAACCTTTGCCAAATACCCAATTTGAATGGTAGATCTACACCCTTGAGACGTTGAGCTACTAAATACAGGACAGTATGATGGAGGTCAGTTTTTACAGGTGCATTCACTTCTGCACGATTTAGATGGTGTGCAAGGCTGTGACAAACCCCGCCGTCACATCATTGAGTAGTGCACCACCACCGACGTAGGATTGGGAGTCATCTCCCTTTAACTGCATATTTCTTGTTGTATATATTAAAATTAAGATTTCTTTATTTTTTTTATAATTTATTATCTTATTTTACATTATTGAATCAAAATTTTGGTAATAAATCGTTATGTGTATTACTTGTGTTTAAATATTTTAAATTCAACACAATATAAATATAAATATTTTAAATTCAACATAATATTAAAATCATTTAATAAATAATACAATTTGTAAAATATAAATAAAAAATTTATGATTTGATAAAATAATCGAAAAGTGTTGAAAAGTAAAAGTAATTGATACAAGGATAATTTTATAAATTCAAAGACAGAAACTTTATATATTAAATAAAAAATTATGGGGTCTGGCATTTTATTTTTTTAAAAAAAAAACTTTATATATATTATTTATTTTTTAGCATAAATTATTTATATTCTTCTTTTACTTTATTTTTTTTTTTGCATTTTATTTTTTTTAATAGAGCCAGAAACTTTTCCTTCTCTATTAAAAAAATCAAACCTTAGCCAAATGCCAGACATTGGGTTTTTGGCAATAGTCTAAATCAATAAAGGTGTTTTTTGGTTATTTTTTTAATCTGTTTTTTAATTTGGAATTTAAAAAAAAAAAATCCTAAAACCCTCTTGAATCCGAGTTTGTGAATAGAAGGTGTGTGTTAGTCAAAAAAATAAGACCTCTTACATTTTGTACAGTTATACATACATTATACCTATACGAGCTAAAATAATTGCACATTCTATGTGTGTACATATTTATTTATAAATTAACTAATTTATTTCTTATAATAAAAATATTATACTTTCAAAACTTAAACAATAGAAATAGAAATATTTATAAAAACTTAATTAGAAATTTATAAAAGAGAGAAATAGATTAGACTGAGAGTACAGAAGAGCAAAAAAAAATTTTTTTATTGAGATAAAAAGAGAAAAGAAAGTAAAAAAATAAGGTTAAAGGGAGAAAAAGTAAAAAAATAAAAAAAGGAAAATAAGGATAATTTGCTAATTTAACATTGAATACAAAAGTTGATTACTACAAATCCCTTCCACTTAATAATATGGCCAAAATAATATCAATTAAAGTTGATGGTGTTAATTTAGATTAAAGTATGTCTAAAGTCTTGATAATAGTAATTAAGGCACGTTCATTTTATGTTCTTTAAATATTAAAATACACACAATAAATATAGTAATAAAAAAAATAAATGAATTAAATAATATTAAATTTTAAAATAAAGTAAAAGAGGAGCTAAGTTAGTGAAAGAAAGATAATAGAGTTAATTCTGAAAACTAGAAAATAGAGAGTGCTAGATAAGTTGTTGATATTAGAGGAGTATTTTAGAAATTTAATTAAAAGGTAAATTACACTTGCTCCAATTCAGTTGAGTTTATTTGGGTTGAGACACCTAAATCTTAAGTTCCTCTAACAAATTTATTAAGTTTAATTTAAAAGTTAAACCCAACTCTCTGACCATCTCACATGCTGTAAAGTTCAATTCATATAATTGGGTTAAGCGATCAGTGTGCCAAACAGACTTGACTCCACCGACAATCTTAATTATGATCAAGATTCAAGAACCAGAAATGGAAGATCATCAAGATGGGCCTAATTGGACTTAGAATCTTTGGACAATGCTAAGGTTCACGTCTACCGATCACCACACCGAAGACTGGACTACTCTTTATCTTAAAGCTCGAATTAGAATTATCATTGTGTGACCTAAAATTATTTTTTTACTTACAGATAAAGGAATATCTTTATATTTTATTGATAAATTATTTTATTATAATTGGTTGAATTGTAAAATTATTTGGAACAAAACTACAACCAATTACTTGATGATTCATAAAATTATTTTAGTACATTAAAATATAATATGCAGTAAAATTTTTAGACATAGATTAAACACATTAAGAGGGTGTTTGGGTGAGCTTATAAGTTCCTCAAAATATCTTATAAGATATTTAAAAGTTTATAAACTCTTCAAAAGTGTTTAGTGAATTTTAATACGAAAGAATTTATAAGTTCTCACAATAAAATGCCTAGAGTTTATAAGTTCTTTAAAAATAAATTAATTTCTTTCAATTTATTTTTAAATATTTATAAATTATATATATATAATATATTAAAAATAACATAAATATCTTAGTTATATTTTATTAGTAATATGTAATTTATTTTTATCATTGATACACTAAAAAAATTATAATTAACTATAATTATAAATTTTAAAAAAAAATTTAGAAAGTGATCTTACCAAACATTTTTTTAGTATAAATTCTAAAAACTTCTTATAAGTTTTATATTCTTATAAGCCGTAACAAATAAACTTAGCCAAATGCTTTCTAAATTATTTCGGCCGATTCATCGAAAGATGGGTTCAAAGTTCGTATGGTTGGGTTAGGAATGAATCTAACCCACTTATTGAAAACTAATATGATGTCATTGGGCTTAATGGGCCTTGTCCGAATATTTTCCATTTCAGTTTCCTTGGTTCAAAAATAGGCCCAGAGCCTGTCTACAAATGTTTGTGAGCCTGGCCTGTACTACGTGTATCCAGCTAATAAAAGATTTAATTTATGAAAAGACAAATGGTAAGCCCATGTGCGCCCTCAAGGTAATTATAATTTGCATGTAAAAAAATTTTTAATAATTTTTGTAATGACATAAGATATATTTAATAAATAATAGCGTTATTTACAAGAAAATTACTATGATAAATTAATAATATAAATTATTTTTGCAAAGACTTTATAAATCAATCAAAAAAACATAAATAATTACAAGTAAAATTGACATATTCTATGCATGTGTAAAATTATTTATAAATTGTTACATTATTAAATTTTAGATGATAAAAATAATATTATTTAAAATTGAAAGATTAATCATATTAATCATATTTGCACAAAGAAAATGAAGAAGATCGAAGCAAAATGAAAATTGAGAAAATTAAGAGAAACGTAGATAACAAAATGTATTAAAAGAAAATAAAGATACGAAGGATAAAATAAACAAAAGAATTTCAAGAAAGGGTACATGAATACGTTCAAATTGCAAAACTAATGTAGGCCCAAACACTTAAGAATATAGTATATATTAGTAAGAGTAGCACACTCTATGTGTGTGAAAAATTGTTTATAAATTATAAAATTATTGTATTTTAAATAATATAAATAAAATTATTTTAAAACTAAAAGTATAGAATATAATGAACAATTAAAAAAATATATCAAAAGAATTTGAAATGAGAGGCAATTTGAGAGAACTCATAAATTACAATTGCAACTTAAAAGAAAAAGAGAAAGAAAACAATGGAAGGAATAAAAGAATTTAAAACGAGGAAAATTATGTATTATTCTCACTAATTATGACTTGTTTGGAATCTGATAACCCAATTTGTGTCTTTCGCAAAATAGGACATAACTTTTAAACTTTTTGCTTGTGGAGGACTTCCATCACAAGAAAATGATTTACTAGTTGTAAAATGTCGTGTGTGTATCCTGTGACATTTTTAATCAGATGACATAGTCAGTGAGTGTTAATTTGAAGCCCATACGTGCCATTAAAAATTGTTGTGAAAGTGACGTGGCAAATAATGAGTAAAAAAAAAATACTAATTGGGATTTAAAAATATCACGTGGCACATCATTAAAGGAAAATAACCAAAAAAGACAAAAACATTATTTTATTGAAATTTCAAATATTAAAACCTTCTTTCTTCAAGGATGGCAGGCAAAATGGAGGTGAGATCTTTTTTGAACTCGAATTGGATCGGTTGGTTTTTTGGTTCAAGTACATCATAAATCCGGTTACCCCTCTGACCCGAACCGGTCAAACTCATTAAAATCCGATTAACTAGGGTCAAGGTCAAATCAGTAAAAAAATCAATTTTTATGTTTTTTTATTAATAAAAATTAAAAAATCACCTTGTTCAAAAAAAAAAAAAAAAGAATAAAATATTTTTTAGGTTTTTAAAAAGTTACATGAATTACATGTATTTTATAAATATAGTATTAGTATTGAATAAAATAATTAGTTCAATTTAATTATTTCATTATATTATTGTACTAAATAATTGTTAAAATAAAGTTTAGAAATGTTGCATTACAATTTAACTTTTGAAATTAATTACTAATAAAATTATAAAAACATAATAAAATATATTCCGAAGTTGACTTACTATAGTAAAATTTTTCCACATTCATACCGATGGTAATATCTAATGGGCCTAGTATTGATTGGGTAAAGCTAGATATGTGCATTTATGTACACAAAAATGCATAGATAAGGATATATATGAGTATTTATAGGTATAAGTTGGGTATTATCCCACCAATTGACACCATTACTTTCAGTAGATATGAAAAGTAATTTAATTGTGCACTGATGTTCTTAATTTTCCTCAAATAAAGAAACAAATAATAACTGTACAACAAGTCCCAGGCACCCTACAGACTCTCACATCATTAATCTTTGAACAAAAACAGTTTTATTAGTACAGTCAGTAAATATCTTATATATGGTGTCTTTTAGCAGAAGATGAAATAATGTAATTTAAAATTTTATATTTGTCAAAAACTGCAAAATTTAATGGAATCGTGGACAACTGCCTAGCCAAAAAAAAAAAAAAAAAAATCTAAGTGGAGTGCATATATCAAACTGCAGAGCGATCATTTTCCTTGTTTATTTTTCTTAATCTCTTTTCGTTTTCACTAACTTCAGAGTTTGTAATTAATACAACACTAGCTTGAACCTCAAATTTGTGTCATAAATTATTCCAACCAGACAAGCAACCAATCCGTTCGTACCCTAGTCTAATATTGAAGATTACTTTTTCAAAAGAAAAAATTTCCATCATAAACTGCACTAAGATGAGAGGCAAAATCTATCGTACGAAAACAAAATTTGAATAATCATTACTTCCCTTCGGAAAATTAGGTGGCAACCACAAAGTCACAAGGGCCGAGCCTCTGCGTTAGTTGCCCAATTTCGTCCACACGAGGCAACCCCCACAACCACCATTGAAACCCCACGACTTTAAATCCAAGTTTCTTCAAGTCATCATCTAGGCAGTGATCCCTTCAACAGTTGGACTCGAAATTTCCTCTCTTGGCCGTAATCAAGCATGGTTTTTCACTCGCATATTGGCGTTCTATCATTCCCTTTCGGGACACATGCAGCACCTCTACTAGCCCTGGTGAAGAGGCTAGCTGTCTCCTCGCCGGAGACTCTGTTTTCTTTCTTCAATAGCGCAGATTCTAATCGCGCAGTTATGGCTGAGAGGGTGTCAGAATCGTATGAGAACATACGGGTGTGGGAAGTCTGGGATGGGACGCCTAAAGGCCAGGCTTTCACGGGGAGTCATTTTGAGGCCGTTGGGTTGTTCCTCAAAGCCTCGCCGGGGAATTTTGAGAAGGCCATTGAAGATGCGGAAAGCGACGCTGGTTTGGATATCTGCTGCTTGGTGAGTGATGCATTCTTGTGGTTTGCCTGTGATTTGGCTGAGAAAAGAGGGGTTCCATGGGTGGCCTTTTGGACTGGTGCCTCGTGCTCTCTGTCTGCTCATGTTTACACTGATGAAATTATAAGAGCAGTGGAATCGACAGGTAATGAATTGACATTTCGTAGTGCTGCATATTGATGGACTCTTGAATTACTTGGAACTACTTCTGTTTTGTAGGTACAGCAGAACAAGAACAGATGTTGTCATTTATTCCTCCAGGATTCCCAAGGCTACATTTAACTGATCTTCCACCGGAAATTTTCTCTGACAAAAATCCATCACCACTGGCACTAACACTCAACAACATGGTCGAAAAGCTTCCAAAATCCACTGCTGTGGTCCTAAATTCCTTTGAAGAAATCGACCCCGACATCACACGAGACTTGAAATCCAAATTCCACCACTTCCTCAGCATTGGCCCGTCAATTCTTTCTTCCCCAACCCCGCCGGACGCTGACGACAAAACTGGATGCCTGTCGTGGCTGGAAAAGCAATCCAAGCCGAAGTCCGTGGTATATATAAGCTTTGGCACCGTGATTGTCCCCCCAGAAAATGAACTCGTGGCACTGGCTGAAGCCCTGGAGATCTGTCAATTCCCATTCCTGTGGTCCCTGAAAGACGAGGCCAAGAAATCTCTGCCGGAAGGCTTTCTCCAGCGCACAAGCGAATTAGGGAAGATCGTTCGATGGGCTCCTCAGATGCAGGTTCTTGGACATGGCAGTGTGGGAGCCTTCGTCACGCATTGTGGTTGGAATTCCATCCTGGAAGGTATTTCAGGATGCGTGCCCATGATTTGCAGGCCTTTCTTCGGGGATCAAAAGCTGAATAGCAGAATGATTGAGGACTCCTGGAAGATTGGTGTGAGGGTCAAAGGAGGAGTCTTCACTAAAAGTGGAACAGTTGAGGGTTTGAGTCGTGTAATGTCAAGTGAAGAAGGAACGGCAATAAGAGAATACGTTTGTCAGCTGAAAGGGAAAGCTACAGATGCAGTTAAAATGGAGGGAAGTTCCACAAAGAATTTCAAGAAACTGTTGGAAATAATCTGCTCTCCGAATGCCTGCGGCTGAATCGCTGAGCTGATTGCTGGCTTGAGACAGCGTTCTGGGAACAATGACTCGCTTTATCTTATAAAATATTATGAGATGTCAAATGTTTGATGAAATTGGTGTATGAACTCCTGAAATATGAAACTAGTAACGTTGTTACAGGAAACGGTCTAAGATTTGCTAAATAAACTTCAATTATTTTATTTTATACTAACTATTGTTATCTCACATGAGCTGTCGGTTACTTTGAAAGAATACTTGTTTAGCGATCCGTGCAAGTATTTAAGATGTTATAATTTTATATTGAAAAATATAAAAAAATGAATTAATTATTAAGATTGTGACAGTTTTATTTACATCGGCCGTAGTATTCACTAGACCCTGTATTGCTACTGCTCGTCCATTATTTCCACTGGTCCCGTCCTCCCAAATACCAATAAAAATTCAACAACCACTCCCACCAAAACTTGGTAGAAATTAATGTAGACGTGGGCTGTTGGATCAATATATTTATCGGTAACGAAGTCGACAGGAAATACCGTTTATTTCAACACACAATTATTTGCCATGGTTAACATTAAATGCCAAAAATTGCTTATACTCAGATATCTAAATCCAATTGATTTTCCAGAAACTATAATGTAATGTAAGAATATTGAATGCTATGCATCCTTTGAGTTTCAATTTACTTTCAGTGTGTGCACTGCATTGCTAAAAATGAACACTAATTTCATTATGGTGGTCACTAATAAAATTTATTTAAAGAGCTTGTCTACTTCTTTTATAAGTTTTACGTACTAGGCAATTTTTTTTGATCAATTACTTATGGTTATAAAACAAAAATATGGAAAATTTTCAAATAGTTTTTCTCATATACCAAGCTGTTTATCAAAGATCGATCATGCACTAGCTTGGTAAATGTTGTTAATGGATTGTCAAAATGAATGGAATTAAATATTTATACACGAATAATAGAACAATGGTTGATGGAACCCAACATTTGCTGAATTTGCCTCAATTATTTTTTTTTTCAGAATTTATAATTTTTTATTAAATTAAAATTATTTGATTGGTTACTAAAAATTAAATATCATTATTCAATGAAATCTTTAGAATGCGGAAGAATTCTTTAATAATTTTAGGATATTAAAACTGATATATTAATTATCCAATCAAGAAAATTACAATAGCCTATTTTATTATATATATATGAATGATAATTAAAAATAAATAGTATGGATTAAAAATGAATATTTTTATTTGAAACAACATTATTCAAAATACTAGATTAATTATTATATTTTTTCTATATGATTATATATATTAAGATATTTAATAAATATCTAATATTGATATAGTATAATGCTGATATTGTGTACAAAAATTATATTATATATATAGTAGATATTTGAATGAACATATGTAATTAATATTAATGTATTTATTGTGAAATAAATTTTGATATTCATTATATCAAAACTAAATATACAATTAATATAATAATATTAACTACCTTCACAAGTAATATACTAAACATATAATATATATATATATATCCATTAAATTATATTTATTTATTAAGTATACAACGTACACTTTGTTCTTGAAGATATTTATATTATTGATAAAATTTAATTTTATATAAATTGTGCTGAATTATATATTATTGTTTACGGGTGTTCATGTGTTTGCATGCCTAAATATGAATAAATATTTTACGTATTTAGCATGTGTTTTAGATGTATTAAAAATGAGGATAAGATAATATATTGGTAATACATGTGCATATATTTAATTTTATGTTTACTTGTGTAATCTATACAAATTCATATTTTCTCATGTGATATTTTTAACAATTAATTTATTTACTAATAATTATAATATATAATATTTGTTAATATATAAAAATATATACATTATAAATACAAAAAATCATAAAATTATTTTAATAGTGTAAGATATAGTATTTTTATGATGTGGCAACAAGTTTAAAACTTCACCAATTAATTATATCATATTTTTTTAAACTTAGCTGGAAAACGTTATAAAAATTGAAGAAGTGTAATTGTTAATAGATTGGAAATATGTATACCCATGAATTTGGAAAGAATAACTAATCCTATAATTTTAGGAATGGTGATTCTTAATAAAGTCGTAATCACTAATACAAATTATACAATCATATGTTCATAAATGAAAATCAGAATGTCTATTTCATTCCCCTTTCATTCTCTTATACTGATAATGTTCTCAAATTTTAAGGTAAGTAAATTTTTAGTTGCTACATTCATGCTCAACTCACTTACTACAATTTTTTATTTTTTGCCAGGAGATCATTTGTTTTCAACAATTTTACGAGTTTGTCACTTTTCCAAACAGCGTTAAAGTTTTAGGGTAATTAAATATGCAATAACTTCCTAAAAACTTAAAATATCTTTTGTCAAATGAGAAACATAAGACAGAAATCCTAAGAACTTAAAATATCTATTGTCAAATGAAAAAAAACATAAAACAGAAAACTTACCTCATTCACATTTGCGCAAGGATCTCACCTTGCAGATGAGAACATTATAACCTACATTTCATGATGTCACTTTGTTCCTTGAAATTTACTATAAGTAATTTTTTAGTAACTTTGTTTACTAAGGTTATGCTTTGAAGGGACGCTTTGGCGATGAATGATGTTTGGTGAGAATTGAATTCAGATAAGAAATATGTTTAAAAAGAAGATCTGATGGGATAAATATTATTATTTATTTGAATTTGTTTATTTATAAATTTGTAATATTGATGGGATGGTGCGATAGCATGTAGAGTTTATAATTAATTTATAAGATATAAATATATATAAAATGTGAGTGTATATGTATGTGTGTACGTGTGTATTAATTTGATTATAAATAAGTGTAATAATTGAAAATAATTAGCTAGTTAAACTTGTAATAGGTGGAAAATTTAAATTTGAATATGAATAAAAATTTTGTAGTATAAGATATTTGGATGTGTAAAGTTTGAAGCATTGTTGAAGTTGAAAATGGTGTTCCAAACACAGACCAAGTGTGCACTTATCAATTATTTTTGCAACACCGCCAGTTCGATTATTGTATTCACATGTATGAAGAATGGAAGTATTCGACGATACTAATGTGTTTATAGGGGAGAAAACATTCAGAAAGCATCTCCGTTAAATAGCCAAATGACAAGAAGACTGTCAAAATAAATATTATACATCATAAAAACAAAACTAAAATGCAAGTAAAATATATTCTTAATCCACGTAACCTAGCAGGATAATGGAATTCCTCAAGATCACTGATGACTCTATCTGGGACAACTTGCACCTAATCAGTCAAATTTGGTCAATTGAGCAGCTATAAGAGAGAATTACCTGTGATAAGATTTAGATACAGAAACTCCAGCAGGGTGGTGGATCGATAAATGTTTTCTGAATTAATGATGTTAAAAGCTAACAACCTGCGGAAAATGACTACCTGGATGACAAGCTGGAGCTTAAGTGGAAGTGGAAGGGGTAGAGTTGGACACATCCAAACTTCTGTCTCGTGGTAGTTGTTCCAGTTGACAGTTGTAGTTAATTATGAATTAATTAGTTACACTTCTTGTATTATATAAACCTAGTAGATAAGGGAACATAGATGGTTAATGCTCACATATTGAAGTTAGAAAAGACTAACAGTGCAATTATCATACCTTTCTTGAAGCAAATCATTTCCAATGCTTCAATATTTCAATTGTAGATCTGTTTTGGAGTGAATTCTTAGCAGCTATGGATTCTTGGTTTTGTTTTTAGCATGGTATCAGGGCCATAAGATTCCAATCTAGCATCACCATATTGCATACATCCCTCAAATAATCATACCAGCACCCTTGTCACTATTGAACTCAATGGAAGCAATTACATTACTTGGAGTAGGTCTCTCACTCTTGCCTTGACTGTGAAAAATAAGCTTGACTTCATTAATGGAAGAATTGTTGAACCAGTAGAAGGTAATCCACTTTACCAAGCATGGAGCAGGTTTAATGATTTGATTATCTCTTTGGTCTTGGGAGTTAGTCTGTAGATTGCATCAACTACCTTTTTATGTGGAATGTTCATCAAATGTGGGAAGTTTTGAAGAAAAGATTTTCCCAAGCAAATGACAATAGGGTGTGTAAGTTACAAGTTGATCTTTGTGGAATCTCTCAAGGAATTAGGAGTGTGGATCTATATTACAACAATCTCATGGCAGTTTGGGAGGAGTTGAAGTTCTATAGGTGACCTCCACTCTACAGCTGTGGAAGATGCAATCCAGATTGCTTCCAACAGTTTGCAGACCTACAAAAGAGAGATATATAGTGTATAAGTTCTTAACCGGCCTCAACGAAACTTATTCATCAAATAGATCATAGCTTACGAGACAAAGGCCCTTTCCAACACTGGATGAAGCCTATAATGCCATAGGAGTAAAGGAAACTTTAAGAGTTAGTGGATTGAATGAGCCACTAGTGGATGGATACAGTAGGCATGACAGCAACAACTTAAAAGAAAAGTAAGAGGGATGAGTTGATGTGTAGCCACTATGGGGAGAAGGGACATAACAAAGATTGGTGCTACAGTTTGGTGGGATTTCCACCTAGCTTCAAATTTACAAAATCAAAAGGAAAGAGGCAACAGGGCCTTACTAGTTAAGTTGAATTTTATGTTAAACAAGAAGCAGCTAGTGGAAAGAACAATGGGATCTTGTCACAAGAGCAAATCAGGTTGTTGAGGCCTTTTCTTAAGTCTCATGCCATTTCCAAGACTGATATTGGGTAGGCACAACTTTAAGAAAGGCAGGTTTAAGTAGAAGATCTGCTAGAAACTAATCAAAACTTTGCAAGTAAATATATTCAACCCCAAACCTACTATATTGTTAAAAACCAGATTCTATGTGAACCAGCTTCTATTTCTTCCCTCAATATCAGTTGGATTTTAGATATGGGAGCCACTGATCATATGTGTAACAATATCAATCTTATGCAATTACCTACACTTGTTAGGAATGTCTTTGTCAATCTAGATGGAATAAGAGCATTTGTTACACATGTAGGCAATGTAGTGCTTTTAAAACAACTTTCACTCACCAAAGTCCTATTTATGTCTCATTTCAAGTCTAATCTAGTGTCAGTTAGTAGATTAACACAAACAATCAAGTGTTGCTTGGTATTTAACTCGAATTCTTGCATCCTTTAAGGCTTGTCATCACCTTAGATGAAGATTAGCATTTCTAAATTCAAACAAGGCCTCTTCATCCTGGAACAAGAAACACAACTAGTTGACTGTTCCAAGAATGCTTCGTCTATCACTCCCTTGCTCACACATAACAGTCTACTTAAGCCTGTTACAACAAATGTTTCTTCATCTTTTGATACTTGACACTTTAGATTAGGACATCCCTCTCAGGATGCATTGAAAAAAATTAGAGAACAATTTCCTTTCGTTAATTGTAGGAGACATAAGGCTTTTATGATCTATCTAGCTGCAAAACAAAAGAGATTGCCCTTCTTAACTCATATAAAATGTACCAAGCAACCTCTTGATTTATGTTGATGTTTAAGGCCCTTATTTCACAACATCTATAGGAGGTCATCATTATTTTCTAACAATTGTTGATGACTTTTCAAGATGCACATGGACTTATCTCTTGCAATATAAAAGTGAAGTGTCACATTGTCTTCCCAACTCTTATAACTATGTGTTCACGCAATTCAAAACAAGTATCAAGTCCATCCATTCAGATAATGCACCTGAGTTTAAGCTCAGAACATTCATGGAAGAGAAGGGAATTGTTCACCAAATGTCTTGCATTGAGATACCTCAGTAGATTGTAATAGCTGAGAGAAAGCATCAACACCTATTAACCATTGCTCGAGCTCTTCTTGTTCATGCCAATTTCCTTTTCAAGTTTTGAGGAGATGCCATTTTAATAGCAACTCACAGTATCGACCTACTTCTTACACCAATCCTTGACTACATGTCCCCATCTTAGTGAATGTTTGATCAGTGCCCTTCATACTAGCAGCTCAAGGTGTTTGGTTGTCTTGCTTTTGTTAGCTGCTTGAAAAGAAATAGGAAGAAGTTTGATCTTAAGTTTAGAGAGTGTTTTTTCATTGGATATCCACTAAAAGGTTATGGATTCTACGATCTGCACACACATGAAATTCTTGTATATAGAGATGCTATATTTAATGAACACATCTTCCTTTTTGACAATTCACATTGCACTCACTTGAATGCTCAAAAACCAATTCTCAAGCTTGAGTTCACATGTGATCAAGAGTTGCCTGGCATAATTCAATCAAGATAAACACATAATGACATACCAGAAAACATAAATGAAAGTGAACTAGATATCCCTTTGACACAACAAGATTTTGCTAATTCTGATAATTACTCACCTTAACAAATCTAAGCTAAACCACATGATTCCCTTTAAGAACAGCCAGTTAGGAGATCCCTTAGAAATAGAAAACTTCCCAAGTATCTTGAAATTTATCAACACAACCTAAACCAACCACTTGCACTAAAACCTGTTATTGCTCACTTTATTGCCAACAACTTAATCATTGCTCACTTATCCCCCAAGTTCAAATGCTTCCTAACTAAATTGAATAAGATCAAAGGGCTAAGTTCCTTTAGTGAGGCTGTACTTGAACCCAAATAGAGGGAGGCAATGGTTGCAGAGATTCAAGCTTTTGAGGAGAACAATACATGCGATGTTGTAACACTGCTAAAGATTTGTGACACAACAAGAAATAGGTGGGTCTATAAAATAAAGATGCATTTTGATAGATGTGTTGAAAGATTCAAGACTAGGTTCCCTTGGCTACCAACCAAGTGGAAGGCTTTGGTTATCATGATACTTTTGGTACAATTGTTAAAAATGCAATTGTAAAGCTATTTTTTTGACCAGCAACCATAAAAGGTTGGAGTATACAACAGCTTGATATATATAATGCCATTCTAAATGGTGACCTAGAGGAGGAAATCTACATGGACTTGCCTCAAGGTTATGTTTTGAAGAGTGAACAAACAGGACCACTACATGGAAAGAAGGTATAAGGCTGAAAAAGGCTCTTTATGAACTTAAACATGCCTCTAGACAGTGGAATAGCAAGTTTATTGAAGCATTGAGAAACTATGGTTTTCATTAGTCAAGAGGAGACTATTCCTTGTTTTAGAAGGAGACGAAGGGAGATGATAGGATGGTGGTGTTGCTGTATGTAGATGATTTTATGGTTGGCTGCAAATCACAAAATCAAATTGATGATTTGGTTGCTTACTTGGAATCCATGTTTAAGCTTAGAAACCTTGGCACTCTTAAGCATTATCGAGGTATTGAAATAGCAAAGTCTTATGAAGGCATTATGTTGAGTCAAAGAAAATATGCACTTGACTTATTAGAAGAATGTGGAATGCTTGGAGCTAAAACATCCAAGATCCCAATAGAAGTGAATTTTCACTTTAGGATAGACAAAAAAGAGAAGGATGTTGATGGAACTTGGTGTAGAAGATTGGTTGACAAGCTAATTTACTTTACCTTTACAAGGCCTGATATTGCATTCTCAATTCAGGTGTTGTCTTAGTACATGTCTCATCCTAAAAGATCACACTTGAAGGAAGGATTCAAACTTCTTCGGTACGTAATAGGGACTATAGGAAAAGGACTCTTCTTGCTCTCAAGTTCCAAGCCAAGCCCGATAGGTTTCTCGGATAGTGATTGGGGGTCATGTCCTTATACACCATTAGTCAAGAGGAGACTATTCCTTGTTTTAGAAGGAGACGAAGGGAGATGATAGGATGGTGGTGTTGCTGTATGTAGATGATTTTATGGTTGGCTGCAAATCACAAAATCAAATTGATGATTTGGTTGCTTACTTGGAATCCATGTTTAAGCTTAGAAACCTTGGCACTCTTAAGCATTATCGAGGTATTGAAATAGCAAAGTCTTATGAAGGCATTATGTTGAGTCAAAGAAAATATGCACTTGACTTATTAGAAGAATGTGGAATGCTTGGAGCTAAAACATCCAAGATCCCAATAGAAGTGAATTTTCACTTTAGGATAGACAAAAAAGAGAAGGATGTTGATGGAACTTGGTGTAGAAGATTGGTTGACAAGCTAATTTACTTTACCTTTACAAGGCCTGATATTGCATTCTCAATTCAGGTGTTGTCTTAGTACATGTCTCATCCTAAAAGATCACACTTGAAGGAAGGATTCAAACTTCTTCGGTACGTAATAGGGACTATAGGAAAAGGACTCTTCTTGCTCTCAAGTTCCAAGCCAAGCCCGATAGGTTTCTCGGATAGTGATTGGGGGTCATGTCCTTATACTAGGTCATTGACAGGTTATTGTATGTATCTTGGGGAGGCTTTAATCAATTGGTATCCACTATGCACATAGTGTTACGGCGGATTGATGATGTTTCTCAATGCAAGACTGGGAGTAGATGTGCTAAATAAAGTGGATCACACGAGCTCACTTCTACCACTGATAGATTTTTGTTGCATGATGTAGGCTTCAATTCTTACCCTGTGCCGATTGTTTACTTGTGTTATGCAAGTTGTAAAGTCTGGCAGTATGGATTGCACTACCTTGAACTACCTTACCACTTTCTCGGGGTAGTGATGCTCAACTACCTCGAATTGGATCATGAGACCCGAGTATGTCCATCAAGCATGGAATCTGTCACTAGGTAATGACGCAAAGTTGTGCTCGTAGTAGGGCTATCATATGAACCACGTAGAATAAAAATTGATGTATAAATGCAAACCTAAACATAGGCCTTGGAGTCTAAAATGTCATAAATCACTCACATAGAGTGAGATGATGTCTTATGCATGTTATGGTCGACCTTAATGTACCTATATCAGGCCCAACTGAACCATAAGGGATAGGATATAGTAATAAATGTTGATCATTGTACCATGCACTGAAAGAGGCAGGAGGAAGCACTCAACAGTTGTCTAGGGGCATTGGCCCTATGTTTACCCATGCTGTGCCTATGTGAGGACATAGGCCTGGTGTTTAGGACTAGGCCCAAATCTACAGAAAACAAGGATTAAGAATCATTAATACATTAGCTACACTTTGTGATTTGAACCAAAATGAAAATATTCTATAAATTTACTTGTATTAGCTCGACCGCACTAGATATAGTTCGTTGTTCTCAGAGGGATGCGACACAGAGGTATTTATATAAATGTGCTAGCATTGTACTACCCTAACTATATTGAGATGTGCAATCAAGGTCTTCAAAAAGTAGAAGGTAGTGTTTTGTTGCCTGAGGTATCAAGCAACATCATGTATCCCAACATTAGCATCGTATATCCCCATGTGTGCTGAGCTATCTGGAGGGCTATTTGGCTATAATGGGTTGTCCCATGTATGCCTTGTTAGGTCAGTTAGTGCAAGGTCAAGGCTCTTGACCCTAACTATCTCTAGAGTCCAACTTAAATAATGCTGGCAATACGCCCACCATACAGTCATGTCTCGGGCAACATCGACCCCTGTCGCTTGCTCATTGAAAATAGGCAATTGCCATATCATTATTACCTCCTTAAGAGTCATCATGGCCTCTCCTTAGCTAAGGTGGAAATTGTAGATCTCCGAGTGCCATCTCTTAATCATAACATTCACTAGATGCTAGTTCGTCTGAATGAAGCCAATATCATGTAATATGGCTATTATCCTATGATCTAGCTAGAAATTCTATATTCGTGCGTTTAGACATCTCAAATAAAAGGTGAAGTCCAGGTCCCCATCCCACACCTTGTGACATCTATGATTGCAATGATCATGCAACAAAGTGGGATCAATCAACCCAAGATGCATCTTACAACATTAAAGGGAATGACTTTAGTGGTTTCGAGCATTAAGCAAATGTTGAGGTTGAAATTAGAGGCTGAAATTATTTAGGAAATTAGGGCTGGAACTTATTAGGTATTGCACATTAGGATTGGAACTTATTAGGCATTGCAAATTAGGGTTGGAACTTATTAGGTGTTGCATATTAGGGTTAGAACTAATTTAGTGTTACAAACTAGGGTTGAAACTTATTAAGTTTTGCAACTCAGGGTTGGAACTTATTAAGTGTTGGACATTAGGGTTAGAATGCATGAGGTGTTGGAAATTAGGGTTAGAACTTGTTACGTATTGGACCATAGAGTTTGAACTTATTAGGCGTTAAAAATTAGGATTACAACTTATTAGGTATTGCAAACAAAGGTTGGAACTTATTAAGTGTTGCAAATTAAGGTTGGAACTTATTAGTTGTTGGATATTAGGGTTGAAACTTATTAAGTATTGTAACTTAGGGTTGGAGTTTGTTAGGTGTTGGATATTAGGGTTTGAATGTATAAGGTATTGCAAATTAGGGTTGGAACTTATTAGGTGTTGGACATTAGAGTTGAAACTTATTAGGTGTTGGACATTAGGGTTGAAACTTATTAGGTATTGTAAATTAGAGTTAGAACTTATTAAGTATTGGACATTAGGGTTAGAACTCATTCGGTATTGCAAATTTGGTTTGGAACTTATATGGTATTATAAGTGAAAGAAACACCACATTATATTACTAAAATTAGTTATCATAGTAGTCAAACATAACACATAGCATTGCATTACTAAAGGCAAAAGTTATAGTAGTTTTCTAATGCTGACAGACACAGTAGTCAAGCAAAACACCTACCATCTCATTAATAAAAGTGAATTTTATAATAGTATAAAAATAGTATAACATAACGCATAACACTGGATTATTAAAAGTAAAATGGATATTAGTCAAACAAAATAGTAAGCATCTCATCAGACTTGTACATAACACTACACAAATATTATCATTACCTTGCTTGTTGGGAGGAAGATGGCATTTCTTCAAATTGATGACGAGCTTCCCTTTGACTTTCTCTTTGTGCTCGATGCTCCGCCCAATCTATCTCGTTCAGTATTTTTGTAGTCCGGTTGCGTCTGCTTTGCCTGATTAATTGCCTCTCGGGATTATGAATTAGGTCAAAGCTTGACTCTTCCCAGTAATTCTTAGACTAAATTAGTTGAAGCTGTTCCATATATATGTTAATATAGACAATTGGGGTGAAGTTGGGTTGCATAAGAATTTTTAGGTTTAAAAACCATTTAAGTGATGATAGTGGTGACTAAGAGGTAGGGAAAGCTCTTAACACTAGCCACGTGGAGTTTGGCAATTTTTTTCAGCTCTTCAGTTACAAAGAATTATTCCATTATTGCTGAAGGATAGTTAAGCCGTAATAAAAAAGCTCAATTGTAATAAGCTTGTATCATCTTTAATTGGTTACTTTGGTTTAAAATATATAATAATTGTATTGTGTGTTTTTTAGGTGTTTGAAGAAAAACAAACATAGCTTTTATTCTCAATTCTAGATTCATGCTTTTTGCCTCTGATTTTGTTAAGATTACATAACAGATCCCGCCATGCATGTGCCCACATTATGGCAAATGGTTTGTAAACTTTCATTGAACTGTATAAGCTGTTTCTATAGATTTCAGACGAATGAAATTTTATTTGCAAAAAATAATATAAAAAACAATGAGTGATATTGTTTCCAACTATTGTATATAATTTAAGTAGAACTTCCTACGAAATTTTTAGAATTAATTTAAAAAGGAATTACAACATTTTGGTTGAATATGCGCTACTAACTAAATGAAAATAAGAAGCAAAGAAAAAATTATTTCTTTTATTTTTTATTTGATTACACCAAAATTGAGTTTTTGGACATTTTCTGGTATTAATTCCACATTTTTATAAATATTAGTAATTGAACATGAGTTGTTGAATTTATGTATAATTATGATTGCCTACGGTGTTTTCATAAATGTTTAGGATGCAGGATGAGAAAATTTGGAATGAGTTTCATATAGGAAGCACGAGGAATAAGTCAAAAGACTAGCAAGAGGGAAGGGTTGATTCAACAATGAATTTAAAAGACCACCCATTTTTCAAAAATATTTAATTTGACTAAAATTATAAAGAGGGAGGAGTCATCTTTACAATGGTTCAAGAAGCAAGTTAATTGGACATCAAATGAGAAAGT
Organism: Avicennia marina; assembly: GCA_019155195.1. Classification (NCBI taxonomy): domain Eukaryota; kingdom Viridiplantae; phylum Streptophyta; class Magnoliopsida; order Lamiales; family Acanthaceae; genus Avicennia; species Avicennia marina. The sequence continues at coordinate 3,181,620 of CM032757.1, read as the reverse complement.
TATATGAAAAAACAGACAACTTGTATGTGCAACAAAGATCACTCACTGTGGCGATGAGTTCAGTGAGTAGACGGCAAAAAAATCCTAAAAAGAAAGGAAATTTTCAAGAGTTGTCCACTAGTATAAATAGGCAACTAGTGTTGCATAGAAACAATTATTAGTAGACTCTTTCTCTACTTTTAATTAGAAAACTCTCTTTCATATTTAGTGAGAAATTATAGGCTAGGAATTTTGAAGATTCAAATAAGATATCTTTTTCATTTTATTTTAATTTTTGTGGGATTCACTATTTATAATGAATAAAATTATGCTACATGTCATTTTGAAAATTATCGGTGACTATTTAATTTTTTCAAGGGACTTGTAATTTTATGATTGAATTTATTTATTTGAAATTTTTTGATAGATAGTCTTTATTTTTATTCTTTCTATTTCTGTATTTAATGCTTTACAAGTCTTACCCACGCTTACATTGATTTGTTGATTTGGAAAATAACAGAAGTAAAATTTTTGGATTAGAACTAACTAGTAAGAACACATAAAGAATAATGAAAGTGCTATCCTAATTGTGTTCAAATCATATGTTATCCAAAAAGCTTGAATTGCCACTTTAGATAATTACGTGTTACTAATGAGTGTATGGGTGTATGAGTTTTTAGATAGTGAAACCTTATTAGAATTATAAATAATCTAGTGAGGAATTTAGCAATAACATTAAAATACAAGACAAGACAATTAAACTAATTATTAACAAAAAAAAATTCAAGTTAATTGTTCATAATGTACAAGATCTTCACAACTTAAATCATCTGAATCAATTTGAAATATTTCTAATTTTGAGTTCTTGTGTTCTTTTGTATTTTGTAGTTTTCATTTTTCACATTTCGAGTTAAGTTAGCAATCTTGTATAAGTCCTAAACCTTATGAAATTGATAATTACACACTCAACATGGGATCAATACTTTAGTCACTTTATGTTAGTGAATGATGTTGTGCACTTAAAGTTTCTTGGCGTTGGTTCTGGGAAGTGATAATGATGATATTGACACGATTCATTTGGGCCTATGATTTAGACTTGTTTTCTTTGTAGTTTCTATAGTTTGGTTGTAGGATAATTCTAATTCTTCCTCCTTCTTAGGATTTCCTTTCCCTTCCATTGAACAAGCTTAGAAGAAAATCAAGATAACAAATAACTAATTCCTCATGATTCTGAAGTAAAAAGAACCTTTAGGCAACATAAAGCACAAGCTAGAGTGATAAATCCACCTAATCCAAATGATCCCAATCCGACCCAAAATAATCAACTTCCTCCTTCTCTTATTAAGGTCATGTGCAATTACATGTAGCCTGTGATCAATCAATATTACATAGGCATAGTGTGATTAATCATTCATGCTAATAAATTTGAATTAAAACCCACACTAATTAGTACAGTCCAATAGAATCAATTTGGGGGCACATCCTGTAAGGACCCCAAAAATCCTCTTGCAAGCTTTATGCAAAAATGTGATATCGTCAAGATGAATGGGTTGTACGTCTAAGGATCCGATACACTTGAGTCTCCTTTCTTTTTCCTTGAGCAATAGTGCTAAATACCTGTTGCAACGCCTTCCTATTGCAAGTGCAAATGCCATTCAAGTAATAAACAAAACGAGTAAAGAATTGTTCCCATGAGGAGTACGTAAGTACCAATATGATATAATTCAAGATTTATTCATGAAAACTGAATTGACTCGAATTATGGAAAAAGATGTTACGGAAAAAAAAAGGAAGGCAAGGACAACAAAACTAGAATATTTTGGATTGATTCAAATGATAGCGATTTTGGAAATCTTGTATTTTGTGAAGAATCAACTTTTGAGTTCTTTCAATAATAATCAATTTAATTGTCTTTTATTCCATGTGATATTCTTAAATTCCTTCCTAGGTTATTTCTAGCTCTAACAAGACATCACAATCAAATAATTCATGCACCCATAAATAGTATGCAATTATCTAAAATAAGAATTTAAGTTCTTTGAATAACATATGACTTGCACGCAATTAGAATTTCACTTTTGTTATTTTCCTGAATTATGTGCTCGTAGTTGTTGGTTCTAATCCAGGAATTTCACTTTCTTTATTCTTCCTAAATCAACAAATCAATCTAAGTGTAGCCAAGAGTTAGCAAGCATTAAGCACACAAATAAGAAGATTAAAAGCAAGAACTATCAATCAAAAGATTTCAAAAACTTAAATTCAATCACTCAATTACGAGCTCTCAAAAACATAATAAAATTTAGCCACTAATAATATTGAAAACCACACAAGGCATAATTTAAATCATCATCGTAAAGTAAAGATTCAAAAACACAAATATGAGGGCAAAAGAAATCTTGTTCCAAAATAATATGTTCACTTCACAACATTCAACCCTTGTAGTTTCAAGCCTTGAAAATATTGCAAAAATTAAAAGAGAAAAAACAATTTCTGGAACAAAACTGAAGAGGGAAGCTACCAAGCCTTCTCAATAAAGCCCCAGATATAAATATTTATATCTAGCAAGAAAAAGGTGAAAAAGTCTATTTCTATGTTGAGTTCTCGCGTTTATCTGTCTCTGCTCTGGCAGGCCACACTCTTTTACCTATAGCTTTCTTGTACCATTTCTGATTGACATTCAGTTTGGTCTATGCAAAATTCAATTCATTCTTCCTTTATCGTATAAAATTTCAGTTAAATTGGTTCCTAATTAAATTGTGGAGGATTTCCAAAGTTACAACTAAATCTTTCCTTATTAGTTGCTTACTTTTCGAGTTGGCTCTTTTTCCTCAACTTAAACTTACCTAAATTTTTTTTTTCCTACAAATTAATTGCTTTTCACCTAACCTCACTTCAAGTAGTAACACAGTAAAGTCAATGCCTCATATATCACATTCACTATACAACTCTACTAATTCATTAATGACATGATGACTCACCCAAAATTCATCAACATGCCTCCTTCATGCATTGAACTTCACACATGTGTGTGTGAATTGCCCATCCCATATGTTCAAGTGCACCATAAATAAGTTTATATAAACAATCAACTCTAGGCAACCTCTAGATGCAATATGATTATGGCTTAAGAATCACTACTCCATACGCCCAGATGTCATACAATCCTCCACTAATATAAGTGAGAGTATCAAGAGCGATCAATAGGACCTTATTAATCTTATAACGTCTGATCAGGTAATGGCTCACAAAAGAAGGGTGAGAACAAACGAAATTAAGAACTTGACAAAACAATGCATATATCTTGCTTTCTTCGAGCTCCTTTCTTTTCCACCTTTTTTCCTTCACTTCCCTTACACTTCTTCTTTTGTACATTCTCTCTGTTTTTTTTACCACTTCTTTCTACTTTCTTCTTTCTTTCTTTTGAGAATTTCTAATATTTTCTTGAGATATTTTGTGTCTTTTTACCATGAGTGTTTTCTTCTCACCCTTTCTTTTGCGGCATATATCTTTCTTTTGCTTTCTATTTTTTCTTCTTTCTACAATGCATATATCCTTTCTTTCTCCACCTTTTTCATGTTTTTTCAACCTCCTATCAATCACAACTATTTCTAACTTTTTTCTCTTTTTACTTTTTTCATCCCATGTGTAGCCAAGTTCTTATATAGTCAGTAGGTTAAGTGTATTAAGGCTTATCACAAGGTGGGTTAATGTGAGTACCAAGGAAAATATTCACAAAGAGTGGTCTTCTCCTTTCTTGCTCAATTAGGCTCAAAAAGGAATCCAAGGGATAAACTTTAAATTTTCAAGTGGTTTAAAAGTTTAGTTATTTGGTTTTTAGAAAAGATGGCCTAAATGATTTCCCTCTCAACACCTCACCTTAGATTTCGCCTTCGATAGTAATCAACCTAAGTTCTAAAGTAAGTGAGGTCACCCAAAGTGAATTAATCTACAGAAACTTTCTTTAGTATGGCAGCTATCCCTTGTATTCAAGGCTATGTGCTCAGAAATATAACGAATCTAATGCACTAAGGATTCACAATCGACAATTTAAGGGTAAGTTCATGTGATCACTAATGTTTTACCTAAGCATACATTTAAGTACTGGAAAATATCCTATTATCAAAATCTAAAACGTAAAAGCAAGCTCGAAGGAACCCCTATACCAGATCAATCATGATCCCCCATGATCCACACAAAGATACAAAAAGATAATGAAAAGAAAACATAGCCTAGAAAGTATGCACCATCACACCCTTGCCTAGTTCAATCCATGTTGTTGCTTTTTGTGGTGTGAAAGAGGAGAAAAGAATGCCATTTAGTTCATTTTACCACTTTAGGTCACCCATTTTGTCTCATCTTCCATAATTTAAGCCCTACAATCACAAAATTCTCAAATAAATAACCTAAACATCTATAAAAACAAAATAGAATCAAGAATGATACAATAAATGATAGCTTGGGTTGGCTCCTGAAAAAAGCTAAGTTTAACGTCCTTAGTCGATTAATATGATGTGGTGGGCTACAACAATTTCTATCCTTTAATCAATTGGGATTCATGTCTAAAATAGTGCTTTAACCTTTGTCCATTCACCACGAAAGTACTTGTTCCATCTAAAACTTCAACTGTGCCTGTGTCATGATCAAACACATTAGTGATAACCAAATGACACAAACATTTAGAGTGCAACTTATTTGGGAAGAATTTGAGCCGAGAGTTGTAGAGAAGAAAATTTTCACCAACCTCAAAGGCTTGAGAGATAATGTGTTAGTCATGCAACTTCTTTGTTCACTCTTTATAGATTTGGGCATTTTCATATGCATTTAGTCTTAATTCATTCAATTTATTTAACTGATTCATTTTCTTTTCACCTACTTCTTGTATATTAAAATTTAGAAATGTCATAGCCTAGTATGCCATGTTCTAATTCAACCGGTAAATGACATAACAATTTATATGGAGTCATCCCTATTGGTGGCTTGAAGGCTGTTCTATATGACCAGAGAGCGTAATTTAACTTAGATGCCCAATCCTTCCTAGACTGACTCACTATGGTTTCAAGACTTTGTTTAATTTGCCTATTTGACACCTTTATTTAACCACTAGTTTGGGGATGGTAAGGCTTAGCAACCTTGTGTGTGACTCCACATTTACTAAGCAATGACTCCAACCATCAGTTATAAAAGTGGGAACCACCATCACTAATCAATGCTCTAGAGGAGCCAAATCTAGTGAAATGTTTTTCTTTAGGAATTTCAAGACTTGTTTGGCATCATTAGTAGGGAGAGCCACTGCTTCTACTCATTTGGACATGCAATCCACCACCACCAAGAGAAACTTGCAATCTAATCATAGTGGAAATGGTCCCATCAAACCATTCCCCTAAACATCAAATAACTCACAACCTCGAGGATATTAGTTAGAGGCATCTCATTACGCCTAGAGATATTACCTAACCTTTGACACTCATCACATGACTTTACAAATTCAAAGCTATCCTTATAAAATGTTAGCTAATAAAAACCTATTTGAAGTACTTCGAATGCCATTTTGTTAGCACCATAGTGATCTCCATATATGCCGAAGAGTGGCATTGCTCAAGGATGCTCTCAATCTCCTCATCCAACACACATCTTCATATGATTTGATCTGCACAAAATTTATACAAGTAACTATCATCCCAAAAATAATGTTTAACTTCAACAAAGAATTTCTTCCTTTGTTGGAAATCACAATCAAGGGGTATGATTCCACTAGCCTAATAATTGGCTACATCGGCAAACCATGGAGGTTGAGATATCAAAATATTAAACCATTGTTCATCAAGGAATCCCTCATTAATATCACTATATCAAAAGGTATGTTTGAGGGTTCCAATTGAGAAAGGTGGTCATCAACTGTATGCTCCAAGCCCTTATTGTCCTTGATCTCTATATCAAATTTTTACAGTAGTAAAGTCCACTGAATTAATCAAGGGTTAGATCTTTTTTTTATCAAATAAGAATCTAATGGCTACATGATCATTATAAACAATGGTTTTGGAGCTAATCAAGTTAGGGTGAAATTTATCAAAAGCAAACACCATCGCCAAAAGCTCCTTTTTAGTTGTTGCATAATTTAGTTGGGTGCTATCTAGTGTCTTGCTTGCATAATAAATCACATGCAACTTCTTGTCTTTCTTTGACCCAAAACACGTCCAATTGCATAGTCACTTGCATCACACATGAGCTCAAAGGGTAAACTCCAATTTGGTGGCATAATGATGGGGTTGTCATTAGCTTCTCTTTTAACCTATTAAAAGCATCCAAACACTCATTAGTAAAATTAAAAGGAATATCTTTACAAAGTATATCACAAATAGGTTTGGAGATCTTCGCAATGTCCTTGAAAAAGCACCAGTAGAACCCCATATATCCAAGGAAGCTCCTCACACCTTTGATTGAAGTAGGTGGGTGCATATTCTCAATGACCGCTACTTTTGCTTTAGCCACTTCAATTCCCTACATGGAAATTTTGTGACCTAAGACTATTGCTTCTTAAACTAGGAAATGACACTTTTCCCAATTTAGTATAAGATTACTCTCTTCACACCTTTGAGCACAAGTGACGAATTATGCAAGCAATCATTAAATGAATATCCAAAGATCATCCACAGAAATTTCTATGATATGCTCAACCATGTCAGAGGAAATTACCATCATGCATTGCTGGAAGGTTGCAAGTGCATTACACAACTCGAATGGCATCTTCTTGTAGGTAACATACCATATAGACATATAAATGTGGTTTTTTCTTGGTCAGTGGAGGCTATGAGAATTTGTTTGTAGCTCAAATATCTATCAAGAAAGTAGTAGGGGTGCCCAGCTAACTCTCAAACATTTGATCAATGGAGGGTAAGGGAAAGTGGTCTTTACGGGTGGCTTTATTTCACTGTCTATAGTTTATACACATACGCTAACCCGTGACTGTACTAGTGAAAATTAACTCATTGTGCTCATTCTTAGCCATTGTCATCCCAACCTTTGTAGGTAAAACTTGCACTAGGATGACATACTCATTATCAAAAATTGGGTAAATAATCCCAATGTAAAGTGATTTAATTACCTCATCTCTAACAACTTCATATTTGGGTTTAACCTACATTGATGCTCCCTACTTGGTCTACAATCTTCTTCCATCAAAATTTTATGCATGGAAATAATATAGCTTGTACCTTTAATATCAACTATGGTCTACAAAATAGCTTTTATGTGTTTTCTTAGCACACTCAAAAGTTTTTCTTCTTCTTCCTTGGTTAAATTTGTAGCAATGATTATAGGAAGAGGAGATTTTTCACTAAGAAACACGCACCTCAAGTGTGTTGAAGTTGCTTCAATTCCATTCAGAAGGCACTTTTGTGGTTGGTTTAATTATTTTTGTTGTCTCACCAAAATGCCTTAAATTCTTGACTGGCCTAACTCACTCTCGCACTTGCACTTCATTCACCACCTCCTTGGCTTTTAATTCAAAACTAACTTTGGTACTAAACAAATTAGTAAGATTAGTGGACATTTTCATGTAAGAGAGGATACACTTATCAATAGCCTGAGCAAAAAAGCAACAGTCATTAGTAAGAGGTAACTTAGATGATCTAAATTTAGTAAACAACACCTCCTCATTGCCTACTTGCAATGTCAACTTACCTGTGACACGTGCTCTACCTATGGCAAGGAATGGACACCTTAATATAAGAGGGATTTCTTAGTTATCCTTTATGTCAAGCACTACAAAATCAATTGAGAATATGAACTTATAAACCTTGATGAGCACATCCTTTATAACACCTAAGGGAGTCATTATTAAATGGTAAATAAGCTAGATAGACATTCTTGATGGCTTCTTTCTCCAAGCTCCAGTTTCTTGAAAAGAGACCAAAACATCAAATTATTACTTTTACCTAGATCACACAATGCTTTATTAAATTTCACATTGCCAACATGGCATGGAATTGTGAAGCTTCTAGGAGCAGTGAGTTTTTGAGGCATTTTGTTTTGAATCACCACACCACACTCCCCGACTAAATACACTATCACATCAAAGTCAACCTTTCTTTTCTTCGATAGAATTTCTTTTAAGAATTTTGCTTAGCTTGGCAAATGTGCCAAAGCTTTTGCAAAGGGGGTGTTTATGTGCAATTTCTTGAACACAATTTCATAAAAAGTTTTATTATCTTTTGAAGGGCTTAATCTTTGTAGATATGGAATAGTAGGTTTATAAGGCATCAAAGGAGGAGCAGGAGTTTCTTTTGGTTCGTGAGAATTGGGTTCTTCACTCTCTTTACTCTCTTCAACTTTCTCACTTTCATGAAATTCAACTTTTTCTTCTTATTCTATTAAACTTTTCTATTTTTCCTTATCTCTGATAATCTTGAGCCCTATCAATTCTTTACTATTCTTCAATGTTATAACTTTTATATGTTCCTTTGGATTAGGCTCAGTATTAATTGAAAAAGTGCCTTAAGGCTGAGTAGCTATTTCTTTAGCCATTTTCTCCACTTGTTGCTCTAGATTACGGAGAGAGGCTTGCTGATTCTACAAGATGCTATCAATTTAAGCTATGTAATAAAGTGTGGACTTTGCAAGATTCCCAATCAGATACTCGAGAGATGATTTATTTTCTTATGAAGGGAGAGGAGGTGGAGGTGGAGCTTGATATGAACCTTTTTGTTGCTAGAATCCACGTGGCATGGTAGGTGAATTTTTCCAAAAGAAATTGGGATGATTATGCCACCCAAGATTATATGCATTGGAGAATTGATTTCCTTGTCCCTTACCTTAACTATTTGCAAAATTTGCTTGTTCCACAATTGAAGGGGCTCTAAAGTAAGTAGAATTACCAGCTTGGCATTCTTGTGTAGGATGTGGTCCTTCATACATATCACAAGCTTAAACATAAGACACTTGTTGGATTGATCCTAACTTTTTAAGTTGCTTAGTAATGAGATCAACCTTCCCAGAGAGAGCATTGAATGGATCTAACTTAAAGGCTCCGGCAAATCTCTTTACAAAATTTGTCTCATTTGGTTATTGATATGAGTCGGTGGACATCTCCTCCAACAAATCGTAGGCCACTTCAATAGTTTTGCTCATGAGAGAGCCACCAACAGCAACATTAAGGATGGTTTGAGTATGGGAATTCTTTCCACTGTAGAAAAATTAGATTTGCAACCAATCGGCATAGCCATGTTGAGGACATCTCCTAAGAATATCTTTAAAATGCTCCTAAGCTTCATACAATGGCTTAGATTCTGATTGATTGAAAGTACCAATTCTAGTATAAAGCTGAGCAATTATAGTAGGAGGACAGAATTTTGCAAGGAATTTATTCACCATTTCCTTCCAAGTAGTGATGCTACCAGGTGGAAGGCATTGCAAGCATTCTCTAGCGTGATCGCACACAAGGAAAAAAGAAAGAGTCTTGGGCCGATTGTGTCCTCAAACACCGCATTCATTTTGATTGTAACACATATTTTGATGAAGCTCCTAAGATGAGTGTTGGGGTCCTCAAAGGTCATGCCCCCAAATTGATTTTGTTGGACTATGCTAATCAATGTGGGTTTTAGTTCAAAATTACTGGCATGAATAGTCAGTCACACTATACCTGTGTGATATTGATTGATGATAGGCTATATGTAATCTCGCATGCCTCTCACACGTAGGTGAGGAACATGATCAGTTGAGGGAGGATTGGGATTATTCAGATTTGGATTTTGTGGATCCATGTTTTCTTTAGCTTGTGCTTTAAGTTGTTGGAAAGTTCTTTCTATTTCAGGAACAAGAGGAATAAGTGCTTTGCTATCTGGATTTTCTTTAGTGCTCATTCAAAGGATAGGAGAGGTAATTCCAAAGAGGGAGGAGAGATTGAAATTACCCTACTAAACTCAATTAAACTAGAGAAATAATGAAAAATAAGTCCTGATAGAAGACCTGAATGTATCTATTTAATATCACCATGACTCCCTGATAATGATGCCAAAAACTTGATGCATTGCAAGTGCACGATGTCGTTCAAGTAATTGACACTAAGTAAAATATCGTTCCTACGAAGAGTACGTGACTACCGATATAATATAATTCAGGACTTATTTAGGACAATAGAATTGACTCGAATTATGGAAAAAGACGTTACAGAAAGCTAAAGGCAAAGACTACAAAATTGGAATACTTTGGATTGACTCAAATGATTGGAATTCTAAGAATCTTGTATTATCTGAAGAACTAACTTTTTGATTATTTTGTTAGTAATTAATTTAATTGTCTTTTATTTTGTATGTTATTCCTAAATTCCTCACTAAGTTATTTCTTACTTTAAAAATGCTTCACAATCAAATAATTCATATACCCATAAATAACATACAATTATCTAAAGTGAGAATTTAAGTTCTTTGAATAACATATGACTCGCACACAATTAAAACTTTACTTCCATTATTTTCTTGAATTATATGTTCTTCCTTGTCGATTCTAATCCAAGAATTTTACTTTCGTTATTCTTCCTAAATTAACAAATCAATCTAAGTGTAGCCAAGACTTAGAAAGTATTAAGCACACAAACAAGAAGAATAAGAATAATGACTATTAATTGAAAGATTCTAAAAAGTTAAATTCAATCACTCAATTACAAGTCTCCAAAAATAATCAAATTTAGCCTCTCATATCATTGAAAACCTCACAAAGCATAATTTCAATAATTATCACAAAGTAAAGATTCAAAAATACAAAGATGACCGGAGAAGAAATCTTATTCCGAAACAATGTGTTCTAAATGTGTTAACTTTACAATCTTTAATCCTTATAGTTCAAAGCCTTGAAAGTCTTGCAAATATTAAAAGAGAAAAAAACTTTTTCCAGAACAAAACTGAAGAGGGAGGCTGCTAAGTCTTGTCAATGAAGCCCCAAGTATAAATATTTATATCTAGTAAGAAATGATGAAAAAGTTTATTTTTATGTTGAGTTCCCATGTCAGTCCACCTCTGCTCTGGCAGGGTATATACTCTTTTATCTGTAACTTTCTTGTACAATATTCGATTGACCTCTTGTTTGCTCCATTTAAACGTCAATTCATTGTTGTTTCATTATATAAAATTTCAATTGAATTGTATTCTCCATAAAACAGTGATGGAATTCCAAAATTACTGCTAAATCTTTCTTTGTTAGTTGTTTACTTTCCAACTTTGCTCCACTTCTTCAACCTAAACTCTTAAAAAAAAAAATTACCTGCAAAATAACTATAAAAAACACTTTCTTAAACCATAATTATACATGACTCAAATAATTTAAGCTCAATTCCTATAAATCATACAAAATTGATCTCATTGCCATGCATCTTGTAAAGATAAATTGAGCCAACAAATAGCTTATATTTAGGCTTTTGATATGCGCAACAAACCCTAACATACATATAGAGGACAAGATGGCAATTTATCTTATTCAGGAGCCCTTTTAGCTGCTAAATGAGCAAAGTTTGCAAATAGTTAAGATAGGAGACAAAGGAATCAATTCTTTAAAACATATAATTTTGGACGGTGAAATCACCTTAACTTTTCATAAAAAGACTTACGTGCCAGACCTCTTAGATTTCAAGGATAATAATCCTCATATCAAGCTCCAACTTCTACTCCCTCAAAGAAAAAAGAAGTTATTCCTGGATGATTTGATTGCGATCCCTGCAAAGTCTACACAGGATTACATGGCTTAAACTAACTAACATTATTTTACAAAATTAACAAGCTTCTCTTTAAAATTTAGAGCAACAAGTAGGGTAAATAATTTACTACCCTCAAGATTCCTTTCTTAGTAACATTGAGGCCATTGTAGAAGAACACATGAAAGCCATAACCTTTAGGAGTGTTTAGGAATTGAAAGAGCTCGAGATCGGGAGAAAGAAAGAAGAAAAGAAAAATCAAGAAAATTAAGAAAAAAATTTTGAATTTTATGAGAGCAGGAAAGTTGAAGAATGTAAGGAGACTACAAAATCTAAATTTTAAGGATAAAAAAGAACCTCCTACTACTTGGGGGCCCTATAGACCTCCTATTTTAATCCACAAAGATAGTCCATTTAGTAGAGGAGTGCCATGCGATGATCCAAAACAAGATGCTTCTAAAACTCACTAATCCTTGAATTCCATGCCATTTTTGTAACATAGAATTTAATAAGGCTCCATGTGATTTTTGTGTAAGTACTAATTTAGTGCCTCTTTCTCTTTTAGAAAATTCAGATTTTGAGAGGCGAGGCCCATAAGAATATCCATCCAACTTGCTAATCATTTAGTGAAATTTTCCTCGGGAGTCGTGGAGGATGTCCCAGTAAAAGTTGATAATTTTTTACTGTTAATTTTGTGGTTCTTGACATGGAGATGGATTCAGAAATGCCACTTATTTTGGATTATCGATTCCTAGCTATAGGTAGAGCTATAATCAATTTCACCCTTAACGCTCAAGTAAGCAATAAATATGAAGTACTTAAAATGTTTAGATCTTTGAAGTTACATCTTATGAGTAATTCTTATTTTGTCATTGAAGCAATTGATGAATGCATTCTTACATTCTTGAAAAAGTCCACTAATCCTACTAAATTGGTAAATGCAAAGGTGAGTTTTAATTTAAATGACATGGAGGTGGTGGAGAAAGTTCAAGTGCACAAATGGACTAGGTGCTTATGTACCAAAGTCATGGAACCATTGATAAAGGCGCTTCCCAAACTTCAATTAAAGTAACCTCCAACTCATTTGAGGTACATGTCCCTTTGTGAGAATTTTACCCTCCTTGTTATTTATTGCTGTAAATTTGAGTGAGGTAGAAGAGCAAAAACTTCTAGGTGTACTAAGAGAACTTAAAAATGAAATTGGGCGGACCATAGCAAATATTAAAGACATAAGTCCTACTCCTTTGATGCCTAAAATTCTAATGGAATAAGATTGTAAGCCAAGTAGAGAACATTAGTGTAATTTAAACGAAAACATAAAGGAAGTTATTAGATTTTGAGATTATTTATTGATTGATTTAGCCCTATGCAAGTTGAATGAAAGAGGGGTGGGATGATAGTGGTGAAAATTAGCAAATTGACTAAGGCCATTCACAAATATCACTTTCCCTTGCCTTTTATAGATTAAATGCTTGAAAGATTTGTTAGGCACCATACTATGGTTTATATATATATATATATATATATATATATGTCTCCATAGTCACGCACTGACCAAGAGAAAGTTCACATGTCCCTATTGTATGTTTGTCTATAAAAGCATGCCATTTGGGTCGTGTAATGTGACTACATCTTTCCAGTGATGCATGATGGTTGTTTTCGCTAATATGGTTGAATATATCAATGATATTTTTATAGATGACTTTTGGTCTTTGGTATTCTTTTGATAATGGCTTATATAACCTATTTCATTTGCTTCAAAGGTGTGAGAGACTAATCTTGTATTGAATTGGGAAAATTTTCATTTCTAGGTTCAAGAAGAATTAGTCTCATGCCACAAAATTTCTATGTAGGGAATTGAACTAGACGTGGAAAAAGTGGTAGCAATTAAAAATATGCAATAGCCTACTTCCAGGAAAGATGTGAGGAGCTTTATTGGACACACAATGTTATTTGATACTTCATCAAAGACTTTGCAAATTTTTTTAAGTCTTTTAGTGACTTACTTTGCTATATAATATCACTAATTAGTGTTTGGATGCATTTAATAGGTAGAAAGAAAAGCTAGTAACCACCCCATCATCATGCCACCTAAGTGGAGTTTGCCCTTCAAAATCATGAGCAATGTGAGTAATCACATAGTTGGAGTTGTTTAGGCTAAAAGAAGAATAAGAAGCTTCATGTGATCTACTATACTAGAAAGATGTCGGATAGCCCTAGTTGAATTATGTGACCATTGTGAAGGAGCTCTTTACAGTGGCATTTGCCTTTGATAAACTTGGCCTATGCTTGATTGACTTAAAAACTATTGTTTATATTGATCATGCTACATTAGATTCCTGTCTGACAAAAAGCACACTAATTCTTAATCAATTTAATAGGTTTTACTTTTCCAATAATTTGACATTGAAATCAATGATGAGAAGAAGTAAGGAGAATATAGAAAGCCAAAACCTTTCATTAATTATAGTCCTCTTACGTGGCCAAGGGTGAAAGAGAAATTAATGAAGGTTCCTAGATGAAGCATTGTTTGAGACTTCGACATCTTAGTCTCCATAGTTTGCTAACATAGCTAATTACTTGGCTAGCAAAATCTTACCTCTTGATTTAGACTCATAACAAAGTTCTAAGCAAATCAAACTATTAGGAGGTATAAGTTAGGCAAGGAAATTTAGAGCATTTGTGTACATTATCAGTATGCGGCGTATGAAGGGCACTGTGTAGTGAACATGACAACATTCAAGTACTTCATAGTGACTTTCATACACCAAAATTTTATAAAGATACCGTTGAGTTTGAAAATTCATGTTAGATATGCCAAAGATTGGGAAATATCTCTAGGCAAAATGAACCGTCTCCTAACTAATATCCCAATGGGTTAAAACTGATGCTCTCCTTACTAATGATGCCAAACAAGTTCTAATATCTCTTAAGAAAAATATTTTCACTAGATTTAGCACTCATATAACCTTGATGACTTCTGTAATAGATGATTGGACTCATTACTCAAGAAATATAATTAACACATAGGATAGGCACACCTTATCATCTATAAACTAGTGGTCAAGTAGAAATATTAAATAGACAAACCAAAAAATCTTAGAAGCCGTCTTGGGTCAATTTAAGAAGGATTGAGCATATCAACTAGATGATGCCCCTAGGCATGTAAAACCGCCTTCAGGACTCCTATAGATGTGGCTCCACATATGTTGGCTTTTAGCAAAGTTTGTCATTTGCTTGTTGAATTAGATTACAAGGCATATTGGGCAATTGAGTTTGTAAATTTCAAATTATATAAGGAGCGGACAGGGAAGTTGTGTGATTCATACATCATCTCTCAATCCTTTCAAATTGGTGTACAAGTGTTCCTTTAAAATTCTTGGCTTAAATTCTTTCCCAGTAAGTTGCCACATTTAGATTGATTTATAAATTTGGAAATAATAATGAAAGTGAAATTCATTGATTAAAATTAACAAGAGGACAACTTAGAAATAATGAAAGTGTATAAATATTGTAAGGAATTCACGAATAACCTAAAGGATTCTAAACAATTAAACTAAATACCAATAAAAGAATTACAAGATAATTCTTCACAAAATACAAGATAACCAAAACTCAGATCATTTGAATCAGTTTAAAACATTTCCAGTTCAGAGTTTTTGTCTTTTCTTGTATTTTTGTGGAATTCTCTTTCATATTTTGAGTCAATTCAATTGTCTTAAATAGGTCCTTAACCAAATTATACAATTACTTACTCCTTTTCATGAGGGCGATACTCTATTCACTATTTCTTATATGATTGGAATTATGTACTTGGAAATTACCATTATTTTTATCAAATTTCATAATTTATTTAAAAAATTATAACTCAAACTCCGTGGCGTAAGCTAACGCAATACCTCGTCACCAATGAGATTACTGTTGATCGGAATATTGTTGGATTAATTACTTCAATATACCACTTCAGATCTTTAAACTTAAATTGTCTTGTCTTAACAAAAGTGCGTTAAGTATATACAGTTCAAACTTAAAAGCATCTGAATTCGTTGGCTCGATCACTGAAACTTCTTTTAAAACTTTTAATATCAACATTACGGTTGTGTTTCGAGAAAAATAGATCAACCTAATCACCAAGTCTGAAATGGCGACAAAGTGGCTGCTAAATCTCCTTGACAAGAGACCCAATTTTCTCCCATTATTGTAATGTGTGGATATCAATATTCCCACTTAAAGTCCTTGCAAATGCCAAAAAGTCGTCTGCACTAGTAAGTTGTCAAGTCTTTGCTTATGTTGTGTAGTGCCTTTTCCGAACCTTATTAATAAAACCATTGAAATTGTAAGATTAGGACAACGATGTGGGAGACTTTGATGCAGCTCTTGCCAAGTGGTTATGAATGCAAGCAAAAATTTTATTGTTAAGTAGTCAAAGGTGCATTATTAAGGTATTATTTTAATTATGAAACAACATTTGACGATTTAAACTATCTAGAGTCAATTGGGATTATCCACACATAAATAATTCATTTTTATAAAATCATAAATGACTAAAAAGTAGCAACATTTATATCTTTATTAAATCCAAACGGTCAAACTCAGACCCAACACAAAATCTTGCAAGCACTCCAACTTATTCGATTATATTGACTAGGTTTAATTGGAGGTTTTGGTGACAGATTGAAATAAAAATTATGTTTGGAGATAACATTTGAATGAAAGATGAAATTTTTTATTATGTTTAAATTTGTTTGCTTGTATATATAATGTACAATAATTATCGGATGATATAAAGTTCATAAGAATAATGATTGATTTTTAAAATATATATATATGAAAATGCGAGATATCTACATATATAGTGATTTATTTTATTATGAATAAGTGCAATAATTGAATTTTAAGTATGTGTGTATGTAATAGAGATAATTTGATTTTGAAATTTAAATGAAAATTTTGTTAGTAAGTATAAATTTTAATAGGATGAAAGGAGTTAAGAAGATCTTCAACCAACATAGTCACCGTTCTTTCTTGAAGTCTACGAAATATATCTCCGCACACCTGTCTTCCTAACTCCCAAAATCTTCTTTCCTCCACCAAGAAAGATCTTATATGGAATATATTTTTACACTTACGTGAAGAAAAGTATTAAACGTAGTTAATGTGGGTCATCTTGGTATGATTTGCATATAGCAACAGCGGTGGAATGACGGGACAAGTTGGAAGAAAAAAATTTGAAGCCCAAAAAAGGCAGAGCCAAGATACTGAAGGTAGTAGCTGTTTTGCTCTCCGTATATAATTCCTTCATATCTTCATTTCTCCTGTATCTAATGGTTAACTCATTTGAGTATTTGCATTTTATCAGTGACATAATGTATATGATGAATAAAAATTGGATTAGAAAATTCAAACTTGTTGATAGGATCACGACAAACTCTATAAAGTTCTCATCTTAATATCATTGCGTCACTTGGTATCTTAAAGAGGAGATGAACATGATACCCAACTCAAAAAGAAGCCAAGAGTGTTGCAACATAATCCGGATGCCAATGCCATTAAGTCTCCCACAGTGTAGGTATATTTGAAGTTCAAACCAATCCAAGTGGAGAAAATTTCCTCTGAACCGTTTCATTAGGATGTATGAATGCATGCACAATATTGTACATCTAAATGAGTTGACTTGACTACAAATATTTGCACGACAAGAAGTAACAGCCAATAGAACAATAACAACAACAATGAAGACATTCTTTTTCATTGGACGGGGATGCATGAATGTGGACGCAATATCGTACTTCTAATGAGTTGACTTGACTACAAATGGTTGCACTATACGCAAGTAATAGCCAATAAAATAATTTGCACAACAATCACGACACCGATTTCAATCATCGAGCGGTGGCTAACAATTGAAGATTTTTACTTATAAAGACTGACAATTCTTTCTCAAGCACACAGAGCTCTCAAGAATCAAACCATCACTTGCGCCTCTGGTCAGATAATCAACTCACTGGAAATGGCTGCATCCATTCGGATCAAATTATCCCCAATTTTATTTCTTGCCATTTTCTTCCCATATTGTGAAGCTGATCTTCGCCACCCCAAGGAAACACAGATGTCACTCTACTTACACGATTGGTCGGGCGTCTGGCCTAATGCTACTGTGGTTGAGATTACAGGCAAGCCTGGTGTGCTTCCTAACTTCACAAAGTTTGGGGCGGTCTTCTGCGGAGATGATTCATTAACAATAGGGCTGGACAAAAGCTCGACTCAAGTGGCGCGTGGCCAAGGAGTGTTCGTGACCTCCTCATTAGACGGGTTGAGAAGCCTCCTTCTAATGTCGATCGTGTTCACCAATGGAAAGTACAAGGGTAGCACCTTTCAGATACAAGGCTCGAATCCTCAATTTGAACAGGTGACGGAGGTGGCGGTGGTGGGAGGCACCGGAGTTTTTCGTTTTGCCCGCGGCTATGCCATTTTGGAGACTATTCGCTATGATCCTGCACTTCACTATACTGCCATTCGGTGCAACGTTACCGTGATGCATTATTAGAAATTTTCTCAATTTTTCTCGTTTGGAATAATACGATTGTCTGCCAGTTCGGTCTCCCTTTGATGCGACTAGTTTGGTGTGATTTTGTATTTGCTACGTTCTATGTTCCACTTTTTATCATTCAAATGACATAATTTTTAGTCGGTTGACTAACTCGATATGTGTGAATAATGGTTGGTGGTGTAATAACTGAAAACCTTGTACAATTATAGTAATAATAGTAATTTTATTAATAATAATGTTGAACATTTATTTGGAGTTGCGTGACAAAGGGAAATAGGAGTGATTGGGGGCTGGTCAACAAGGCCATAAAGGCTGATGATGGACTAAATTAGGAATGAGTTATCTGGTCAGAGCATGGCATCAATACAGGAGGGATTTTGGAGGCGGATGTTGGGTGGACTTCATGGCTGGTTGAGGCATATGTGAGATTGATTATAAGGTGAAGTTATGGCTGATAGGATAAACTTGGGCTGGTCAAAGCGTGTCATTAAGGTTCAGAGGTTTTGGTGCTGATGACTAAGTGAATTTTATGACTAATTGGAAGGAGATTTAACAAGTAACCATAGCCAAATCCATATACGTAAAGAGCACCGAGAGAGAGAGCTAGAGCAAACAAAACGCTTCCACTCAAGCTCCGCTGGAACCTGGTGCTAAAAGGAGAAGAGGAACACTTTCCACTCCAACACTTCGGTAAATCACTGGATCAAAACCTTTTATTTCAATTCGAATTATGTAGAAAATTAGGATGTTGAATTGTAGATGCGTTTACTTAGAATTTTCCATGCATGTATGTTCTCATGAATATACTAGTAAAAAATTCAAGAGTTTGAGCTAACACATAGGGAAATGACAGTGGCATATTCAATATTCAAACCATGAATGATCGTATTCATTAGTTAATCATATATATGATCATGAATAATGTTGTATTCACTCATAATGATCTTAAATGTGGATTGGAGTGAAGAGCTGCTAAGGAAACGAGCAAAAACTAGGTTATTCAAACTTCCAGGACAATTCAGATGGAATCTAGACTGATCCCTTTTGATCCAAGTAGTGCGATTGACAATGATCAATTGTAATTGGCCACGATCGTAAAGTTACTGACGTCCAAATCAATCTACTTACCTATGTGATCAATCCCAATCAATCTAGGATTAGAGTGATCGACTGAAATCGGTCACAAATGGACAATCGCAAAAATAGAATTCCTCAAATTGACCATTGTCGAATGACACAATCAAACCTAGTCAATCTGTGTGGCGTGAGCAACCATCATTGATCACAAAGGCTCTAGATCTTTATCCTAGAACTTCCATAAGATGGTTGCTGTGTTGGATGATCGATCTAGAACACCTCTAATCAATCATAGTCCTACTTGAATCAATCTAAAAGTGTCAAAATCACTTCAGAGCCTATTTTTCGTGATCTTTTCAACCATTTAGTGTTTCCATTGTACATCCACAAATATTCACCTTGAACATATGTAAATCACTGGTTATGCAAACAAAGAATAGAAAACTTGACAACTAAGCAAAAAAAATCAATTGGGATAAATGAAAATGCAAATTTGTGTAAGGGAGAATCACCATCCCAATTCAAAGATTAGGTTGCACTTAAGGGAAGTATAGGAGATGAATTTTATTGAATTTAGAAGTAAATGAGAACTCTTTTGATTGATAAGAACTAAAAGACCTATAATTGATAAATAATTGTATTAGGAAAGCTAATACTAAATAAGTAGGTCCATCCTGCTATTTTTCCAATTGCCTTTTGTGAACTGCATTTACCATATAAATAAATTTTTTACTATGTAAATGGGTTATCTTGCAATATTTCAACAATTGCTTTCCAAATATTTATTTTTTAAATTGTGAATTTTTATAAAAATGTATTTCTTCATTACATACAAATTTATTATTTTAACAAGACAGACCTAGTGTACGTTAGTTATAAAAACTCAAATTGCTCTTACTATAAAAAATTTTGATTGTGGACAAACATCAAAAGAGTTGAAAAGAAATACCAAAAGATTTAGGAGATTACCTAGAAAGAAAGGTTTGAACTAACATACAATGAAGGAATCTTACCTTTTTAGGCAATCAAATTAGGCATGATACCATGCATTTTCTTCAATCTTTTATGCTTCTCTTTCCTTCCTTGGGCTGACTGCAGCCTGGTCCCAAGACAGTTAGGCTAGGTAGAGGACCAGCTCTGTTTTTATGGCTTCAAATTAGTTTGCTTCTAATGGCTTAATGAATATATTTGCTTGTTGCTTTGTTGTTGTACCATAGTCTATAGTCATGGTGTTGTTCTCGATTAGCTCCCTAGTGAAGTGATACTTAATATCAATGTGCTTCATTTTGAAGTGTTGTAATAGATTTTTGTTAATGTTAATTGCACTTTGATTATTATAGAGAAGTCACTTTGGGATCATCTTGATACTTCAAGATCTCCTTAATTTAGTTAACTCAACATTTATCATAATCTACTTGTCATTTGTTGTGATATTTTGAATTGACTTTCTTTTTAAAATGAGATTCTCAATCTGTTTTGTCAACTTAATCTCCAATCCTCCACTAAATTTTTCAAACATGTTCCTCAAGGATTTCTTTGTTGGAAATGGTCTAAATTTCCTTGGTTAAGTGGTATGCATTTCTTCGATCAAAATATTTGCTCAATCCTAATATCTTCATGATTACAAAATTGTTAAGTAAGTTTATCAAATTATAATCTTTACATCTTGACAAATATTTTGATGACATGGATTCTACGTGTGGGCTATATAAGTATCAACACTTCATAGTGCCAACAAGGTACATATATATTTGTAATCCAACAAATGGCATGAATTAAATCAGCCTTTGATTGATTAAAAGTTGAATGACTTATGGTAGAAGTAAAAATTTAAAGAACTTGTTAAATTCGTTCGTTCTCCAAACACCATTTATATATGACTTATGGTAAAAGTATTCCATACTTAAATATATTAAATAAATTATTTGAAATTTCATAAATTTAATCAAAATATTAATTCTATTAGTTTTGGCACCACTAATATCTAGTTATTTCGTTCCTGTTTCCGTTAACAAAAGATATGATTATTTATCGCTGATAAAACTTTCCATTTCACAAATTAATAGTGGGAAGCAAAATCCACGGAGCTACAGTCGACAAGATTTTTCAGTTAAATTCACATTGTTATTGTTACTGTTATCCCACCAAAATATGGGGAAACTAAGAAAGTGGCCGTTAGAACATAACAATTATTTAAACTATTATGTGTTTTTTTCTTTAAGTGAAATTTTTTCAAAAGAGAGGTTGGAAGAAATTGGACTAAATTCTATTTTTTATATTGCAAAAACAAACAAATGCATAATTTTTATGAAACGAAGAAAATGTTAAAATTGATGAGGAACTAATTCTTGTTGATTTAAATATTTAAGTTTTTTTTGTTTTTTCATAGTGTTTGGTCGATCCACCCAAATTCGCTAAGAACTTGGAAAACATATGGGCCTAGGGCCCTCCAACATGAAGCTTTTTCCCCTTAAACATCTGGGCCTGGAAATGAAACTTTGGTCCCATCGGACCGTAAAGGCCCAACCAGTAAAATTTTATAAGCTCAGAACTCATATTTTGCCACAAAATGGTAAGGGTCAAAATTATATGTAGTCTTGTTTAATAGCAAAGTTCATATGCTACATAGAGTCCTAACTTCTGATTCAATATTATTCAAAACTTTCCAGCACAGTCGATTGATTATACTTTTGGCAATTGCTATGTATATTTTTGAAATTTATTTTTCTTATGCCAAGATATTTCGGTGTTTTTCTCAGAATGGAAATGTGATTACCATTGGGTAAATTGACTAATATTTTCAAAATTTTGTTTAGTGGGACGTGAACTTGTAACGCTGTGAAATGGTTCAACTGACTAATGCTTAGTTGCTAAATAAAAATAATATGGCAATCCCAATGACGAGTGTTGCATATTTGGCGCAGCATGATTAATGACCAATCAGATAATTCCATGCATGATGAGTGGATATACTTATTACGTGATTAATGACCAATTAGTTAATACTAAAAGTGAAATAAGCATATTATTATAATATCAACAATAAAGTACAATTATTTGAAAATGAAAATTGTATTAGAAACCTTATATAAAATGAGGGAGAAAGTAAAAAATTTGAAGAGAGAAAAATTAAAATAAATAAAATAAAACAAACATATAAAGAATGAAAATAAATATAAAGAAGGGAGAAACATTTTAGTCAATTAATATTTGACAATCAAAAAGGGTTACTTTACAACCCTCTGTTCTACAACACACACACCCACACACTGATAATTTTGACACACTATATGTGTGTTCTTAACTTTATACAATTAAAATCAATATATAATTATTTAATTATTATATTTTTAGTGTATAATTGTTTATTTTATACTTATGAAAAATATTATATTTAGAAAATTAAAATAAAAAGGGATAACATTGTCATACTTTAATTGAAGAGGAGTAAATATATAAATCTACCTAATGTAACCATACAAGACTCAAACTCTTAACATATATTAGTTATTCATGCTCACTTTATGCGTGTACATTTTAATTTAAAGTATAATACTTTTGTTACACATAAAATTAAAATTACTAAGTGGACAAAATAAAGAAATAAAGAAATTTGAGAAAAAAAAAGGAAAAACAAATTAAAAGTTGGAAGGGGAAGCAATTACAAATAAACTGTGTAAAAAAAATTAAAATTTGAGAGAATGAGAAGTTAAGAAGGCGTGTAGAAGAAAATATAAAATTTGATGGAGAAGTAGTACTTAAAAGTTGTGTTTTCTTGGTAAGTAAAATTACTGTATTATCCATAATCTAGTATAGCTTTGATTTTTAGGTGGGGAATTATTTTGGAATTACACATGGTGCAACAAAAAAAAAACTTAGCCATAATATATAGTATAGATATTGTATAAAACATAGAATAGATATATAATACAGTACAGATTGATTAAAGTCCAATCATGTAATACACTTGTCAAGTAATTAATTTATCCCTATTATCCCCCTCAAGATTCAAAAAATAATTTAAGTACATTAATCTTCAGCTAAATTATTTAAAATATATAAATATAATCGCTAAATATAAAGTTAATAAAATACAGGCAATAGTTCTGAATTAGAGCATGAAAGAATCAAATCAAGAATACAGGCAAAATCCCGCGAAGCAACAAACAAAACCTCGTAAAGTTCCAATAAATTAGTAGTCACAAACATTTCATGCTGCCAACGATGAAAGGGCATGGAAATCAAAAATAGGTTTGAATCGTCGAAGGTAATAATGACTTGGCCAGGATTAGCTATCCCGCAATGGCGGAGACAGTTGGCCGACAGCCAGCTCTATCCCACACACGAGAATCTGACTTGGAGTTCTCCGGTACTAAATGAATCTTCTCTGTCACATAGGTTTCACTTGTAATTAATAGCCATGCCTTCAAATATTCGTCACATGAAATGCACTAATTATTACACATGACAGGTCAGTGGGAGAGGGAAGACAGAGAGGATAGAGTGAATTTCGAGGGGATTAATTCCAAGTCGGAAAATCATAAGATTAGTCAAATTTACAGTAAATAGTCACAAACATTTCAAGTTGGCAACAGTCAAAGGGTATGGAAGGATGTTAGAATAGTCGAAGGTAATGATCTTGCCGGGATTAATTATGCTGCCATTGTAGAGGAGACAGTCGGCCTTATCCATCCGTCGGAAAATCTTAGGGTCAATGAAAGTGGTGGAAGCAAAGGCTGGACAGCTGATTTTGACATCATACACACCCTCCGAATGCCATTCCTCGTTTATTATTTGGACAGTGTATTTGGGTACGTGGAGGCTTGCAAAGCCAGATGGCCATTGGCATATACGAATTGCTCCTGGATTGCATCTGTGTGGAGAGAATAACCATCCTGCATTCCGTATTGGATGAAATTTAGTGCAAAAATTAAGTAGAGCATTTGGTATTTTTGTATCTCAAATAATTATAAATAATTAATTAAACTTGTATTGAGTTTGTGATTATATTTGTACTCGACAGATCACGAACCCCATTTTTTTTTTTTGGTTGGTGAATTTCAACATGGAAAAATAAAATAAAATAACATGTATTTTGGATTTTCGGTTAGTTGAGAAAATGTCCAACGAAGGAAAACAGAAAGAAAATACTATTACAGCTGGGTAAATTGATTTTTTCAAACAAAAAATGTGAAGAGAATGAAAAAAATAAAAAACAAGTACTGACACATGCTGTGATTACTCTTCACATTTTTTGTTCTTATCTTTCATGTCTCCATCGGTTTCTTCTCTCAATCACATTTTAATAACAGCTAACTAAGGAAAAATATTTTCCACTAAATTTGATTTCCTCATTGCTTTTCCTAAACAATGAAGCAAGTTTAAAAATTTGAGTTTCTTTAATTTTTTAATTTCTCTGTCATAGTGTTTTCCTTTCCTTGATAAAATGCATTAACAAATACAGTGAAAAAAAATTACATTTAAAAACTTCTTTCTGTAAAAATCAACGTGTAGATTTCCATGTTAATAATGTGAAGAATTGAGATATATACCTTGATATAAACGTATTGCATCCTAGCATCTCTAAATATCAAAACCTAAATCAAGAAGCTTTTAACTAGGAGAAAAAATAGCAATTGTAATTCTTTGCTCGACAGGGTAGTTAACTTAATCATTCTGAAGGATCAATACCTTAACAAATGCAAAGGAAACCATCAAACGGATACACAAGTATTGAGTAATACGTACCTGAAGTAGTTAAGGGACAAATAAGGAGAACCATGATGCTAAAGTAGAATTTGTCCGTGAACATCCTCCACTAATTACAGGCTGGGAGGGGTGAGGAAAGGAGGGGGGTTGCTGGGGTGGGGAGTGTATCTGTGTGGGGGAATGAATACACACTACCTTTGGTTTCGAGCACTGGGTTAACTATACAAACGAGGTTGTTGACACCTTAGCATCAGCAAAGATTGTCACGAGAGGGTTCCAGCTGTTTATTTTACACTAGCATTAAACTGGGGGTGTCGTGTCTTTGTAAGCGTTGGTGAAAGAATCTCCAAGCTCTTGGGTCTTGGTTTGGACAACGGACTTGGTTTCTTAGTATTACTGGTTGAATCAGTCATTTCAAATAACTTTAAAATCGTGTTCTCAAATCAAAATCGT
Source organism: Avicennia marina (assembly GCA_019155195.1). NCBI lineage: Eukaryota > Viridiplantae > Streptophyta > Magnoliopsida > Lamiales > Acanthaceae > Avicennia > Avicennia marina. Next base: position 3,156,172 of record CM032757.1, on the reverse strand, counting down.
CGGTTATCTATGTATGCAGTATCCATTACTATATAAAATGTGTCTACCCTTTAAAGCAATTATTTTTGTCATCAAAGTATAATTACAAAAATAGACTGGATCGACTATTTCATGTAACCCTTCAAAATGTTTTTAACCCATCTTCACTCCTCATGTTTTTCTTTTCATTTTTTTTTAAAATTTTTTTGTTAAGGTAGTTATTAATGACTATCTTAATTCAGTGCGTTTCTCTTTTTCTCTTTCATTTTATTATTTTCCTCTTTCAATTTCCTGTCGCATTGCATGTAAGTATATGGATAATGTATATGTGTCATGTTGCGTTTTTTATTATACTCAATTTATTTGTGTGTTTCTTCCTCCCTCTTCTTCCAATTTCTTTTTTTGTTGAATATTTTTTGTTGCTGTAAAAATGGAGTAATGGATTCGTGTACTGACAAATTAACACGACATATTTCTTGAATTGCTAATGCAAGGACTGTTATTGTGTACAATTATCATTTATTAAAAGTAGGTAGATACTTTTATGGTGTTTTTCTGTTCTAGAGCTTATGATCGTGGCTCATCATTGGAATTAATTTAAATGTTTTTTAGGTGATTAAAAGCACATCATACTATTATTGTAAACAATTATCATTTATTAAAAGTAAATAAATAATTTTTTTGGTACACACATCAAGTGCGCTGAAATGCCAATTAGAATAAACTAACAACTCGCCCATACAAATTCTAAAATAGTTTATCATGTGCGCATATAAAGTTGTAATTTTAATGTGTGTGTGTGTGTGTGTGTGAATTATATAGCATGTATGTCTTATTGTATAATTGAATTATATTACTTATGTATTTTGTTTTATAATTTATCATCTAGCAAAAATCACCTATTTTAGTTATAATAAAATAAATTATTAAATAATGCTATTTACAAAGTAATTTATATTGATTATGAGATAAGGATAAAGACAGAAGGAAGATACTAAACAAAAATAAATATAAAAAATAAAATTTATTTGAAAAGTGTGAAAGAAAAATAATATATAGAAGAAAGTCATTTTAATCTTTCCACATTAAACAAGTGACAATTACTCTAATGGCATGGTTGGTTCACATAAATGGAATAAAGGGGAAATTGAATAATTTAAAAGTAGACTGTAACAAGGGAAAAAATGACATGATTTACTATGTCTCTCACACGGTATGCACAAAAATGGGAATGATAATTAAGAATAGATATAATAAATTAAAGATAAATATTTTTTAATAAAAAACATTATTTCAAAATATTAATTTATTTTTGTTATATGATTATGCATATTTAGATATATAATAAATATTTAATATTTATACAATATCATATTCAATATTTGTGCTGCATACAAAATTATATATTTTTATGCATAGCAGATACTTGAACTGACACGTATAATTGATATTTAATTTGTTTATTGTAAAATAAATATTTATATAGTTTTTATTTTTAACTTTACATTGATATTAATTAAATGAAAAATAAACATTCAATTAATATTACTATAGTAGTTATCTTTATAAGTAATATACTAAATGTTTATGAAATATATATATTATCCATTATATTGTGTTTTTTTATTAAGTATACCAACATATGCTATATTTTAAAATATTTATATTATTGCTAAAAATTAATTTAACGATTTTATCTTATATATTAGATTGTGTTAACTTATATATTGTTGTTTAGGGATATTTGTGCGTGTGGATGCATAAATATGAATAAATTTTGAATATCTGTTAATTATATTACTAATGAAACTTATATAATATGCATACTGATAATACATATGCTAAATTAAGTATATAATTATATTTTATTCTTAGTTTTTATTTCTAGCATCTAATAATTAATAGTTAATTTCTAACTAAAGAAAAATAAAATATATGCTAAACATTTTTATTATGATTGAGAAGAGAAGAAGCCACCAACCAATTTATTTACTTAGTCCACAATGAGCTTTGGCGATTTTTTAGTTATAAAAATAATTAATTGTTTTAATGGCATTTTATATTTATGCTGGCAATAATATTCAGTTAGTTGATGAATTTCTACATAAAAATGTAACAAATACAACAGCTCAATTCATGAATTTTAAGAAATAATTAAACACTGTTAGATATAATTATTGACAAACTTAGTTATGGAAAGCTATTTAATGGATTCTAACATAAAAAAAATTAATAAATAAAGCATTACAAAGAAAATAATTATTGCTTTACAATCAGTGTTAAACGGTATTAACTTTAAATAATAAGACAATGCACAAATATTTATTAACCAAATTAGTTGTGGACAGCTTAATTGACGGATTTTAGCAGAATGTTTTTTTAAAAAGGATATTTTAAAAATATAACTATCGACATAAAAATTAATGTTGAATTTTGAAAACAATTATTAATTATTTTTATATCTTTTGGTATTGATACCTACCAATAAAGTTTTTTGCTTGATTGTTGAATAACATAAAAGAATTAACCAATATAATAGCTTAATTCAGTGATTATGAGAAATTATAATTATTGACGTAATTCTATTAATTTAATTGAAATTGTTTATCTATTTTTTGGTAAAATATGAATGCAATAGTTAATTTGTTCCTATATATACTCCTACTTAAATTAGTTAAGTAATAATCAATATTGATTTCCATTTACAAAATTACAAATTCATTCTATTCTTAAATAACATTTATTCAGAATGTTTAATAATGATTTATCAGTCGCCAAATAAGGCAATACACACACACACACACACTATTAGTATACCATATAGAATCTAATTTATTTTGTAGTTCTTAAGAAATACTAAAGTTAACTCGTAAATAAAGCCAATAATGAAATTATGATATATTTTTCTATGATTTATAGAAAATAATTTGGTTTGTGAAAAATAATTTGAATATAAAACAATCCAATTTTTATTCTTGGCTTTATCATGATTTTGAACAATGTTAAAACCAAATTCTACTTCTCAATTTATAAAAAAATATCTAATATTTCTTATTTCTATTTTGCTTTCATTTTTAGACATGTTCAAAATTAATTATTTAATTACTCCAATAAAATCAATTTTATTTTAATTAAATTTCTGATTCTTAGGAAACAATTAACTAAACTTTTAAATTAACATAATAATTAAAAATATGTGATATATTCTGTTTCAAATTCTTTTATTATAGTTTTAGACATTCTCAAAATTAATTCTTATATACTCTGCTTATTTTCATATAAAATTGTTCTTTTTTTTTTTTAATTTTACTTTCTTCATTTTATTTGGCTTTTATACCTACCAATGTTTATTTTGTTTCTAATATATTTTATTGAATTTTGTAATGTTATTTCTACCTCTTTCATTTTAGTTTGAGACATTCTCAGAATTTATACTTGTATAATGTGTATTTTTATATGAAGGTTTTTCTCTTAGTTTTACTTTATCTTTTGTAAACAGACACACACACACACACACATTACATTTACCTTTACATAATTCGTTTCCTAATATATTTAATTCCTTTTTAAAGTGATTTACTCTTCACTTTTGTGATCTAATTGATTTTACTCTAACATTAGTTTTTATTATTCTGTTTCATTTTTAAAAAATATTTTAAAAGTAATTTTAAATACATAAACATTTTTTACTTTTGCTATAATGGTTATTTGTATGTTTCCTATATTCTTATATTTGTATGTTTTTTCTGCTTTCATATAACATAATATCTTTTTGTTATATGATTCTAAACGTGAATTAACCATTTATGACTTCAAATGTCTTAAATTGCATTATCATCTTCTAAAACTTTAGCATCGGTTGCTTGCATAATATATATCCCAGCACACGCAGACACACACACATGATTATACTATATGCTTTTAATGTTATAAAATGTTTTAGGTTATTAAAATATATTTTATGGCTTATTCATTATATGTTTCTTAATATAATATATTGAAGTTTTCTTTAAGTGACATGTACCGGACATTTTTATGATCTTAATGATTTATATTTCATCCCCATATTTAGGGCTCATAAGAGTTCACTTTCTCGTTGATTTTTATTCACCTTTAAAGATATTAAGAGTAATTTTAGTTATAGTCATTCTCAAAATTATTTCTTGTGCACCATGTGTATTTTTCATGTAATTTTTTTCTTTTTGTTTTCTACCTTTATTTTAGACTATCTTTGTTAATTTTTTTTCTTTTCAGTGTTTGAGTGATCATATAATTTGACTTTGATATTATTTCATTAATCTATATTTTAAAATTTTTTAAATATAAACATTTAATATGTTGGTCAAACGATCTTTTGTATGGATACCCCACATTTTTTTTCCTTTTTTTTTTTTTTTGTTTTATATCCATTTTGCATTCATATAATATAATATGAATTCATTGCACATGAATTAGATAGAAATACTGTTGACATGGACGGGTGCACTCTGCACTCCATGTTTGTTCTATATTGAAACATGGTACCAACAACCAAGCAGGCACTAAAATAATTAATCAATACAACGTGAGAAGTGTTTAGATGTTCATTTGACCTTACCAAGAATGTTATTACTCAATTAATAGAGCAATTGTAAGAGATGAACACATAAGATTATTATACAATTCGCTGTAACCACACCTATGTATTTAGTACTTTGTCCAATAGAAATGAATCTATTAGAATCAAATAATTCTTACATAGCTTTCACAACTCAAAGTGGATCTCACTCAATCAAAACAACTTCCCCACAAACATGGAATCATGAATAGGTGATATCTTACAAGTCCTACTTACTAGAATAAGGATCAAATACCTAAGATCTCCACCCGTTCGAGGAAGTGAGCAATGTAGATGAGATACATAATTCTAGGACTCAATTATAGAAACTTCACTCAAGAAACTCAATACTTTCAATAATAAATGAATATTTCACTCAAGCTTGCCAAGTTGGCCACCGACACACTTCAAAATTTTGACAAATTCTGCTCGCTCACTCTTTCAACTTTAATGGACCATCTTTCGAATCATCTAAATAAGTAAATTCTTTTCTAATAGCTTTCTATGAAGTTTGGAATCTTCTTGATTCACCAAAATCTCCTTGATTCAATTAACACATGAGTATCCTTGTAGCAACATTAAGTTAACTTTCTTTTCAACATGGGATTCTTCACATATTCAAACTTTTAGATTATGAAAAATCAATATTCCCAATTTTCATTTGATATGATCCAATTCAATTTTGGGTGATATTCTAATCAAATATGATTAGACCTTCCCTTACCTAGATGGTTGAAATCTCTTCAAAATATTTGCACAATCCTTCCATATCTTCAAGATCACAAAATGGATAAGAAAGATTATCATAATAATATTGTCTGATTTTGGCAAATATTTTACGGATCAGCATATGTCTTCTACATAAGTACTAACACACTATAATGCCAACAATTTCTCCCTTTGAAATTATGTGGCATAACCCCTTATAGTTTTCATGTGACAACTCAACACACTCATTTACATCACCACCCAAATCCCAATTTTAAAACATGGTGTAGAAAACATTAAAAATGACTTTTAATTACTTAAGCAAAGTTAACATCACGCTAACTTAAACAAAGATAGCCTAAACATAGATAGGCCAAACGACACAATCCAATCGATGTTGCTATGTCAATGAGACGAAAAATAGGACAAGACTCCAAAAACACTAACAAAACTCCAACAGCATTGTCAAACCAACCCCTCTAAACTAAGGTAATGCCAACTAACCCAAGAGACATAACAGCAAAAAAATTAACTAAAAATGAAAATAGCTTCAACAATCATTAGGCGGACTCCCTCTACATCCAAGCTTCCCATTCCCTATTAGTCCCACAAAGTTAAGCCATAAGATCCCCCTACATTCCAAACTGCTTCTACCACTTCGCGGCACATAATGACAAACAATGATAAGTGAAGGAGGGAGCAAAACCAGTGAAGAAGTTAGAAATGGAATGATTCAGTCTTATTAATCCATCTTGTGGATGTTGCAATAGTAGAAGGAATTGAAGTTTTAGGTACTAGTAGCACACTACTCTGGGTGGAAATTTTTAGAATGATGATGGACTTATTTTTAAATTAGCAATTTCTAATTATTTCATGTGAAAATATTGGGCTTGATCAAGAAAGCATAAGAATGGAATATTGGTATATTAAGTTAATAGAATTTTGCCATGTAATTAAGGAAGGGAAGTTACCATATACTGGAGGCAGAATATAAGGTTTGAAAACCTAAACAATTCAGGTAAAATTCACATGAAACTTGGGAAATTATGTACATAATTTTTAGGTCATAAAATATATGGAATTTAATACCATTTAAACTCCTAACAATACCCTAGGTATAAATACTAATTTATAAGTGGAGAAACCCAATTTTGACACCAAAGAAGAGTTGATGGGTGTGCAGAAAGGTTGAGCAATTTTCTTGGCTTCTAAACACAGAAACTTAAGATAATTTTTACACCAGATCATTCATTTATCATGCATACGTGTAGGAACTACAGTTTTCATGAATAGGCACTAGAAAAAACATGAATATTGGGAGGATTACATGTGGATAGGTCATGGAGAGAGCATTCAAGACTTGTATATATGTGTAGGAATTATAGGAAGCATCTATTACCATACCACGTAATAATTTATGATACGTCTTGAATCTTTTCAAAAATTCTGAATACACTTGGGTTATGATTACTATAAATTTTAAGGCTTAAATACATGCCTAGAGACCTTAAGAAGAAATGAATATTCGAGTTTTGGTGATAAGAATGCAATATGGCATGAAAATCCAACCAAACAGTACCTCTACACACATTCTGCATTATGTCATGGGCGCTAGAGCGACAACGTATGCATGAGGGTGTCTAGTGCAATTGCGCATCTGGCCGTGAGACTTGAGGAGAGATTGCCTAGCTCAATCGCAAAACGAGACCTCGCGATTGCGAGGTTTGATCACAAGCATTGGACATATTACATATTTTGCATAGTTTGAACTGAAATTTTCAATTTTTAGATTAAATTAGACATAAATCCACTATACAAAACCTAATGGGACATGGAGAATAGTAACTGAGAGAATTTAAATAAAAATAAATGCGTGGGATGCACTTAAAATATTGAAAAGCATAGGTTATTAATTAAATCATATGACAAAATGGGGATTATGCATGTGATTAGTAGAAAACCAAGAGGCCATAGCCAAGGGACTTGATACCCAACAATGTTAAGCGAAAAGTAAGTGGTTACACCTTACCAAACTTATACAATTGCTTTCAAATTTGTTTGTGACACAACTGGATTTCTTGAAGTACTTGATTAAAAATTTATCTCTAAATACTTTTCTTATTTACAAAAGCATGTTTATAACTAGTTATTTTCATAAATTGAAATTATTTGTTATTCTAAAAACCCAGTGTGAGCTGTTTGCAAATGAATTATTTTAAACTGAACCTTTGGGAATCGAATATATGTGATAAAATATAATAGCCACTCATGTGATACTGACAAGTGTGAGGAACGAGTTACACCCTACCAATTGTGTAATAGATTAGGACCCGTCCAATTATGATGAAAATTGGGAATGACAGCGAATGAGCTAATGCATGGCCCCACTAATCAGGTTATAATAGATTGGAATACTTTTTAGATGGGGTTGAAGCCCTGACTGTCTAGTAGAAAGCCAAATAAAATGTGATTCTTTTTAGTCGAGATTAAAGTCTTGATTAGTGGAATGAGAACACGAAGTACATACCATTATGAGGTAGCTTAGAAATGAGAATATGTGGACCATGAGAGTGATGAAATAGAAAAGTTAATTTTGACTTGTCTCTCACTATTGTACTTGAATGCATTTAATTTTTATTTACTTATCTCTTTTGAAATTTTTATTTTGTGTAAAGTATATTTTGTAAACTCTGGTTTAACTCATTCAAATAAGAGAAACGACGGGTGTCACCATTTATTGGGTTTATTGTCGCTCACCACCATTAGCTAATGTTTTGCAGAGGAAATAAATGATGATGGATAGACCTGGGCTAGGTAGGAACAAGGACGAGGATTTAGCTATGCTATAGTATCATGATCGCTATTATTATTATCCATTGGGACACTATAATGTAATAGTTAGGTTTCTTATTCCATTGCATACTGGATTTCAGATATTAAATGGGTGTTACATTGAGTTCTTTGAATGTTTGCTATTTAATATTATTGAACTAGTTGCTTAGTATATTTTAGCTTTGGTATTTGTTGAGGTGATTCGTGAATACTATTGTGTCATAGTCCCAAGTTTGGGGTGTAACACGGGACATCTTTTTTAGTAAATGTAGCTTGTTCTGCTTCAGGCTCTAGCTTAGGTGATTGCTTATAGTCTTTTGATAAGGAGTCCTACACATTTTTCAATTTCACTATTTCCATCCATAATACAACTCTTTGCTCCTACAACTAAATAATCTGGGCAACGATACCACAAACAAGTCCCTCAAGATAATTTAGGGACCTTTCAAACTTGTTGTGTGAGGAGTCTACAGTCTAAGCCCTAGTTGTTGCAACAAGTGAGAGATCATTTACCTCACCACTCCTCATGAATTTACGATTGAAGTTTACATTGACAATTTTGGTCCTCATTTCAATTTGCTTAGTGGCAACCTTTTACTTTACTCAAATTTTGGATATCAAGGCTAGATGTGGTAGATCGGTGGTTGAGTCTTTTGACATAGCATGGCTAATGATGGTGTTGAAAGATAAGCTTTCCTATATCAACCATTCTTCTAGTGCCTAAGTAGTTGAGTAGTACAACCATGTCCTTGACAATAAAGTCAAAATAATCAAGAGAATCTTCAAATGGTGAGTTAAAACCACTGTAAGGCCTTCCTAACCTTTCATTTATCATTTTAGTAAAGAATTCAAAGATGTCTACTCTCACATAGACGTTTTCAAACCATGTAAATTTAAGCTCCTTAGCATCCTTCTTCATGCTTAAGTAAAATCCATGAACCAAAGTGGGATGGAATAGCATAAACTTTGTGACAGAATTAAATATCAAGATTTTTCAATACTTCAACAAAATCAATGTCCACATAACTAGAAATTTTGAGTTTTCTCTCGAGGGCAAATTTGTGTGTATTGCTATGTTAAGTTAATGTTTTATCTTTTTTAGTGTAGAAGTCTCATTTGTGTGCTTTCTTCACATCTATTCTAGACCCAACTATAGGTGACTAGTGACTACTTTCACTAGTTGTAGTCTATCTCCTCATGAAAGGTGTTCCTATCATAGGAGTTTGAATGGAGGCTCTGCTCTTTGAATACCTTAAACCTCTTAAAACTGACTTCAGGGTATCATCATCAGCCTCTTGGGTAGGTTGTATCATAAGTGTTCATACATCTCCTTCTTCAACTACACCGATTTCTAGCTATTGGCCTTTTATTGCAACAAGCTCTACCTCCATTGCCTCTTTAGTACATGCACTTCCCTGTTGGCCTTTTGTTGCAACTAACTCTACATCTGTGGTCCCTTTAGTAACTACACTAGCTTGTTGGGCCTCTATTACAACAAGCTCAGTTTCCAAGGTTTCAATATATTCCATTGTAGTTTCTTCAAGTGGGTTGGCTTCAGTTTCCTCCCCTCAATTGCTTGCTCCAACCCTTGTCTACATATTAAGTGAATCTTCCAATTCATCATTCAAGTCTAGGATGTATTTACTTGAGGGCTCATTTTTAGATGACTCAATATCTTCTCCTTCTTGTTCTACAGGTTGGTTTTCCTCTACAATTGATGGGTAGATTGTAATACCCAAAATTTTTAAGGTAAATAAAATGTTAACAAAAATATTTAATTTTCAATTATGGAGAATGATTAAATGTTATGGATTTAACTATATTCATCTATTTAATTAAGATGGTGATTAATTTAGTATAGAAAGAAATACACACATGTTTGTATGGGTCAAACATTACCAAAAAGATTGGGTGTGGACAATTTCCATGCTCATGGGAGAGGGAAATAAGAGTGATAAGGGCTAGAATAGGGTGGGAGATTGCAAGAAAATTGTTACCAAAGTTGAGAATGTCAAATATACCATATTTGCACCACTATACCTTTAGTATAAATACTCCATTAAGCTCTAGAGCTATGGAGGAAAAATAAATTCTCCCAACCAAGAAGGAGTAGTGGTCGTCTAGATGAAGAGGGAGAGAGAGACAGACAATTTTTGCAACACCCCAATGTGAGAAATTTGAGATAATTTTCTAGGCTAAGCTTTGAAGAATCAACACATGCTTCTAGGAAAAACTTATGCGCATGTTTAGGCACTAAAATATGAAGTCTTGTATGCCACATGTAGTTTAATTCATCAATGCATGAACCAAATTATGCTATGATATGTTGTACGTAGGAATCTTTATGAAAGGCGTGGTGTAGGTGAAATGATAGAATTTTGTGTTTGACAAGGGTTGCAAGCATGTAGTAAGCACCTGAAAACATGAGAGTATTAACTAAATTAAGCATTAAATGGAGATTGTGTATGATTGAATAGGGAAATAAGGACCGAAAATCGTGGTACCCAATAATCAGTTAGATTAAGTAACAAGTAAGTAGTTACTCCCTATCAATTTTTGAAACTACTTTCTAAATTGATTTTGTGATACAAATGAACTTTTACTACATGATGAATTTTTTTTGAATATTATTTCTATTTTATAAAAGCATGATTTTAACGTATTGATTTCTTGCAAAACTTGAAGTGATTTATTTTATGAAAAACTTGGATGAGTTACTTGCAATTGAATTATTTTAAACTGAATATTTTGAAATTAAAAGACATGTAATAAATATAAAAGCCTATCATGTGATGTTGACTATAGTGTAGGGACCAGTTCTCCCCACTTACTGGGCAATAGGTGAGAGAAATAACCCACTTAATTGAAGTTATAAATTGAGATATGTAACCCATTCGATCAGGATTGTAGATTGAGTAACATGACCCTTCTTAACTGGGGTTATAAGTTAAGGTCGTGATCAGTGGAAATAATTGAATGAAGTATGTATCACCATGAGCGGCCTAAGAAAATGAACGTGTGAACTATGTGAACAACAAGACGGTTTGCAAAAATTGTAAAACATTATGAATTTTTCTATAAACTATTTCAAATGTGATTTCTACTTGCAGATACAAGGATAAGGATCTAGTTTGAATTGCTTTAATTCCAATATCATTACTATTCATTAAGATAATTCCCATGTAATAGTTAAGATTGTTTCAATTCTGTTGCGTATTGAATTTTGGATATTACAATGGTTGTTACACTATTTTTCTTGGAGAATCATACTTGATATTAATGGATTTTGGATTAGATTGTTATGATACATGTTGGATCTGGTATTTGTTGAAATGATTCATGAATACTACCATATCATGGTCTTGAATTCGAGACGTGACATGTGAGCTATGTTCTTGCAGTTGCAAAAACTAGAAAAATGAGAGAAAACTTATTTTCATGCATACTATTCCCAATTTCATCAATTTTATGGCCAAAACACGTGTAGATACTTAGATTAGAACTTGATTAGGGATAAGCAACCTCAATTGAGAAAACCTTGGATCAGTAAACTCATACAATAGATAAATTGAAAATATGAGAAGAAGTTAATACTAATCACATAGGTTGCCTTCGAAGGCATTTAAAAATAAGATTCTCAGTTGAGTTAGGATTAAACAAAAAATTATTTTAGTCGTATAGGAAACTAGGAATCATTAGCCAATGAACAAACTGAATTGCAATCTAATAACAAGTAATTAGATAAACCCTGCTAACTTCTACAAATGTCTTCAAAAATACTTTTATGATACAAATGAGATTTTACTACCTGTATAAAATTCTTATTGAATCTTCTATTTTTTTATGAAACTTTATTTTTGATATGCTTATTTCTATGAAACTCGAGATGTTTTATCATCTTGAAAATTGGGATGTGAGTTAATTGCAAAGTTTTTTTGAACTAATTATTTTGGGACAATTTCTATATGATAAATGCTAAATATGCAACTCATGTTTGGAGACGACGATGACAATGATAGCGTAGAGGAATGAATTTTAATCTTACTAATCTAGTAAAATTTTAGGATCTGCCTAATCGAGGCAGGCACTACTAATATTTCACGAGACCCTCTTTAGTCAAGAGTATAAATTAAGACTTTGATCAGTAGAAATAGAATATGAGAATCTATAACCCATTAGCAACCTAAAAAATATGTAGAATTACATGATTTAATGAATTGTTCTAAAATTTTTGATATACTATGGCATTTTATTTTATGCTTTAAAATTTGTTTTATGAAAATTTAAATTTCCACTCAAATCTTATGAAAAACAAAAAGACTACTAAATCTATTTAGTGGACGATTTGTCGCTCACAATTTTCAAATGTCTCTTTTGTAGAGGAGACCAGCAAGAGCAAATGTGTATGGGGATGGTAAAGTTATAGGAAGATGGAAGATTTTAGTTTTATTTTTCTAGCAAATAAGACCTAATGGTTGTAATAAACTAGTTCATTTTATTTACCATTGCAAGAATGTATTAGACTTGTCGCTTTGGATTTAATTTACGTTTTATGGCTTAGTATGTTCTGATATTTTGGACTTTGATATCTACTAAAATAACTATCTCATGGGTACTACCTTGTCACAACTCCGGATTGGGGGAATGACATAGATTGTGTCTAGGAGTTCTGCATCTAAGGCCATGTCAAATGATATCATTGACAATGGTGCAACATCATTAGTGTAATCACCTTCACCATGTCTTTGTAGATGTTTAGATAGCTCACTATTAAGGTTTTCCTCCTACTCAACATGTTGTCCTCGGGTCAAGGTTGGGTTTTCAGTGGAGTACTATTAGCATGAGGGTTTCCTATGTTTCCTTGCATTAGTGTATAGGCTCTTGTGTGGGTTCAAGGTCTAATCATTTTAAAGTAATCTATTGTGAGGTAAATGGGGAGTTACACATTGTGTTTAAACACCAACAAACAAAACTCAAAATGTAAAACAATGGAATCCTTGTTCTTCACAAGTTTTTGGTGGGATAATCCTACATAGTGACCAAATTATTTAAAACATTGAAAAGCAACCCAAAAGGATCTAAAATATTATCAAGATAAGAAAAGAGAGGTGTTGACATCCCATAAAGAGCTCCTTCTTTTATCCAATCACATCACATAGATGCGATGTGATTCCCCCCAAATCTTTGTTGCTTCTCTTTCCTTTCTTGGGCTAGCATCATTTTGGGCCAAAAATAACTAGCTAGGCACAAGCCCAAATCCTTTCTTAAGGCCTCAAATCAATTGGCCTTGAGTGGCTCAATAAATGTGTTTACTTGTTATCATTGTCTTGCAATATACTTCACTATTAAATGGTACCTGATGTCAATGTACTTTGTCTATGAGTGTAGAATTAGATTTTTGCTGATATTAATTGTGCTTTGATTACCACACAGTACCAACAGCTTATCTTTCTTCACTCCACAATCCTCTAGCATTTTTTTCATAAAAGCATTTTAGAATAGCAAGTTCCTGCAACTATGTATATGACTTCAATTGTAGACCAAAAAAAATAGAATTTTATTTTTTACAATACTGTGAAATCAAATTCATAGCTGTGAAGAAGCATTTTTCAGTGGTACTCTTCCTATCATCAGCATTGTTGGCCCAATCCATGTCACTATATACCATAAGGTTCAAGTTGAATATTTGGAGTACCAAAGGCCAAGATCAATTGTCCCACCAATGTATCGAATGATTTGTTTTACTACACTCAAGTGGCTCTCTTTGGGTGATGCTTGGTATTTTGCATAAACACCTCCATTGAAACAAATGTTTATCCTACTAGCTTTCAAATAAAAAGACTACTGATCATGCTTCTATACAAACTTGGATCCATAAACTTCCCACCTTTATCCTTGGTGAATATTGTATTTATAGGCATAGGTTTTGCATCCCTCAAACATTCAATCTTATATCTCTTAACTAGATTTCTGATATGCTAGCTTTTGGCAAATGAATTCTCAGCTCATTGCTTGATTTGTAATCCTAAAACAAGTATGAGCTCTCCCACCATACTCATTTTAAACTCACATTTCATGACATTGGCAAATTGCTTCAGTCCAAAGTCCTTTCAAACACAGTATCATCTACATAAATTTGTGAAACTAGGATATCCTTATTGCAACATCGAACAAGCAGTGTCTTGTTTGCTCTCCTTTTACAAAGCGTTACTTAAGAAGGTATCTTTTGAGTCTTCTGTACCAAGACTTAGGGGCTTCTTTTAATCCATACAGTGCCTTTTTCCAATTTCTACACATGGTGAGGATTTTCAAATCCTTAAATTCCTTAGGTTGTTCTACAAATGCCTTCTCTTCAAGAATTCTATTCAGGAAGATATTCTTATCATCTATTTGAAATAGTTGGAAACCAAGGCTACATTTTATTGTCAAGAGTACCCAAATTGCCTTGGGTCTAGCTACAAGTGTGAAGGTTTCATTGAAATCTACATTTTCAACTTGTGTATACCCTTAGCTAATGAGATTTGCTTTGTTCCTCATGATTTTCCCTTCTTTATCAATCTTATTTTGAATAACTATTTAGATCTAATGATATTTGTGTTTTTTAGTCTAGGTACAAAATACTAGACATCATTTCTCGTTTATTGTATAAGTTCTTTTTACATGGTTTGACCCCATATTCGTTTTATAGTGCCTTCTTCACATTCTTAATTTCTATATAAGAAATGAAGTAAGAATAACCCAAAATTCTCTATTATGTATGCATCTAATTTTTCAGGTCCTCATCTATCCATGAAGATTACCAATTACCAAGTCTTCAAGATAATTTTTCCTTCACCCTAGATGATGATTCTACTCCTTGTTCAGATTGTGCATCATTACCTTCCCTTTGGGACTTTGTTATTGTAACATCGATAGCATTGATATGTTTTGTGTTGCAATGATCTGGATTCTATTGCGTCCTTCTCTAAGGGGCTTTCCTCCTCTGTTTACTGACCTTTTATAGGACCTTAATTCTCAAGCTCATAATCATTAACTTCAACATTTATAGATTCTATTATGTTCGTGGTCCATAGGTTGTAGACCTTGTAAGCTAAGCTCATTATGGAATATTCAAGAATAATCCCTTTGTTGATTTTGGAGTCAAAATTTCCAAGGTGCTCCCTATCTCATAAGATAATACACTTGGTCTTGTTCATATGGAAGTATCATATATTGGGATTCCTTTCTTTTCGCAATTCATATGAGGTCTTTCCAATCCACAATTGAACACAATTTATTATGTGGCAAGCAGTATTTATAGCCTCAACCTATCATCTGAGCTCATTTCTTTGGAATTTAGCTTAACATGCGCCATTTCTTGTAATGTATGGGTTATGTCGTGGTGTTTTTGAAGATGAAAATTCATGCACAATACA
This sequence comes from Avicennia marina, assembly GCA_019155195.1. Taxonomy (NCBI): domain Eukaryota; kingdom Viridiplantae; phylum Streptophyta; class Magnoliopsida; order Lamiales; family Acanthaceae; genus Avicennia; species Avicennia marina. Next base: position 3,140,641 of record CM032757.1, on the reverse strand, counting down.
AAGGATTTCACAAAATTTAGTAAACAATTGATTTCAAATTCTTTACCTTAATTACTCTTTGCACAATTGATTTTGATTGTCTTTCCTTTCTCAGCCAAAGTAGGAAACTTAGCCTTGTGCAAGAATATTCATAGACTTGAAGGCATCTAAGTTTTCCTTGAGGAAGTCCACTAATTGTACCAAGAGTATTCATTTATGCAATTAAGAATGTAGTACTTTCCTCCAACACAATAGTCTTCATTAGTCTCATAAGATCCATTTGAATTAGCTTAAGAACTCTATTGCTACTCTAATGTGACAACATGGAATATGATTTCCTTTCTTGTTTTTCCTATTGACATGCTCTATATAGTCCTTTCATTATTTTTGTCAAATTAGGTACTCCTTGAACAATTTGAGTTCTAGAAATCTTTATAGGATAGGTGGTCAAGCCTCCTATGTCATAGCTCACTTTTTGCAACTTCTATTCCATTATATTTGCATCATTCTTCAGTAGAAAGCAGTTATCTCTAGGCCTTCACCCAATTAGAGCACATTGACCCTCCACATTATAGATTGTGCATGGATTCCTTGTAAATTTTACGAAGAGTTCTTGATTGCATAATAACTTGTGCTTAAAAGATTTGTCTTTAGACCATCCACATGTAGAATATTTTTCCATCTTGGGAGTCCTTCGATATTGAGAACTCCCATGCCAACTAATTTATCTTTTTGCCCAACTCTGAACACTCATTAAGCCTTCATTAAAACTCTTATAATCATTCAAGTTGTTCTTATCATTAGTCATATGTCTTGAACAACCACTATCAAGTACTACTAATTTGTTGCTACAAGTATGTAACAAGGCTTGCTAGGTGTAGCATTTGAGTTGTTCCTTCTTTATCCAAGCCTGCTTCATCTTTACTTGACTATCTCCTTGTGGGTTATCTTCGCTATGCCTCTCATGAATAATGTAATAATGAGTAGTAACAAGAGTAGGATGTCTAAATTTAGAGAAAAAAATAATATTTAACTTGTTTCCATCGTCTTTTTTCTAGCAATAGTAATTTGTGATGTTACAATAGGCCGAGGACAGTCAGCTTGTGACTTAGTTGTTGCAACATCATTGTCACTATAGCTTGTAGTTCCTTTTGCGAACCTAATCTCACTTCCGGAAAACTGGGCTAATGGCTCATTTCCATCGTATCCTATACCGAAGTGATTCTTGCCTTACTTTCCAACCTGCAACAAGTCATCTAATTTAGCCTTTCCATTATATAATAAGGTAGCTTTGGCTAGTTTCATCAATGTAGTGTGGTATGATTGGCTCAATGTATCATTTTCCTTTCTTTGTTATATCAGAAATGTCCCGATTTCATCCCAAAACTTCTTGAAATTTAGATTTCTCTTCCTTCAATTTGTTGCAAGCCTTTTTAAGTTCAAAATTTTCACCTCCTATAGCTTCCACATTCATCACCAAGTATTTAACTTCACCATGAGTGCTTACTTGGCAGTCATACATCAGTTGGTAAGTTTCCACAAGGTCCTAGTGAGAAATATCTTCATCACTAAAGTTTCATCCCTCAGTATCACTTTTAGGTTTGGTTGTTATTGCAACACTTCCTGTAATCCCTTTCTTCCAACTTGTGGTATTAAAAGCGGTATGACTGCTGTTTTGTTCTTCTTCTTTGAATTAATTAGAATCCTTTTCACTTTAAGTTGTGGCTATGCGTTTTCCCTATTTTTGCGGGTATTAGCACACTCAGTTGTAGCATATTGATAGCGTCCACAATCAAAACACTACACACCTTTCTTTTAAATGTCCCCTTTTTAGTCTTTTTTCTTTTCTCTAGAGATTTCTTCACTTTTTTGTTTCTTTAAATTGTTCCTTTTCTTATTTGGATTCTATCTCCTCTCTTTCTAGATGAGAGTCCTTAATTTCTTAATGATGAATGCCATTTCCTCCTCATCTGTGTTGCAACATCTATCCTCATGAGAGTAGTTTTCCATTCTTAGAGCAATTTCCTTTTCCTTCTCAACATGTGCCATGTTCATCTCATATGTCTAGAGAGATATCATGAGCTCATCCAAGTGCATATTATCCATGTCATAAGCCTCTTCGATTGTTCCAACATTATTGCAAACCTTTTTGAAAGTGATATCAAATTATTTCTTACCATCTTTGACTTTAAGTACTTTTTTCCAGATTGATACACTTGGTTTGTAATATCTCTCAGTTGAAAACTGCAATTCTTTCATTACCACTTATCTACAAATTCTTAAAATGTAGGGCTAGCATTTGCAGTTTTGGTATTCTAACTCTGTTCATGCCTTCGTGGACATTTTGTAAGATGCCTCAAGCCTCCTTAGATATTCATAGGTAGAGAATAATTCGAATTGTTCCTCATCCACCCTTGCGAATTTGGCAATTATGGTCTTAGAATCTCTAAGGGTTGTTTGTTCTTCATCCACAGTCCATTTGTTCGATTCCTTGGGTAACACTTTCTATCCTCATTCTTAGCAATAGGTGGTTGCCATTCCATAGTTATGGAGAGCCATTCCTTCTCATTGATCTGGGCTTTTACTAACGGTAATTCGTGACATCTAACTATAGGGGTGTCGCCACTGCACCTTGTTTCGTATTCATTGTCCACATATACAACCTACTTGATCAACCAAGTCAAAAATGGTGACATGACGCTGATGCTACTTGTTGGTATGAATGGGTACATTTGGCATGTAGTATTTGTTCTTTGTGGAACAAGGAACCAACAACCAAGCACACAATGAAATAATTAATCAATACTTAGGTGCAAGGTGTTTTGGTGTTTGCTTAACCTTACCAATAACGTTATAACTCAGTTAATGGAGCAATTCCAAGAGATGAACATGAGAGATTGCTTATGCAGTTCGATGTAACTACACATACGACTATAGAGCTTCACCCAATACAAATGAGTCCACCAAAATAAAGCGAGTTTTGCATAACTTTCACAAGTCAATTTGAAACTCACTCAATCAGATCAACTTCCTCACAAAACCAAGTTCACAATAAGGTGATATTCTATAAGTTTTACTTGCCAGAATAAGGATCAAACACCAAAGAGCCCCTCCCTTTTATGAAATTGAGTAATGCACACGAGGTACATGACTCTAGGACTCAACTATGCATTTTCACTCAAGAAACTTGATACTTTGAGCAATACATAAATATTGCACTCAAGCTCACCAAGCTCGCTAACCAGCACACTTCTGGACTTTGAAAAATTCAGCAAGTTGCTCTCACAGTTTTGGTAGGCCATTTCTCAAATGCTCTACTTAAGTAAATTCTTTTCCAAGAACTTTCCATATCTCCTTGATTCAGTCAATTTAAAAGTTGTCATAATTTCTTTAATCCATGTTGTAACATTGTGTTGATGTTCCTTTTAGCATGAGATTTTTCAAAAATTCAAATCTTTCAATTCTAGAAAATCAATATTCCCAATCTTCATTTGATTTGAATTGATTCAACCTAGGTGATGTTCTGATCAGATATGGTTAGACCTTCTCTTACTTAGATGATTGCAATCTCATCAAAATATTTGCACAATCCATCCATGTTGTCAAGATCACAAAATGGTTAGGAAAGATTATCATAATAATATCTTTTGCTTTTGGAAAATATTTTTTAGACTTGGAATGCCACATAAGTGCCAACATATCATAGCATTAACAAATATCATGGCTTTAAATCAAGGGTGTACATAAACTCGCTTGAACCACCTGAATAGAAAAACCCGATCCAATGTACCTAAAACACATAAGTTACAAATTTATTAAATTCAACTGTAATTTGTTTTTTGAGTGACCTGCTAAAATTGGGTCGCGTTGCTTGTTTATAAAATCAAACCCATTTCTTACATGACCCTCCCATTATGATAGATAGTGAATTAAAAAATAATTCTTCTATATGTTTTTTGGTATTACTTCTTTTTCAACATAGTAAAATTTTAAAAACTTCAAATATGAATTTTTTTCACTCACTAATTCTCCCCACGTGAGTTATGATTTCTTGTTTTCAAATTTTCAATAATTTTTTAGGTTTAAAAATACACTTAAATTAAACAAAGCCTATTATGACATTTGATTTGTTTTCTCTAACTTGTAGATACGTTTTATATATGTTTGAATATCATTAAATAGTTTATTTTCTAAAATACTTAAATTTCAATTTAAAATAATTAATAGAAAACTCCACACACATGTATTTGACTTAATAAAATAAAAATAAATGTTAAAAAAAAGAACAATCATCACTGACTATAAAAGGTACAATTTGGAGTTGTCACAATTTAAATTGACTACAAAAGTTAATAAAAAGTTTTGTTTTTTTTTTCTTTTTGCAATTTGTTATGTTTTTTTCATTTTCATTATTTTCCACTTTTAAATATAGTGTTTGAAAACAATATTAGTTTATTTCATGAAATTTAATTTTGTAATTTTTTTTACAATAAAGATGTAAATAATTGCCAGTTATACTTATTAGTATTAGTTTTTATTACAAAATATCAGTTAATACTTTAAAAAATCCAAATTTGAATATATTGACTCCACTTTTATTCTAAACCAATGTTTATAGACTTTTAGAACCCGTAAATCCGTTGGTCAAAAACTGACAAACCAACCGACCCAAACCAAACGGTTTGAATTGATTTACTCCAACATCTCTTTCATGCAACTATCCCAATAACCCTTGAAAGGATGTAACACACACTTCTTTTTTTTTTTTTTTGAATTCCGTGATTTCTAGGTAATGATGGTGTTTTTAAAAAAAGAAATCTCGTAAGTTTGATCCTTATATAATCTTCTAAATTTGAAAAAAGCGTTGGTTAAGAGCTAGTCTCTTGTCCTAATAACTTTTTCATGCATTTGTGATGTAAGTTTGATCCTTATATAATCTTCTAAATTTGAAAAAAGCGTTGGTTAAGAGCTAGTCTCCTGTCCTAATAACTTCTTCATGCATTAGTGATTTAACCGACCTTAGGATTAAATTCAAGAACTAGATAACCTACTTTGATTCCATCGTAGAGGTGTGAATCAGTATTGGAAATGTTTCGTGAACAATTATAGAAAGAAAAGAATGAAGCACGTTCAAAACCAAGAAGACACAAGAATATTAGTTTTATGCCACAATGCACTAAGACAAGTGCAAAATTGTGAGAATAATATTAAAATGCGTGTAAAATAATGGGGTTAATTTAAATTATCCTTAGGCACATATTTGTAGTGGAAGAATTCTCATTCCTAACTAATAGGCGTGCTAATCAAATCTTACTCTAAACTAACTTTGTCAAACCAATGAATAGAGTCCTATCTTAATATTAAAAACTAATCATAATTCTATAAGATAATGTCAACTAAATATAATAATTTTATCTATAAAAAAATCCTGAGTGGACTAGTAAATAATATCTCAAACTTTGGAAAGAATCCGAATTTTTTAGAACTTATTTTTCGGTGTGTTAATATTTATAAATAAATGTATTTTAAAAAAACTAAAATAATCAAAAAGAAGTTAGCAAAGGATATTTGAAAACACATATAAATGCCCAATAAATAATGGCTATTCTAATCTTGAACTGAATAATATATAGATAAAAGCTGTTATCTAGATATCTGCCAGCTGTTCCTTCTCCAATATAATATATGGGTTGAGCACGATTGCTATGGGCCTCCACCACTTCCCGTTGTTAACCTAATCTAATGAATGGGCTTAGTGTCGGCATTTGCCACATTCCATAATAGAGACTGGATCAGTACAAGTAAATAGACGTGTCTCCCCTTGAGTCATTGCCGAAAAACTGAAATTAAACTGATCACAAACTTGTAATCCTCTTTTAGTTCAATAAATATTTGTGTTGCGATCTCAAAATAGGAATACTAGATTAAAACACAAGTCGAAATGTAGTTGTTTGTGCATATATATATAGCAAAAATTAACACCCAAAAAAAATTGATCTGATGTAATGGGACTGATGCACACATCCCTCAGATTTATCTCGAACTTAAAATATATAAATACAATAAATCGTGTCTGAGTACATAGTGGCATATGAAAAATTAAAGGACATAACTTTATTCCCACAATTCACAACACGGGCAACAGCTTTCTCCACTTCTATGACGTAACGACAAATGATCTTCTACTAATCCTCACATAATTTGCCTCGTTAATTCTCAGTGCGTGCTACATCCTTGCACATAATCATAATCTCTATACATTTCTTCAGATTGATGAAACATAGTTGCCGAATCCCACAAGTTTAAGGACGCCGAAATAGCATTAAATTCGTTGGACCACCATGCCAGATCGTCCCCTGAATTCGATCCATCTATGTCTTTGAAAGTAGCATGTTCACCAATCCCATGACTCTCAGCGGGAAGAAAGTTACCAGAAGGTTTGTTGCAGGGTAAATCATCAATTTCAGCTTGAGTAAAACCTGAACTCATAAGTTGTTCCGTTCCGATTTTTTGCTCCATAACAATATCTGGTTCAAGAAGATTCCTTTGATGATCAGCGTTCAAGGAAAAGGAGCTTTCTGAAGACAAGAAACCATCAACAGAATACGGTTTTGTCAAATTGCTCAAAGGGCCGCAATCTTGCTGATCAGGATCTGGCTGGGGCCTGAATGGGGTTTGGTGAATTGGAGTGTTTGGATCCTCACTCAGAGAATGGAGGGCTTGGGCCATCTTGGGCCAAGCTGTTGGATTATTATATAAGGAGAAAGGGCTTTGAAGGCTTTGAAGGTGCTTTTGGAGCTGAAGCCTCTCCAGGGCTGAACTACTCAGATTTTGCAAATTGCAGGCATTTTCCACTTCAGCCGCATCGTCCGGCTCCTGTCCTGAAATTAGGACTCGATTCTTGTTAATCTGTTTGCGCCCGCCCAGCAACTTTTTCTTCAGCCTGGTGTTCCAGTAGTTTTTGATGTCGTTATCTGTTCTTCCTGGCAGCTGGGCCGCTATTATTGACCACCTAATATGGGTTACAGAATTAAAATTTGAGAATGAACCCGGAAGACAACAGAAATCTGTGTTACAAAGAAGCAGTAAGACAATAAAATAAATATTGAGGAAGACGATCAAACCCCTAAGAAAGTTCTGATTAATGATCGTCAAGTGACAAGAAATCAGCAGCAGAAATTAAAAAAAAATAAAAAGAAAAAAATATATATCAAAACCCTCAGAGGAACGCTTGATTTGATCGGTAACGTGCGCTTGGATGTTCCCTTTAACGAAAGTTAGAGTAGAATATTGAAAGAGTACCCGTAGTCTAGACTAAACTCATCCAGCTAATTGCGTAATTACTGAGAGTGTGCATGTGCCAAGAGGCTTTCTGTCACTCCATGTCTGTGTATTTCAACACGACAGCGGACAGGTATATACCTGCTTCCAATAGTGATGTAGAGGCTGCAAATGATGTTGTCTTCTTCCTCAGTAAATCCACCATGCTTTATATTAGGCCTCAAGTAATTCAGCCATCTCAGTCTGCAACTCTTCCCACATCTCTTAAGCCCTGTCATAAACAATTCCATTTTATCAAAAGCATACACACGGCACAGGCCTGATTAATATTATGCAATAGGGTTTCGAGGTGACTTTGTGTACCAATTTTCTGAGGAAGAGCAATCCAGTTGCCACCGGTGCCACATTTCTCCATATAAGCCTTGAGCTTTGCATCTTCTTCAGGAGCCCACGGTCCCTTCTTCACGTTGGCTTTGTCACAGCATGGAGCTCTTCCCATCTTTAATCTCTCTTCCCAAAGCTTATCCGTTGATTTTAATGTGCTTGTGAATTTCACCTGCCAAACTGAAACACAAAGATTTCCCTTTTCTCCTGTTGTTTTGCTGAGGAAAAATATCAGAAGGGAAGACTTGGATTTATAGGTAGGAAATGATGATGTGATACTCAGAGGAACAACAAAAGTCTTACCAGTTACAAACCCTGCTAGGGTTTCTGCATTCCATAGCCCTCCCTCTCATGCATTTGGATTAGTTCAGTCAAAAAATTTTATTGACAGTGCGTACTGAGTATTGACTATTGTATGTGCCACTTGACAAACAAGTACACAAAATAATTTCTCCGGATTAGTTATCTGAAAATCATTAGCCTTCTTGGATTTGCAATAATTAAATTGTGTGGAGGAAGCTAAGCTTAAGCAAAGATAAGAAAGAAGCGTCCACTTATTTATCCTTTGGTTTTGACAACATCTTTGAAATATTTGATTATGGGGGCATTTATGTCTTTTTAATGTAATATCTTCCAAATTGAATAGTGCTTAAATAGACCATATGTATAAATTCATTTATAAATTATAAATTTATTTTATTTCAAGTAATTTAAGATTAAGTTATAAAAATATTTAAAATAATTAAAGAAAGATGCAAATAATTTGAAATCAGATGTAGTTTCAAAGAATACAAATAAAAATAAAATAATATGTTAAAAGGAAAGAGAAGAAAGATAAATAAAAAATAATTCCAAATTAGAATAGTTGTTTAACATTACATTGTGCGACCAAAAGGTCTTCTTTATATAATAAATTAACTGGACGAGAGCAGACTGCTTTAGGTCACTTGCTTTTGTAGAACTTGTACATGTACAGTCATACAATTTGCAGATATCGTTAAATATTACATTTATTATTCCTAACATAATTATACCATCAAATAGTAATAAAAAATTAATATTACCTAAATAGATTACTTCCTATACACGACTTCTTTCGTAGTCCGGCTTTGCTTTATCGTCCATCGTTGACTTGGAAAAAAGCAAAAAAAGAAAAAAAAGACTCGTACAATATTAAAAGATTGGAACAACAAACTATGGCAATTTTTAAAAGATTTCAACTATGTTAACTTTCATATATTTATGCTATATAGAAAGTGTTAGAAATAGATATTAATCACTTTTAATTTGTATTTGGTCTTCAAGAGATTGATTTACTAAAATGTCTTCTTTTTTATTTTTTTTCACCTTTTTTATTTCTCTCTCTCTCTCTCTCTCTCTCTCTCTCTAACTTATTATTTTGTCATCTCTTCATATCTTTCTCTCAAATTTTATACAAATTGTCTAATATTAAGTTTTTTAAAAAAATAATAGATTTATGTTTTATTATCATAATTTAATTTTAATATTTCACTTTCATTGTTAAACTATTTGAAACATGATTAATTTCTACTTTATTACATTAATAAAAAATTATATACGCATATAAATTAAATAAATTTTGCTAAATAATAAATTATAACGTAAAATATATATGTAATATATGTTCGTGAATTTATATAACCAAAATAAAATTTATGTGTAACATAAGTATTATTTTTTGAATTAAATTCTTGCTAGCATACACACACACACACACACACACACACACACACACACACACGCACACACACACACACACACATATATATATATACATATGTGTGTGTGTGTGTGCGTGTGTGTGAGAGAGCACATTTCTTTAGATGTGTTTGTCTGAAAATGACGCACAACTAAGTAATTTATGCCAAAAGAAAATTCCAGGAAGACAGGATTATCAGAAGATACACACACACACACACTCCCACATTTATATAATCTATATTAAGAAACTGATGTTGAAATTCTCATCCTTAAATGTTGGTTTCGGGTGTAATCACCAAAAAGAAAAATTTGTTTCCATCCACGCAAATTGTATCTCCTAATTAATGAGCTTTCAAGATTAATTTGAGATATGGATAATCAAAGGCAAAAATGATTTTTTGGTCTTATAATCTTATTTTCAATTTTCACTTTATCTATCCATTTTGTTATTATTCAGTGATGGATCCAAATTATAATTTAATTGGACTCTAAAATTCAAATTTGGCGGAAACTTTGACCTAGAAATGGGGCATAAATAAAATTAATTTTTAAACATATTTTTATTGCTACCGAATCGGCTGCAAAAATATTCTACTTTTCCTTTCCAGTTGTGTCGTCATTAGACTTTCTAAACAATTAAAACCTCAGTATTTTCCCCTTTCTATCCACAGTAAAAAATTTTCTAATTAAGACCAATTAAGATCATTATAGATCAGCTTAGCAGTTCATTTCATCTGCAGCCAGATGTGTATTCCAACCCCATGACATGATTTTTCTTTAAAAACACGTTTTCTGATGTCAGATTATTTTTAAATAATTGATCAAGAAATCGCATAGCTGACAACAAGGCAAAACTACATTAAATTTCTCCAACGTTTTCTGTTTTTCTTCCATCAATTCAGACAAACAATCTTATATGTTACATCTATCAATGGCACGAAATTTCGTATTAATTTCGTAATTATATAGTTTTATCATTAATTTCTCTACAACTTGTGTTGGCACGTAGCTGATTATTACAAAATAATCAACATTATTCCTGCTGGCATAATTCCTGCTGCTACTTGGAGACACCCTAAAAGTTACAAGTTGGCTAAGGCTTTTAATGTTTTAAATCAAGAATTCGAGCAATGAAAACAATTAAACACTAGAAGTTAAGGGAAACCAAGGAATAATTCCCTTAAAAATTCAACATCTTTTTTAGGGGTGAACCCCGTTGGTTGACCTTGGTTCCCTGCTTTAATACTATATATTAATTAATTTCTTTATATATAATATATAAGAAGGACAAGATGTGGTCCGGAACCTCACTTTAATAGAGATTACAAAAGGAAAACTGTCAAAATTTCAAAAGAGAAAATATATAATTAATAAGGAAAACAGATCAACTCAGATCTTTAGGAAGAAGAAAACATCCTTCTATTTGTCTTTTTCTCAAGGCTAGAATCTGTCTCTGTCTCTCCCCATTGACACTCCATTTTCTTGCATCAGCAAAGAAGACCTACATTACGACTTTTTACTAGGAGGGCTGGCGAAGGAATTTCTCGATAAACATATATGGGTCACATTAATTAATGGCTAAATGGCTAAAACAAATATATATATTATAATTAATTGATTGAATCAATTAATGTTGTGTTAATATTGATGCCACCTCCACAACCTTCCGCACACAAGTCAATTTAATTTGAAACTTGTCCCGACCGAGACTTATTATCAACCGCCCTAAGAAATTTTCAATTTTGCTTCCCCTTTGTAAAATACATTTCTTTGTTATCACAATTAAAGTACAGTGAATAATAAGGTAAAGACCATTCACACTTCTCACACAAACCCAACACCTTTCAAGATAGTCGAATAGTTGGATATACCAAAACTCTCCAGTTTTGTACTTCCCTAAATTACCCTTAACTAAATCTCACTCTCTTGACTAATTTGTGTGTTAACAATGTTGTTCATACACTCCAACCTCACATAAGTATAAATGAATACTCAAGATGTTTAGCGCTCTCACAACTAGTGTTTGGCGTCTTTACAGGTTATTCTCCACACCTAAAATGATCTGGTATTTATACTAATTGTGTAATAATTCTCCATTCCATGCAAAGTTTTGTAGATAACATTCCACAAAGTTGACTGGATTCCATTTTCCTTGGTGATGTTGCAATGGTGTTTGGAAAAACATAGTCATAGTCTGTGATAGCCATAAATCTTGATACATATCCTTTTGTTGTTTGATCCAATCATATCATTATTGGATTAAGTTTTCCATATCAACACAAATTTCATCTAATCTTATCCTACCATAGGCTATATATCATAGTTGGATTCAAAAATTATCCACATAACCGTCAAACTTAAGAGTAATCATCAAAAGTCCAAATTTGCTCAAACGTTGATAATTGTTGGACTCTATTAATAACAAGTTGTGTAAAAATGTGCCAATATAATTTTAATAATAATCTCCTCCTTTGGCACATTTGTGGTACAACACATAATTGACACCTAAAAATAAGCTAGAAATAAGTCCAAAAGAAGTGAGTACCATAATAGGTGATATAGTAGTTCAAAACAATGACCAATTATAGAAATCCGGAAGTCCAAGGTCACTATTTCCAATAATAATCGCAACATTACAGTACAACTGAAAGCAAAAGCAAGCAAAATGTTAAACTTCTCTTCTTCTTTTGAAACTTTTCTCCCCCTTTGTACCACATATTTGTCAAAGGGTAAGTAAATGCAAAGCGAAATCCAAAAATACCTCATAGATGGGAGGGACTAACTCCATCAAGTGAAGTATTACCATAGGAAATAGTACACCACCATCAGTGCTTGACACAGAATAACAATGCATTGTTATGTATAATGTTGCAACATTGTACATTGGTTTGTCATCTATTTAACATAGTTTGCAACACCCATCCAATCCAAAATTTTGAATCATAGGCAGATCCTTGGTCCAACATTTGGCAAACAAAATTTTGTTTGCTCTTCCACAAATATTGCTCTTTTAATGTTCTCCAAAATTTATGTGCCTGTATACATAGCTTTTATAGTTTAAAAGTTTACCTCTATTGCTAATATGTTATATGCCCTTTGAGCAATCTTTTGGAGGTACATGAGATATAAAGTACTTGATGTTTGATTTTTTAACCTAAACCTACTTTATGTGACCTCTTTACCTTTGATGTTGCCAACATGAGGTATGCTATTATTACCTCTCAGCATGTGATCAAGTATTACAAAGCACTTTCCAACTAGATAACCTAGTTTCTCGCACTAAAAACATAATTCCTTTGCTTTTCTCTTCCTTTTTCTCATAGAATTCTCTCTAACAAGTGCTAGATCTGGTTTTTGTGCACATAGTCTCTTTTACAAACTTAATTTCCTTTGATTCTTGTGTGCTACATTCTCTTTTTTCCATAAAGCCCAAACCTATTCAATTTTTTACGCTTTTTTCCAAGGATAAGATTTTGTTAGAGCAACCTCAGCCTCATCAACCTTTTTATTTGTCTCATGACTGATTACTTAAGCCTTCTATTTTCATCACTCAACTTGAGATTTGTCTTAGTTAAATTCCAAACCTCATTTTCAAACTGCTTGCTTCTTGAGGTCATCATTTTCTACTTGGAGTAATAGAAACTTGTCGTAAGCTAATTGATTAGTACAGAGTATCTCTTCTTCCAAAATTATTGTTGTTGTACTTTGACCAAGCTTTTGATGTTGCTTCTGATATTACAACATTAGAGGCAGTTTTCAATGGTTTCTTACTGATTGAGTTGAAAGCAACATGGGTACTAGCCTAATTTTCTTCATCTTTAGATTCCTCGGATCCTTCCTCGCTCCAAGTTGTATTCATGGATTTTCTTTGCTTATTAGCACAAACTACTTGCATGTGTCATATCTCCCACATTCATAGCATTGTGGACCTTTCTTTGGTGGATCAACCTTCATCTTTTTCTTAAAGTTCTTGGTTTTTTCTTTTGAATTCCTTCTTGATGAGCCACCAGCTTCATTTGGTCGATTGAACTTCTTCTTACAAATAAATTTCTTCAACTTTTTAGCCAAGTATGCAGTGTTAATATCGATATTGGAACAATCACTATCTAAATCACTGGAATCTTCACACTAAAAAGTAATGTCTCTTCTTTTTTAACAAAATTCGTATTCATCTCATAAGTTTGCAAAGACTCCCATGAGTTCATCAAAACGCATATTGTCTATGTCTCTTGCTTCTTCAATTGCAGCCCCTTTAGGTGCAAATTTTTTAGGTAAAGAGCATAAAGTTTTTCTAAACAGTTTAGCATTAGAATATCTCTTACTTAACTGGAAAGCTTGGTTGGCAATATGATAAAGCTTACTATTAAAGTCTGTAATGGTATCATTTTCTCCCATTCCAATATTTTCAAATTTAAAAACTAGCATTTGTAATTTGGAATTTCTGACTATGTTGGTTCCCTTATGAGCATTTTGTAAAATATCCTAAGCTTTCATAGCCAACACATAGGTGAAGATCAACTTGAATTGCTTTCTGTCTATACTTGAAAAAATTGCTCTTGAGTTACCTAGAGCAGTACGACATTCATTAGTAGTCAATGTTTTGATATCCTTTTGAACTTTCATGCCTTCAATGTTCACTTCAATTAGTGATTTCCATCCAATCTCGATTGCATTGCAAGCTTCTTCATATTGTGATCTAATGAATGTATGCATCTACACCTTCTAATATGGATAGTTGGAATCACTGAGAAGTGGACGACGTACTATAAATGCACCTTCTTTGGTACTAATATCTACAGGCCTTTAAGAAGCACCAAGATCTTACCTACTTCGAATTAAGTCTCTTCGGTAACTTAGCTTTGATACCTCATGTAAAACGTAGCAATGTTGTGGGTAGTATTATAACAATTACAACACAATTGTGAGTACCTACAGTAGACTGTTTTTTATGTAGTAACAAACATGCACGCACACCAACAATTAAGTAAAATATTTGTTCACTTAGTTCGGAAATCCACTTCTACGTTTGCTGACACCAAGTTAGGATTTCGTTAGTATCACAACCAAAATATAAAGAATAACAAGGTAAATAACATTCACACCTCTTACACAAATCAAACACCTTCTCCTAAGGTAGCCGAATAGTTGAATGTACCAAAACTCCCTAGTTTTGTACTTAACCTTACTACGTTTGTGCTCAACTCTCTTTCTCTTGGTTAGTTTGTGTATCAACAATACTGTTCACACACTCCAACTCTCATATAAATATGAATGATCACTCAAGATGTATAGCACTCTTACAGCTAGTATTTGGAGTCTTTAAAGGTTATTCTCCACGTTTAAAATGGTGTGCTATTTATATTAGTCATGTAGCAGTTTCCCATTCTATACAAAGTTTTGTGGATAAGCAGAACCACCTACAAAGTTGATTGGATTCCAGTTTCCATGGTGATGTTGCAACAATATTCAGAACAACATAATCATAGTCTGTTATAACCACAAATCTTGATACATATCCTTTTATGGTTTGATCTAATCAGATCACTGTCGGATTAAGTCTTTAATATCAACATGAATTGCATCTGATCTTGTCCTGCCATAAGCTATATCTCATAGTTGAATTCATGAATTATCCATAATTGTTGGACTCTATTAATAGAAGTTGAGTACAAATGTGCCAACATAATTTTGAAACACCTTTCATAAGTTTGAACATGCTTTTGACAAATTGAAACCAACAATTAACATTTATTGGGTTTTTCTTGTCTTATAGTTTATTATTTTTTTGCTAAATAAATCATGTTTACATTAGTCTCAAAAGATAATTGTTTCACATTTGACTTGATTAATACTATAATAAGTACCAAACAAACTAAATTTTCTTCATCGGGCATAAGAGGATTACTTTAAATTCCTTGAATGAATAGTATACGGGGCACTACAACATTTTGAAGATTAGACAACAATCGACATGCAACAGATAAAAAAGTGTTGCAAAAATTAGAATTTTGCAACAGTGTTCTATGTTGCATTGATTAAGTAAAATTTGGTAACACTTTTGTATAAAGACTCAAAAAAATATTGCATATAAATTTATTTACAACATTTATGTAACATTTTTTAAACGTTACAAATCCTTAGATTCAAATTAAGGAATCGGTAACTTTTTTACACAACAGTTTTAAAAAGTTAAATAATATTCATGGCTTATAATTAGAATATGTGTTATATATATAGAATATATTTATATCAAATTATTTGAGTTTAATTAATTATTTTACTTTTGCTTGTATGGATATAAAAATTAATTAGTAAATTTTGTATAATGAAGTGTCCATTATTATATCTAAGTGGTGGTAGCAGTAGGGGATGAAGGCAAATGAGGGGAGAGGATGTAGTCCATCCATTGAAAGTGTCTATTGAGTATCTTTATATTGGAACCACCAGGAAGCTCTCTCTATCACAAAATATTGTTTGTTCAAATTGTAATAGGCAAGTTTTGCCACACTTTCCATGGTATGTTGCAATTTCTGTGAATTTTCCTTCCGTGATGGTTCTTAAAATTTCTTTGTCTTTTTTCTGCTTCACAATAAAGGATCAAAATCTAGGGCTTCAATGAAGTGCTCAGGTTGCCAAGGAACTAGTATAAAGGTAACAATTAGGCAGCTCGGCCCTGGTATGATTTAGTAAATGTAGCATCCCTACAATTTATGCAAAGGAATTAAAGAAACTATTAGTGATAAAGATAGATGTCCACAGTGCGAAGGTGAAAAGTTGTTCAGGAAAAGAATGTCTTGGAGTTCCATGTTGAAAAGGGAATGTCGAATGGGCAGAAGATTTCGTGATATTCCACACAAGCTATTGATATTCTAAAGGCATGTGAGGATTGGAAATACTATGGAATGCTTGCATCTATTCAGGAGATTCTAAATTAATTTTGAGTTTTCAAAATTGTGTCGAAAAATGAATTAGAAGGAATTGATATAGACGATGATATAGATGAAGATCTTGTATAATTATGACTAGAATGATTTATGAACATAGGAATAGTAAATTTGTTCATAATTTCATAAAATTATATTATTATTATTATTATTATTATTATTATTAGTAGTAGTAGTAGTAGTAGTAGTAGTAGTAGTAGTAGTACTTTAGGTATGAATTTAAAGATTTATGAGAATTACTTACATGTGGATGTCTGAACTTATATTGTAATTTTCTTGCGATTTGTTGATGTGTTGAATATGTTGATTTTGCTAAAAGTTATAATATGTAAGATAACATGACCAAAGTTTTTACTAAAAGCATTAAAATTGTTTTCTAAAATTGCAATAGCTAGAAACCACTGCTTTAAAAATTAAAATTGTTGCGTAATGTCGTAACGGAGATAATATGAATTTATAAAAAGCGTTACATAAATTCTAAAACTCATTACAAATGTTTCAAAAAGTGTTGCAAAATTTGTTAAAAGTGTTACGTAAAGTGTTAAAAGTATTACCGAAATTTTGACATATTAAAAAAAATAAATGTTTCAAAAAAAATTGTTCCTTGCAATATGGTATTGCAATTAATTTTAAAAACCATTACATTATGTTTAAGGTAATAGTACTTTTGACAACGCCTCAATAACGGTACTTTTGACAATGCCTCAAAACTGTTGTAAAACTTTATACAACACTTTTTGAATATGTAACATTCTTCACACATTGTATATTGATAAAAAGTAAAATTTTATGCAACACTTTTTGAATATGTAACAGTTTTCACACATTGTCTATTGATAAAAATATTGTAGTGGAGAAATTGAGACAACACAAACAAATGATTCAAAAAAACGATGAGAAATTTATTTACTAATGAAAATACCGATTAAAAATTGAAGATAATTAGTTAGTAATGCAGCCTCAATCATTGTTACAAAAATACATAAAAAGAAAAATCTTTTGAGTGTACTTGTTCATAAATACAAACATATAATTGTAGGATATAATTATAAGTATAATTTTGTCTGGCTCTTTCACTCGCGTCTTCATATTGGTGATACCAGATCGTGATTCGATGTCATGTAGTTTTTATAATTTATAAATATTTAGTATATTTTAAATTTTTTACCTATACTTGAATCTAAACTCTACAATTTTCATTGAAAGAATATCTGTGTGTGTGTGTGTGAGAGAGAGAGAGAGAGAGAGAGGTTCTTTTATAAATTGTTTTTAATTCTTCAAACGTGTCTTTTCCTCCAATAATTATTTTTAAGATATGACATCCACCAATAGTCTGCGAAGCAATGTCATTTCTGTTTTTGATCAATGTCATTTCAAGGTCTAGAAGAAGTTGCTATGGAGACGGCTGTCTCCCAAGTCAGGGCTTGCGTGGTAGAACAAACCAAATGTCACTACAACTTAAACTGATAGTCTTTGTTTCTAGATTAAGTCTATTAAATATAATGCCTGTAAAACCGATGAGTACTTATCAGTAGTTAAAATTGACTGGAAGAAGTTTGTTTCAGTAGATGGGGGAAAAATTTTAAGTTGGTATCTTTGTTAACCAAAAATGTAGAAAATCTTGATTGATATTTATGTTTTGTTTGAGTTTCAAACGTTTCACTAGAGTTCTCATCCACAGGATCATAATTAATCCAGCGCCATGAATGTCTGCAAGAATAATTTTGTAGCTTGATTGGCTGAGACAACTGCCGTTGATTTTTAGGGGTAATATATGCCACTTGGGACTTCATGAGATTAAAATTGAATAAATTTGAGAAGCGCCAGCATATATCAAATAGAACTTTTAATACTTAATTTAAGGACTTAGAATTTTGGTTTTGGGGGTTATCTTGGGACTTGTTCATAGGATTAATTTATCAGACATAATCCAATGTTCTCTGAGAAAGATAAGGACTCATGTTAAAACATGGGCTCTATTTTATTTTTTTCAAATTCTGGGATAGACAATTCAAATTAGGGGCCCTAATTAAAAAATTCCAGTTAACTAACCCATGGGATATCTTATCAAAAGATATATCTGCCTCTTAAAATTTAATTAAATTACTCATATGAGAATTATATATTTTAAAACTAAGTATAATTTTGTGATATTAATAAGTGTTGGAAAAGAATTAAATATAATTTACAATAATTTAGTTTTGTTAAGCAAATATCAATTGAAATTTTATGGAAGATGTTACATCATTAATTTTTCTGAAGAAGATGTAGGTATAAATGAAAAATGCGTAGTTTTTAATAAAACTTTGAAATAAGAGTATTTTGGGAAAAACAATCTATGTTTTGTCCATATTAGAGAACATAGTATTATATTATCATAAGATTAAGTTATCATTCAAATGATCATTAGGATATTAAACACATCAAACAAAATAAACAAGCCCTTGAAGAATAAATTAATTATAGAATACTTTAATATTATATTCACTAATATTGATTCAAATATATAATTGAGTATATCAAGATCATGTTCATTTTAGATATTGGTTGAATAAATTATTTTATCAAATTTAATCACAAGTTTTTTAAGATAGATTTAAATTCTTGATAAAAAGAAAATTTTGATATAAAATAATAAATAATCAATCTCACATAATAAATATAATAAATTAATTCTCTAAAATAATTACAATAGGTTGTAATCTCATTCTTAGAAGTGATTACGCCCAAAATGTACAGTCATCTTTACAAAGCAATTAGGTCATAAAACATTAGTTTAGTTTATTCCAGAAGGCATATCCACTTTTTGTTAGCCACTTGGCAGACCCATTACGACCTCCAAAACACTTGTTACGATCAATCTGCGAACCTAAGAGTCTGAAAAGATCAAGAGTTGACAAAGAAACATGGTTACAATCATGTACCTGAAATTCTTTTTATAATCTTTGAAGCAGACCCTATTGACTTTTTTGCTTCGTAGAAACATAGAACAATCGAGGGGTTATTATCTCAGAGGCACTTTTTGTAAAATAATTATCCGGAAAGGAAGCGCAAACGTATTACGGAGGCCAAATCCCTCTCAAATCTTTAACAACAATTGTCAACCCCCATCATTAAAGAAAAACATCATTAACTGGCATCCAAGAAACTGAGTTTGCCGTCCAACATTTGTGAACAACCATGGAGAAGTAGTTCAACTAAAATGAGTTTGACCTCAAAGGAAACTGAAATGGGTTTTTAATGGCTGATTAATGATTGAGTATTAGTGTTTTGTTCTCTATAAATTTTTAAATTGTTTGCTAGTTAGATTGGTGAAAAGATGGTTGTCAATTCAAAATTGGAAAGTGGTTCACTTTGTCAAGGTATAAATGCATATTCCAATTCCAAGCTGGATAGTTATTTTTAGGGCCTATTTGGATTGAGGATTTAAGAAATAGATTTTAAATTTATAATAATCAATTCATTCTTCACATTCAAATACATCAATCTAAATGGTGCCTAGAGAAATGAAGAAATGCTTGATCTGTATTTTACATGGAACATTGAAAAAATAGCATTTAATATAAAATAAATGCTATCGACCAATATGTATGTGAACCATTCACGACTTTTGCCAAGTTATCTTTTGAGTCACTCAACTACTGTAACTAACACGGGACAGATTCACCCTCTCTTTTTTGACCTTGATTTTTTGATATTTAATCTTGTCTTTAAGCTTCAAAATCGACCAATTAGAGGCCATACGTTGCAATCCCAATCTAGACTTCACCTTATCACCACAAGACAGCGATATGCATTTACGCAATTGATTATTTAGATATTTACCCTATACGTCGGTCATTAAGTACAACACGAGACAGACTTTAACCCAAAGTTCGTCATATCGTCAAGGTCTTCTCTTCAGGTAAATGGAGATGATGCAGATGAAGGGAATAGAATCAAGAAACCATAGCCATAAAATAATCAAATTGGAAAGCTGTGCATATGATGTAGGCTAAAAGGGAAGTCATCCTGGAGAATGGTATGAATACGTCCCTTAAACTACCCGCCACGCCCAACCTTCTCTGGGCCAAAGTTCGTCATATCGTCAAGGTCTTCTCTTCAGGTAAATGGAGATGATGCAGATGAAGGGAATAGAATCAAGAAACCATAGCCATAAAATAATCAAATTGGAAAGCTGTGCATATGATGTAGGCTAAAAGGGAAGTCATCCTGGAGAATGGTATGAATACGTCCCTTAAACTACCCGCCACGCCCAACCTTCTCTGGGCCAAAGTTCGTCATATCGTCAAGGTCTTCTCTTCAGGTAAATGGAGATGATGCAGATGAAGGGAATAGAATCAAGAAACCATAGCCATAAAATAATCAAATTGGAAAGCTGTGCATACGATGTAGGCTAAAAGGGAAGTCATCCTGGAGAATGGTATGAATACGTCCCTTAAACTACCCGCCACGCCCAACCTTCTCTGGGCCAAAGTTCGTCATATCGTCAAGGTCTTCTCTTCAGGTAAATGGAGATGATGCAGATGAAGGGAATAGAATCAAGAAACCATAGCCATAAAATAATCAAATTGGAAAGCTGTGCATATGATGTAGGCTAAAAGGGAAGTCATCCTGGAGAATGGTATGAATACGTCCCTTAAACTACCCGCAGCCCAACCTCCAAGATATCGTCAAGGTCTTCTCTTCAGGTAAATGGAGATGATGCAGATGAAGGGAATAGAATCAAGAAACCATAGCCATAAAATAATCAAATTGGAAAGCTGTGCATACGATGTAGGCTAAAAGGGAAGTCATCCTGGAGAATGGTATGAATACGTCCCTTAAACTACCCGCCACGCCCAACCTTCTCTGGGTCGGTTAGAAATCAATGGGAGGAGCCTACAAAAGAGCTTTCCTTCACTGAACAGAGAGACAACTGCCGCTTTTAAAGATCACAAACGATGTGATATTTAGCATCGTGTTCTTGAATCAATTTCGGGATATAGGGAAACTGCCATGGATGCATGCCAGAAACGATAGTGAAGAGAGAAAATAAATTCAAAACTTTGACTGCCTGATCACAGATTTAAAGAAAACCCTGTTACTTCAATAATTATTTAAAGAACAGTAGTTTGCCCTACAAAGTGAACTCTATCTTAGATAGGCAAATATTTGTCAGAGAGCAAGAAGAAAAAGAGGCGAAAATGGTCGATCCTACCTGCCCAGTTGCATTTAGGGCGTGTGGATATACCTTGGATAGTCGTGTGGATATACATACATACATGCATACTTACATATATTATATATTAGGAAGCAACAGCACCAAGAATAGCAGCACCCTAGAGCAATGATTCATTTTCTGTGACATAATCAAGTAACATCCTGATGTCACTCTGCCCACCTTTAGTAACCCAACATCAGGCACCATAGCTAAATGAATTATGAAGTGAAACAAAATAAATATTAGGCCCTCCTTGTATCAAAGAAAATACTAACATATAACTGAAATAACCAACGGATACGGGACACTTCGAAAATATATGTAAGACAAACCAACAAACAATATGAAAATATTATCACCATGGACCATTTTATCATCTCGATCATGAGGTATAAGAGGTCATCAAGATACATCGTTTCCAGTCATGAGTTGCCAAAATGAGGGCATTCCTAGACTGTTTGCAAACTTAAGAATCAGAATTGGTAGTTCCATCTTGTTATCTTGTCATCTACTGAAAAGGCACGAAGCCAATCCCCAAAAGTACATGTTTGAGCAGGGCCCCACAAGCAGCTAACGCTTCTTCAACTCATAAGAAAAACTGGGAAGGTTGAATAGACAGTTTCAGAACACATACAAGCATAAGCACTGGTCTTCCTCGTCAAATTACTACAATTCATGACGTGGTCCCTATATCAACTCCAAGTCTCCAACAAGATGTCAAGATCCCGAACCAATGGCATGAACGGAGGGGCTCATCATTTGCTCCCAGGGCCATGGACTCTTATCACTTGGCCAAAGACAATTTGTCAGCACATGTAATTCAGCCAGGTAAGTTCTTCTGCAGCTGTAAACTGTAAGATAAAAATACTTGGCGCAAAGTAGGAAGTATAGCATGGAATTAATGTTTGTTCTGTTTTCCATATCAAATGACCGCAACAATCTACGTGCACCAGCTCCACTTGTAAAGTGTGTTGGGGAAAATTCAAATTAAGCTCCATGTCTAAGCCAATCTTCTGTGCGAACAATACAAAGAATAATCCAACATTTTCTTTCATTTAAGGCACAGAAAAAGCCATTGAATTCTGCCAGAGAAATTACTCTTTAAAGAATGAGATCTGAAGGCAAAAAATACATTTCTTTTTCTCGTAATATACCTACAAAGAACGGTTCGCTGACCCTTGGAATGAACCTAATCCCAAAGGCAGATGGGTATCATCGGGAGAGACTAGTCGATAACTTGAAGAAGTTATATCGATGCAATTATAAAATACCAACCACTAAATTATGTTGAACGAGTAGGTCCCTCGACCAAACTAGTATGCGGGTATAGAACCAACTATGGAGTTATTGAGCATGGAGTTAATATCGAGGATCTCGCTGAAATAAGGCCAGCTTTATCAACAGACATACACGAGGGAACTATTGATCAACTTTTAGTTCTAGTTTGATTCCAAGTCCTTTTTTAGAGAGGACTCTTTCCTTGTTTTAGGAAACAGGGTTTACAATTAGTATTCTTTCCTACTCTAACTATAACTTGAGATAAGATTTCTTGATCTATTAAATTGGCATTTAGTTCGAACATTGAAATTGAATTCAGATTTGAAACCATTGACCTCAAATTTAGCATAAAACTACTCGTTACAATACTCATGTTTGGTTCAATACATAGAATACATGCCATAACTAAAGTAAATGTTTGGTTCATTGACTCTTTTAAACTAGAATATAAGAATTTCAATTTTGACCTCTATAAAGTTAAAAATAGACTTTAAAAATAAATCTTGCATGTGTAAACTGTTCATAAACTTTGTTCTTTTATTAACTATAATATATTATAAAATTAATATATTTTAAACAATAAAAAATTATCTAGGATTAGATAATATTAGAAAAAAATAAACATAAAAAAGATGTTGAAGAAATGAAAATATTACAAAAAAACAAATGCAATACATGAAAAATGAGAAAAAAATAAAACAATATTAGTAATCTAAAACCTTCAAGCATAATTTCATAGTACAACAAGATTACTTTAATAATTTTACATTTGAATATATAAAAAATAGGTATCATCTTTAACTATATATATATATGTGTGTGTGTGTGTGTGTGTGTGTGTGTGTGTGTGTGCGCGTGTGTGGGTGTGAGTGTGTGTGTGTGTGCGCGCGCGCGCATTGCATGTTTATTAAATTAGTGTACTCATATTTTGAATAAGTCATATGAAAATCAAATTTGGATTGACTAAAACCTTCCTCTTTAGAATTGGATAAATCCTAAATTTTTAAATATGATCCTCAAAACTTAATTGCAATATTAAGTAATCCAAACAACAGTTATGAAATCAATTCCAATTCAGTTTCAAAACTTTCTACCTGACACCACCTAATATAATTGTTTTAGAATCATCATTGTAACCAGTTTGATATTATTCTATCCAATCATCATCATCATGGATGTATCCCACATTTTTAAATATGATTCTCAAAATGTAATTCCAATGGTAAGTAATCCAAACAACAATTTGGAATTAATTCCAATTTTCAATTTCAAAACTCTTACCAAATATCACCTAGTTCATTGTTTTAGAATTATTATTGTAACTGGTTTGACATTATTATTATTATTATTATTATTATTATTTCTACGAGAATTTGGTTCTTGTTTGTATTTTGGAATTAAACCCGATTCATTGGAAGTTTTGCTACCAAAGTTGCTGGATCTTCCAAATAAGATTATCGTCTTTAGGGCAAGTCATTTTCTCATAAACAATTCCAAATTGTACTTCCACAATCATAAACAAACTACAGAATCCTCACTGAAGAGAACTTTAAATAATAAAAATCTACGCCATTGCAGCAATTACCTAACCTGACACCGTCGAATGTGATTCAGGAGGTTAATTAGGGATTTGTTTGATCGTCTTTCTCTGAGGAAGAGGCCAAATAGAATCCATTTGAATTTGGGACCGCTATTTGAAATTTTAGTGAAACACTAAATTAGCTCAACCTTCGATACTTCTACATTTTCGTTTTGTGTAGACTATCGTTCATCTGCAGATGGGATTTCACATGTTCAGGCTCCACAGATACCAGAGTTGTCTTTCTTTCGGCCAAACTCCTGAATTCCGGCATGAACTCTCTCCAGAAGACGGCGGCAGGTGTTAGGAGAAGTGCAGGGGCCACACATTAGATAAATGACATTACCCAGCGGCCTCATGTAGATGCCATCTTCGTTCAGCTTCTTCAAAAGGGAACTTGCATACATTGAAGCATACCTGAATTGCGCATCCAAAAGATCTGTTTAAGAATACCTGAATTGACTGCTGGAAGAAGGTGAAGTATAGACAAGAACAAGACATATATTCATGATTAAACAGAGACCACAATCTAAATAATATCATGTATAAGTGGGGTAGCACCGCCAGTCAATCAACAGAACCTATTCCGAAACGACCCATTAATTCCTTTCTGATGAAAGCATAAAAGACATAAAAATAGAACCGAAGTTACTCTCAATCTGGAGTGGAATCCTATATTAGATATGGCACTAATTACTCAGAAAAACAAAAGTTCAAAAACTCCTAAAAAGGCAAATCAAAATAATTTGCATCAAAAAGGCTTGCTAGTGTTGGAAACTATCCCACGTAATAATAGAGGTATATCTGCAACAAGGGGAATATATTGCGGTTATTGTCTTATGCATGGCTTATAACACACGTCACATTAGAATGGTTAAAGCTAGCATAGAACAGATATCCACATAATATAAATTGACATTATTGTCAATCGACAAACTATTTATCCAATGGCCATAATAAGGCAAGAAAACAACAAACCCTTTTTAACTTATTCAGAAAGAGCAACACCATATTTGAAATTTGCCTTTTCAAGTTTCGAATTCACATTAAAAAGCACTTGACATATTTTTATCGCTTTATTAGGAATGAGACCTTCAAAAGTATTTTAACAGCACATACAAGTTGGTCTAAAGTTTTTAAATATTATAGTATATTGGTACATTTAAAATAATTAACATAAAAGAACGTAAAAAAAGATTTTTTTTGTTATAAATTTTTAAATGGAAGGTAGAGCTAGTTATAACATTTTTTTAAAGCATTTATGATTATTAGAAGTGTTTAACTTCAAATCTTCACCAATCTTTTATCAATTTAGTTCTCTTACTTTATTTTATTTTTAGTATAAAATATGTTTTCAATAAGCAAAAGATTTAATTATTATTATTTAAAATCTTTATTTGACATTATCATACTTATTCTAATGAATTTATAATGGTTCAGCTCCCTCAAACCGAGTTATAGATACAGCCCTCAGGAGATTATTACCCAGAATTATTGCCTTCAGCCAGAAGCTCAATGGCACATAGAGTTCCCAATGCCACCACTCTGTGGACCACAGGAAGTAATGAGATCTGTAAAACTAGCTCTGCATTCCACAACTGCAAGCACAGTAAAAATAAAAAGACTTTTAGAGATGCAGCATTCATGATTGCTTAGACTCGGGAGCCATCAGGTATCAAGATCAGAGGGCCCAGTTCCAACAATGTAACAGATGTACATTATAGCATGCATATCCCTACTCTCATCATTCCAACTTAGTGCCTGGTAAAAGGTCGAACACTATGCTCTTATTGTCTTTAGCAATATCAGAAAAGTATTGCTCATTAGATCATCAATCAATTTCTACCACAACAGCTAAGACAAAAACTCAAAGCTTCTGCTCTGTATATTGGTCAAAAGAAAGAAACCAATCAATTGGAAATAGCACATTACTGTGACCAGCGAAGTGAATGTCAAACTATAACACCGCATTTCTCAATGCTAATGCTAAGGGTGGAACAAAAGAAACTCAGAATAGAGAAGGAAGATATTGACTATTGATTTACAAAAACAAGCCAGTCTGTGGAGATGATAATAATATAAAAAGTTAAACAAAGCAATTGAGTATGAACCTGGAATAATTGGTGGGATGAGAGAAGATTACCTCCTGAAGCAATCTTGATTCAGATATCAAGTTCATATTTGTCCTACAGTCCTTAAACCATTTGATAGACTTTACAGCAGCTGCACACCCCATGGCATGTGCAGAATACGAATGCCCATGCAGAAGAGCCTTGAGCTGAAATTACAAGGTATATTTCAGCACTTAATTTTAGCATGAAAATTAATCCAGTCAACAATAAGATTTCAAAAGCTGTGAAGGATAAGCATCTCTAAACTACAAAAGCCCATAAGTCAATATGTTTCTAAAACTAATCTAGCTTGGTTGCTTTTGGGGATTGCCAGCATTAAGAGAAAAACAGGAAAAATACAGATGCACACTTACTAATTTAACAAGGCACATAGCATTCAATGACACCAGCAAATTAATCATGAAGACAAAACTGCTTGACAATATTGCATTGTCCGTTCAAGACAGAAATAGTTTTGGGGGAAGAATCCATTGACTAAAATGTTTATCACGTAATGGAAAACATAATAGAGTATAATGACGATAAATACAAGAGTTAATAATATGGAAAATGGCTTCTCACATTGGTTGGCTTAAAAATTTTCAATGGAAAATTAGCTTCCATTAAGACAAAATTTCCAACTGCATTGACATTATGACTTTATACAAGTGAAAAAAGCCAGCATCACTGCATTAATGTTCTTTGACTAAATGCGTTCATCACCTTAGTGTCTCCCATAAATACTTCAAATATAGTTTCTGATGCTAATGTAGCAGCCAATGGTATGATGCCACCAGTCATCAGCTTTGCATAACAGGCAATATCTGGCTGACAGTAGAGCATTTCTGCCGCAGACTACATAAATGTCTGATCAAAGAACTGCAAAAAGTAAAATTATACCACAATTGAGAATAGTGAGAGCAACAAACCTCGCTTCCAAGACGCCAGAACCCTGTAAAAACCTCATCAAATATAACAGGAATTTTTCGACTCTTGCATTCTCTAACAAGGATTCGCTGGTACAGAGGATCAATCATTTGCATTCCACCAGCACCCTGTACCACTGTAATTAGCATTTAAAAGTGTATCATTTCCCAACTTAAGCACCCAAAGAAATGCAAAATCTTAAAGGCATGGGACTGGATCAACAGAATGCATTGGAAAAAGGGCATCCTATGGTTCCCAGTGAATTTTTCATTTTATCAACTTTGCCACAAATTTAATGGGTCAAAAGTGCTAACATCAATTAACTCCCAAATGGAAACAACGCAAAATCATGAACTTAAATAGCTTTTTGACAGAAAAAACTACTGCCTAAAAAGGATAAGTAATAGCGTATATCTAAATCTCAAACAAACAATAACAATAACAACTTCAAAGGCCTTGAACTCCAAAAATATACCTCAAACTTGACAAGAAAACAATACAAATTCTAATAATAATGCTTGCCTGGCTCAACTATCAATGCTCCAACGTGGGAAAGCCCATAAGAGTCTGAAAGCGACAGCAGTTCTTGTAATATTATAGTAGAGTAAAGTTTGGCCAGACCTGAATCATCTCGACTCCTTTTAAAAATTTCATGACATGAACCAAAAGCTGCAAAAGAGCAAAACATTACCTAGAAGAACAATATACAAAATAGAATTCATTGATAGTAAGTAACCAGATGATGCCACAGTGAAAAACTCACTTACAGAGGCATTCGAGTCCTGATTTTTCAGATTGCATCTTTTGAGGGAGAGAGACTTCCCATATACCATCATGCATAGACACTGTGGGTGGATCAAGAAAGAAACCTCTCCCCTTGTACCTGTAAAATTTCATGATCCACTATTACAAAAACCATCCCTCCAAGTTTCTTTACTAGTTTTCCCTTCATAAAACATACCCTTATTAAATTGGATGCACGGTTTGTAAAACAAGAATAATGCATCTTCATAACTGAGGGTTCAAATCAATCATTAAAATCAGGCATGGAAGTGAATGGCAAGGTAATAAAAAAGAAAACCACATAAATTATACAAGATTGTTAATATAATAATTAAAAAATTTAAGCACACAAAAGAACAAGTATGTTGGACATAATCAAATAAATTACCACAAGAAGAAAAATATAAGTGAACACATTGAATAGAACAGTCAGATCAGTAAAAATGAAAAAAGAAGGCTGAAAGGAAATCCTGAATCTGTAAGGCTATATTTCCTTTGGTTTATACAAAACTAGGGGTGTGAGTCAAGTCCAGTCAAGCTAGCTCGACTGCAACCTGATTCAAGCTCCAGCCTATTTTTCTCTATTCAAAAGTTCAGAAGCTGTCTCAGAACCATTTTTTATTTTTTATTATTTTATGTAATCCATAATACATATTATTATGTACAAATAATTTGTTTAAATATTAGTAACGATATGTTAAGTTATAGTAATTATTATACATATTATTTATCTTTATGCGTATACAAGTTATCAAAGTTAAATTTTGATATACACTAAGAAATTCTAAGTTATCCAGAAAATACATGAAAGTACATAAAAATAACTACAATTCTTCATATAGAACTTTGAATATTGTAAACTACCACAGATGTGCATCATTCGGTAATATATTAGTGTATACACACACACACACACATAAGATATGAGTTTAATTTCAATATATATCTTAGAATGAAAAATTCATGAAATTTTCATCAAAAGCTCTGAGAACAACCAAAATTTCAATTTAAAATTTTAAAAAAATTATGAAGGTACATAAAAATGTCAAATTTAAATAAAACTTGATATTATAAATAATACAATTATGCATCTTTCAGCGATATATTAATGAAAAGTTATTATTACATATCATATATAGCACGTAAATGTAACAAGTTCTGTCAAAGGGTACAGCTGAATATATCTCATAATTTTAAGTTAAAAATAACACAAATAAACATAAAAAAAATAGCTAAATCTCATAAAAATCTTATTAAAATAGTAAATATATATTATTCATGAGACATCATTTCAAATTACAGAAAGTTTACCAAAGAATAAAATTATATCAGTGTTACAATAGTGTATGAGTGATTTTTAAAAAAATTAATTATTTATCTAGTTATCAAAATATTTCAAAAATCTAATTGAAAACTTTCAACAATTATCATTTTTAAAATCATTTTACTATTAAATAAATTTTAAATCATGTTCTAAATTTCTTATTGACATTTTCTTTTCATATTGTCTTATAACAATGCTTCATTTTTTATATTTATTTTGGAATATTGACTTAGTTAAATTAATTGAATGCATGTATTTCTAAATATTTCATTAATTTTAATTGATCAAATGGTTGCAAATATTGTTATTCATTAAAGTTATAAAATATTTAAATTAACTGATATTTATAATTTAAATAAATTAATTAATTAAGTCAGCTCGAACTTGAGCTTGTGTATGCATATTCAATCTCAAACTCAAAAAATATAAGGGTGCTCAACTAGTTTGCACCCTATAACCACCATATAGAAGGGTGAGAGGTGCTGAATTATTTAATGCATGCAATTTCAGAGAATAAAAAAGGGTAGGCATTTAAACATGCAAGACTAATCATGCCTATGCAAGGTGTAATTGTAGTCCTGTCGCAGATAATGACTCAGCCAATTACGAGTCTAAAATTGAGTAAATCTATAAGGATCTATTTCATCTTAACATGAAATTCCAAGTGAAATACTTCTACTTTACTGAATTGAAACTAAAAGAAACTGGGCTCCAGAAGTACCATCATGGAATAAAAGGTAGATTGGTAAAAGGTTTGATAAAGTGATATTTTCAGGGATAAATAATGAAATTAGATGAAAAAGTATGTCATCGCAAACAACTACAAGGCCATATGCAGCAAGAAAGAACACCATATTTCTTGCCTTTGAGAAAAACCTTACCAGGGCTGCTGAAGAAAGCCAGTAAAAGGAGATGGTGCCTGGGCTTCCATAGCACCTAATGTATCACCATGATAAGATCCTCTAAGGGCTAAAACCTATTTTAGAAACAACATGAACTCCAGCATTAGCTTCAAATAAAGGTCGTGTGAAAGAATCCAAGTCCAATCGACATGCTTCAATGTTGGCTTCATGCCAGTAAGCACAGAAGGCAACTAAAAAGCAATATCTATCTTCAATCTGGGACACTTGTACTCACCCTAATATCCATGTATGCTCCATTTACATCAGCAGTGACCGTGTCCAAGAGCCCTTTATTATCAGACAAGAACTTGCGAAATGCCATTTTGAGTGCAATTTCTACTGCTGTAGATCCATTATCAGAAAAGTACACTCGGGAAGCCCATCCTATAATGAGCATTACAGTTAATGTTAGCATAAATAAACATGCAATTGTTTCAGCAGGCCCACAAGTTCAGAGAACAGGATCATGACTTCAGGGACAATAAATAAAAGTCCAGACATGTAAGATATAACAAATAAAACTGTAAGTGTAACATGGTCCTCAATAAGGGTATAATTTGTACACCAAATTGTCATTATTTGTGCATTAAGTTCTAAAAGATAGCAGCCCAGCTCTAACATAACAGTGTTCCTCAGGAGCATGTAAATAACAAGCCTAATTCTCTACCCGTGCTCATACCCTAAATTTACCCATGATAAATACCTGTACCCATACCCAAAGCCCACTGAAGTGATAGACCAGACTTGAGGACCCAACCTGACTCAACAACGTTTTTTTGTCTTTTTTTTTAAGGTGGGCAATTGAATAAAAAACTTTAATGTAATTTATATGCTTGTATGTAATTAAAATATTTAATTTTAAAAATGGTTGTCCAGTCATAAAACGTTATGCATTCAATTAACTTCAATTTTTTTAAAAAAAATAAAATTATTAATTAGCAATAATTTGGAACTTTATTGATCAATGAATGCTTAACTTACTATATTAAATTTAGATAATTAAATGTGTTAATTTTAGTTGCACTAAACCAAAACGAATTGAAAAATCACAATGTTATAGGCAAAAAATTAAAAGTTAAAAAATTGTGATTTCCAAATAAAATATAATGTTACATGTTTAAATAGCTTCAATCTTGCTTATTTGTATAATTAAAAAGTAAGAAACTACAAAAAAAGAAAAGTATAAAACATGGAATCACCTATTTTTCTGAAATTGATAATATCTAGCATAGTATGTGTTGTAAAGTTCAATCCATTTGTAGAATACTGTCATCCTAAGGAAGTGGGTAACCTACACATCCATAGGTGCAGTACCTTTTCCCAAATTGATGTTCGTGAGAGTTCACATTTTCCTCCACTCAAACCTTTGCATACCTTTGCGTATACATTGTGATCCCCTCAGCATTGACTTACCACAATCATGAATGCATACGATGACCCCCTTCTTCGAGTTACTGGATGCATAAAGTCTCCCTCAAGGCTTTAACACATTGGTCCGAATTCAACACCAAAAATATTATGAGATCCAATCCATACCCAAAGCATTAGAATGCTTGTATCCTGCATGTCTAGTGTAGGACCTTCTCTAAAGTTGATGTTTAAAGGCTTTAAGAAATTAATAAACATTTAAAATATTTGGTATTAAAAGTTTAATCTCTCTTCTATTAAAAATACCATGGGTATATGAGTAAACATTGAGTCTAAATATCCAAGGTTATCAATGAGCATGGATAAGATCCACACTCATACTATTAATTTCGATGGGTATGGGTATGGGTATGGGTATTATATTATGGGCATGGTTTTGAGTGAAATATATTTATATTAGATATAACTACAAGTATAAAATATTTTTCAAGGATATTGGTAGGGCATCATTAAGCCCATTGGCATCCTACTTAGGACACACTAGCATTTCATCTATTTTGTGTTGGGTTTCAACCCTTTTAGGAGAGTGTGAAAGTGGATTAGTCAGTAAAAAAACAATAAAAAATAATACAAGTGCACCAATTAATCAACAAAGAAGACCATCACTTTATGTATGTATTTCAAAAGCTATGATGTGCTTAAGAAGAGCACCTTTAAGTAAAATAGTCATTCCACATCCTTCAAAATGAGTGGTTGACAACAAATTTTCTTAGAACTGCATAATAAGAACTAAGGTGAAAGAGCATAAATGGGTTGTATGTTCCCACAAATACAACAAAACTGAGCATTTGGATTTTATCATGCAAGAGGGGGAGAAATAAATTAAATAATTCAAAAAAAATGGACAGGCAAGACATAAAAATACCAAACCCTTACAACATAATAGCTACATGGTTGTATAATTTGTCTATCTGATAATTGCAGATACAGAGTTCCAACATCTAGGGCATCTAATGATATTCTAGGGCCTATATATGCAGTAGAAGCAAAGGTCTCATTTTATATTGTCATGAGAGCTAGAAACTAACATAAAGGACATATAATTGGCCCAAAGAAAGGAGGCATGTCTTAGTTAAAAATCATAAATGTTCAATTTCATTAGCCAATTTTGTCAATTTTAATATTTTGAGTTCATGATTAATTTATTAAGCCAAATGAAAAGATAATTTGGGGAGAAAGGATATGATATTGAAGGGAAAGACAGACGCTAAGAGACTAGTGGTCTTAGACAACACAAAAGAAAACCTTCAATTTATAAACAAAAATCTTTAGGCAGTTCCAAATCATGATGTGGGAACACAGAAAACTTTCTTGGTTCTTTGGCTCATCTCATAACTGTTTCTAATTTCACCATTTCTGTAAATAAGCATGAAATTTGTGTTCTACCAAATGCATTTAGAATAATACACGTCATTAAATGTTCTTTCCTTGTCAAATCATTAGCTATGTTCCACAGGAACTTTTTCTTCAAGAGAAATAGTATTCCAATGCATTGCCAATGAAGGACATCAATTGAAAAGCAAACCTTTGCAAAAATATAACCA
Source organism: Avicennia marina (assembly GCA_019155195.1). Lineage (NCBI taxonomy): Eukaryota > Viridiplantae > Streptophyta > Magnoliopsida > Lamiales > Acanthaceae > Avicennia > Avicennia marina. The sequence continues at coordinate 3,107,252 of CM032757.1, read as the reverse complement.
AAGGGCTGCTGTCTGACATACAAAGAAAAATGAATTAAATATGGCCGTTCACTAATCTCATAAGAAAAAGAGCAGGGAATGAAAAATTATGAACTTGCCTTTTCCAACTCCTTCAAGTAAAAGTTCTGCTAATTCTAGAGCTGGCTCATACACATTCTCGGGAAACATTATATGCCCATATCTTGCAGCAGTATAGCCCATTTCGGTTGCAAGTTCAATCTGTAACCACCTAAAAGAAACAGCAGTGACGTAACTTGTAGAAATGCAAATGGAAACAAAACATTTGCAATGTTCAAGAGATAAATAAAACAAGATCAATCCAAAAAATTTTGGAAAAGAACTCGTGTCCTTCATGAGATGATATTTATCATAAAATTCTACAAATATAATCTGCTTCCAGTTAAGTGATCCATTGATGTCATTCATGTATTTTGTTCCACGGGTAGGCAACCTACAAACTGCCAGCCATTCATTTACCAAATAAAAATAATAAATTGACAATTGTCTGAAATCCACGAAGCCAGGAAACAGCTACATGTTAACAAGGTATGGGATTGTACCATAGGTTTTGGCCCAATACCAATGGTGAAACTGGAAGTAGAAACCAGGTAACCCCAATTAGCTATGGCAAGCCAAAAAGAAAAAAGAAAAAGAAAGAAAGAGAAGAAAAACTTCTAGTGGTCCATTCACATTGATGAAAGAGTGGGGATTAACACTTTGTGTCAATTGTTTCCTTAGAATAATGACAAAATAAAATAAAAATCACCTTACTGTTTGCAAAAACGAGTGGAACACCCCATGTCAAATGAAGAAATGTGAATCACAAGCACAACCGCAGGGCATGAATTCTGGAGCAAAGATCTCATACATTGCAATACAGTGCAATCAAATTCTTTTTCAGGTACAGTTTCGAGGCATGTTTTATGGTAGTAATTTAGCCACTGTTATTAGCATATATGATATGCACCAAAATAGAACACTGACCTGCAAATTAGCATCAGGGCCCTGCGTCCACCAACTTGCACAGCCATCAAATTGTTGAGAAATCCAATTGAAACTCTGAAACTAATGCATGCACAGGATACAGTCAACTTGTATTTTATTGTATTTCTAATGTGCAGCATGTGAATATACTAACATGAAGGTCAAAACTGGAAGACAAGAATGCTTTTGGTGATGCAATTTAACATGAAACTTCGCAGAAATTCACTTTTAATGCATGGAGTAGTGCTACTCCTAATAAGAATATGCAAGAATCTATGTTAACAAAGATGGATGAGCTCATTTGAAAATGACATAAAAATGCCAACCTTGTGCACAGCAAAGTTCTCTCCACATCGTGAATCTATAACTGTAACCTTTTCTTCAGGTACAAGCTTGTGCTGAGTGAATGGCCACCAAAAGATGTCACATGCTTTCTTTGGCATTTCACACAATCTCTGGGTTCTTTCCTGAAATGCTGAAAGCATTATCTCCTTCAGATAACTGAAAACTGTCTGAGACTTCTCAAACCAGGATATCAGGTCATCTGACATGTCTTTTGGAATAGATGGCAGCACAAGTACAGGCACCCTAGGAAAGACCAAAAATAGCTTTTATTGGTTCTTAAGACTGCTAAACCACAAACAATAACACAAAGAAAATACATAATCTCTTAGAAAGAAAAATAAATAAGTAATAAAAACATTACAAGCTCATAGAAAATTTAATTACCAGACAACTGCAGAGAATTTGAGCTAGGAGCACTGTTTGGACATCTCTTTTCAACTGGAACAAAATGAAAGAAAAGCTGACAAAGAGAAATTCTCTACCTGTTCCGGAAGTATGATAATAAGGGCACTTCATTCATGAGACCATGATCTTCAAAAATAACCGCAACAACATCATATCCTCGAAGCTTTAGGCTTTCATAGGCAGATATAGTTCCTGAAATACCTCCTAATCGTCCATCTCCCACAAGAATAGCTGGCAGGCGGAAAGGGCTGCTACCACAGACCAGAAATATCAAAACTGAAAGTAAAGTCTAGCCTTATATGTTGCAAACAAGCAATTAATCGCAGATGTAGCCCATTTCACATGAAAGCTTAGACTAGTGTGCTTTCAACACCAGCCTAGGTTGACTCAGTTTCACATGAGCTTTCAACAACAGACTAGGTTGACGTTACACCTTCATCTAACACTTCTGAAAGAAGAGAGATTTCCTGTTGAGATTGTTCAATATTTTTACTGCACTTAACATACATCCTATGGAAGAGTAAACTCAGATGAAGAATGCTCATATTTAGATTTATAGAGCACCTCATTTGTGCACGCTGCAGCCAGTTAAGAGGTACCTTTGTGTTCAATATATAAATACATCAAGTCAGGTTCAAGCATAATTACAATGTGTTCTGTCATAGTCTCTACATATATATTTTGGCTGTCTAATCTATCACAAGCTAAAAGTGAGTAAATAAAATTAAAACCCACCGGTATAGATCACACTGAAGAGATCCAGATGGCCCAGGACTGGCTACGCCACCAGCAGTCTCAATCACACACATAACTTCTGATTCTTTCATATTAGAGGATGTCCCAGCCGAAGCATTTCCCAAGCATCTCTTCAGCATACCCAAGAGCTCTGAATCCTCAACCATTGCTTGTTCCCTCTCAGCAGCTAAATGAGGTGATACGGCCTCTTTCCACCCATAAATTGTCTTACAAACAACCTCGGACAGTGGAAATAATTCTGTTTCATTACTCTCGGTTCCCTGCAATTTTCTCTCTTCGTACCGATGGAGATTCTCTAATCCGCCGCCAAAAGTTCCACCTTCCTCAACAACACCCACCCCGAAACCTTCTGTCACTACACCGGCACCATTCCCCAAACTTGCATTTGATGCCGGAACAGAGGCTTTCAAAACACAATTTGACGCAAAAACCGAGAAAGGCAGTGGCTTATGAGTGAAATACTCAGAGAATTTTCTGTAAACGAAGCGCGAGTCGGAGTCATCAGGATACCCAGTCTGAACTGGCTTAAGATAAACAAAACTCTTCTTAGGAAATGGAGAAGGGGAGAAGGAGATAAAGGACATGGAGAGGCCAGCAGAGACAAGAGTTTTGCCAAGGGAGGTGTTGGAAGCCCAAATGGTATAAATTGGGTGTGCGAGGGGGTACTCTATTGCTGAGTGAACGCAGCGGCGGCGGTAATGGCGGAGAAAATGAGAGTGTCTGAATACGTGGCGGCGGAGTGCAGCCGAGGAGAGAGCCACGGTGGGGGACATTGTGTGCGTGTGAGAGCCGACGAGAGAAGCCCTAGGCCGGTGTAGGACGGGTTTATTTTCAACGGCTACCAGAAAAGGGCAGGAAATTCAAACGTTAAATGCAACAGTTGGGATTGGGTTGCCTAAATGAACAACCGATGATGTACGACAATAAATTAATTAAAAAATTGAGTACCATGGCTTAGATATTTTTTTACACTCGACACATTGTGCACCAAATGTTAAGATAATGCCATGTGAAGGGCATGCCACGCCGTCTGGACAGGGTATGCTGATATGGCGTCCATTGAGTAGACGACATATTCGTGAAGAGAAAATCAATACCCATAATTAAAAGGAAAAAAAAAAAGAAAAAACGCTGACAATTCAGATTGGATGTGTTTATGCTAAAAGTTAAGTGCACCTTTTTAATTATGTATTTTTTTAGTCTAAAAAATTTAAAAAGAAGATAGAAATTTAAAAATATAATAACTAAAGCGTCTGTACTGTTTTTTTCGCATGGGCACTGTGTTTTTATGGCTCGTTCTTCCTTCTGTCTAACAATTCGTGCCTTTTAAAGATGGATAAGGCTTGGTGGCTCCTCGAACTTGCTAGCATAGGTGCACTGTAACCAAGCATGCTGTATTTGTTTTTAAGTTTTTTAAGTTTAAAAATATACAATTAATTATTATATTTTTAAATTTTTATTTTTTTTATATTGATATAATTTTTAAAATAAAAATATTTAAAAATACATTTTAAAATTTGAAAACAAACGTAACATTTTACTCATGAGTTGAACGTGGCAATGGAGGGGATGATGCCCACCATGCCAAAACCAATAATAGATTCCGTTACTACTAATATTTTTAAAATCAAATCAGTTATCAAATTAAAAAACTATTGAATCATTGGTTCTAAAAGTTTAATAGTTTTTTTAAAAATATTTTTTAAAATTATATAAATATTAGGTATATACATATAATAATATTGAAATAATTTTATAAAATAAATTCAAGTCTATCAATTAATATATCAAATGATAAGTTTTAAATATGACATTAAAAATTTTATAATCCAACAAAAATTAAAAAAATAACAAAAATATTTTAAAAAACTAAATTAGATTCAAAGAAAAAGATAAATATTGAAAAACTAGTTTTGGAAAGTAAAAATAATAGAAAATGTTTAATTTCATAATACAATAATTTAAGAAAAATATATAGATAAAGTAATAAAATAAATAGAATTAAAAATAGATCGTGAAAATCATGTACTGATAAAGTGATTAGCAACTAAAAATGAAGTTATAAGAAAACATAAAAATATATATAATTTATATTTAAATTTTAAAAAGGTCAATGTTTATTTTTAAATTTTCTATTAATAAAAATACTAAAAACCAGTTCCTAGTTGAACTAGCCAATTCAATCTGATTTTGAAAATATTGATAATTATCAAGAATTACATTTAAATTGACCATATCATAAATCCAGCATTGTACATCAATATATCAATGCCATATGCAGTAAAACTTCAAGAGTCATATCAGCTATGGTTGATTTCAATGCATTTGCTATTCAAAGGTTGGAAAGTGGTTCCAAGTGTATTTATGTTTGTTTTCAAATTTTTGTATGTATTTTTAGGTATTTTTATTATAAAAATTTGTATAAAAGTAAGAGAGAAAAAGGAATAAAATTTGAAAAGTGTAATGATTAAGTGTGTTTTCAATGTGCAAAATTGCAAAACAAACATAATATGTTTATAGTGATGGTATTTGTACATATAGTGATGACAAATTCCATAACTTAAAATACTAATTCTTATGCAACATTATACATTTGTTTGTCTTCTATTTTAACATGGTTTCCAACAAATATCTGATCCAAACAATTTTGAGTCATAAACAAATCCCTATTATGACATTTGGCAACCAAATTCTGTTTGCTCCCCCTGTATTGCTCTTTTGAAATTCTTCAAAATTCATGTGCTTGTATGTATAGCTTTTATATTTTGAAAGATTATCTTTATTGTTGACGTGCCATGAATCATTTAAACCAGACTTTAAGGATGTGTGAGACATTAAGCGTTTGAAATCTAATTTTTGGACCTAAGTTTGTCCAACTAAACCTTTGTTACTCTTTCTGTTGGTAACACTAGGTGCAACACATCTTTTTTGTAACGCATGATTCACTAATGTGAAGCGCCTTTTAATATGATATCCCAATTTTTTGCAAAATCTACAGAATATTTTTGCTCCCTTCTTCCTTTTACTAGATCTGCTCATCATTACAATTTTTTTAGAAAAAAATTGGTAAAATTTTTTTGCCAAACTTTATTTTATTGCATTCATCTTCATTTGAAGTATTGTTGTCATCTTTCCTTACAACTTTTGTACCAACATGTCTTCTTTACATATTGTGCTTCAATAGAGTAAAAGTATCTTGGCATAGAATGACCAATTTTAGAACAATAACTGTATAATGATTTGAACTTATGCCTTTTTTCCTTTTTAGTTTCATTCAATCTTGCAACAGTGTTGGCAACAATAGGTAGTCTCCTTCACAAACTTTACTTCCTCCTTTTCAACATAGTTGCTTTCAAGTTGCTTCGAAATCCCAAACCCATTTGGTCCTTGTGTGATTTTCCCACGAATAGCACATCATCCAATTTTGTGTTTCCAAAATTTAATTTATTAAGTGTAGCATTAACTTCATTTGCTTTATTCTTAACTTCCTGATATAATTCTTCAAACCTCTTGCATTCTTCCTTTAAATTGTTGAAAGCATTCTCCAGCTTTTCCTTTTCTTTTTCTTAAGATCTTACTTCATCTCATTGTTTTGTGTTATGAGTGTAAGGTCATCAATTTATTACATGCTAATTAATAAGTGGATTGTAACTTCTATTCAGTAACTTCACTATCATTGTTGGCGTACTTAGATTGGTCTTCTATTGTTGCTATTGATGTTGCAATATTATAGACTGTTTTCTGTGCTTTTCTGTTAACTAAGTTGAATGTCACATGGTTGCTTATTTCATTGTCATCATCCGGCCCTTCCGATCCATTTTCACTCCAAATCATGCTCATAAAGTTTTCTTGCTTCTAGAGAGTATTGGTAAACTCCGCTTGAACATAACCGAATCTACCACATTCATAATATTAAATTGCATTTTTTTGAGGTTCAAACTTCTTAATCTCTTTAGAACTTTTATCATAATCTTTGGGAGGTCTTGTCAGATAAATTTCCAAAATTTTTTAACTTCATTTTTTTTAACAACCTTCGGAACTCCTTAATCGTGGGTATAATGTTGTCATCAATGTTACAACATTCATCTTAATTGTTCTTCGACTAGAAAGCCAACTCCTTTATATTTTTATTATGATTTAGATTTATTTTATATGTTTTTTATGAATTCATGAGCTCATCAAATCGAAGATTTTCAACATCTTTTGCTTCCTCTATGGCAGCAACCTTTAGGGCAAACCTTTTGGGTAAAGAATACAAAGTTTTCCTTACAACCTTAGCTTCAGAATATTTTTTTGTCCAATTGAAAGGTTTAATTTGTAATGTGGCACGACTTTCCATTAAATTTAGCAATAGTCTCTTCTTCATCAATTATTGAAGTTTCAAATTGATAAGCTAACATTTAAAGTTTAAAAATTCTAATAGCACTTTACTTTCATGAATACTTTTGAGGAGTCTCAATCATCTTTTGCTACCTCACATGTAAACATTAACTTGAATTGTTCCTCATCCATACCTGTAAAAATTGCATTAATTTCTCTCAAGTTGCCAAGCATATCTTGTTCTTCTTTCATGGTCTATGATTTCACGTCTTTGGTAACCTCTAGACCTTCAACTTTCTTGTAATTAGTGATTTTCATCCATTCTCAATTGTGTACCAAGCTTTTTCATATTAAAATTTTATAAATGCACGCATATGTTTTTTTCCAAAAGAGATAGTTGTACTATCGAAAAGTGAAGGATGTATTGTAAATGCTCATTCTTTAGTACTCATATTTGCAGACATTTAAGAATCACTAGGATTACACTCGCTTTGAACTAAGCTTACTGAAGAACTTAGCTCTGATACCAAGTTCACTTGGCAAACTTGTAACAATACAATTTGTTTTAGTAGTCCTGCATAAACAATGACACAAACACAAGCACGGATGCACACGCACAAACATCCCAACAATAATGGTCATAAATGAAACTTCAATATTTGTTAACGCAATTCGAGGATCATCGACTCCGATGTCTACGGACACCAAGTTAAAATAACTTCACTATCACAACCAAAAAATAGTGAAAACAAGCTAAACAATACTTATAACTCTCACATTAACCTAACACATTCTCTAAAGTGGCCAATTAGTTGATTGTACTAAAATACCTTAGTTTTGTGCTTAACCTAACTTTTTTTATTCTCAACTCTCACTTCACATGGCTAGTTTGTGTTATAGTAGAGTTGTTCTCTCACTCCAATATTTTCAAGATTAAAAATGATATTTAAAGCAGCTAGAACTCTCACGGTTAGTGTTTGGAGTTTTCACGAGTTTCTCTCCACATTTGAACTGGTGTGCCATTTATAGTTATCAAATGAAAGTTCCTCAGTCCATCCAATTTCTTTTGAATAGTCATCAACTCTTACAAAGTCGGCTGGTCTTAAGTTCCTTGATAATTTTGTAACACTGCTCAAAATAATATAGTCCAGTCTGGGGGTAATAATAGTTTTTGATGTATCTCCAATAAGAGTTTGTATCAATCCGTTCTCTGTTCATCATAAATGTGTCCAAACTCTGTAATCTCCACAAGTTTCAACTTCTCTAAGGATGTTTATCTAATTTTGATCCATTTCAAGTAGTTGGTCTCCAAAGATTATTCATTAAAATCATCCAACTTAATATCAATAATCAAAAGTCCAAATTTGTTCAATCATTAATAATTATTGGACTTTGCCTAGAAGAAATTGTATACAAATTGCACAAAGAAATTGTGTAAAAATGTGCCAACATAAATTTAGTAATTGAATCATTATTTTTGTGTAAAAAAACGCCAATTGTGTGATTTGTAATAGAGTTTGAAATACTCACTCCGTTCCCAACTCATTTCCATGTACTAGTCATGCCTTTTGTTCATCTAATAGATTTTTTAAGATGTATTCGTTAATATGTTTATGTCTATACTATTTATTAAGATTAAATCCAATAATAATTGGGATTTGCTACTTAAACTATAAAGTCTAACTGCATCACTTTTAATTATTTTCACTTTTTCCTTCTTTTTCATATTTTATCTTTTTTTCTTGCTATATTTCATTAAAATTTATTTCTTCTTATTTAATTTGGTTCTTTTAAACTTTTCTCTTTCCTTAAATTTATATAAAATTTTAATACATTTTAAAAGTTAATAATTTTTATTTTATTGTCATTAATAAAATGCTATAATATTATATTTATAATAGGCGGTTTTTGTTATATAATAAATTACAAAATAAAATGCACAAATATGTGATTTAAAAATACATATGCGATAAGAGCACTACTCCTATGTTTCACATTTATGTGCATTTATATGGAGCATGCACGGGATATTTGTAATTGAGAGTGTCTTATATATCACTTCTAATTCATTGCCTTTTATTTTTCATGTTTAACTTTGATTGAAAACCAGTGCAATACATGAACTTAATTTAATCATCGTAATTAATTATTTGTTATAATAAATTGTTATCATACCATATTAGTGAGAAATTACAACTTAGTGAAATATTTTAGCTTTTTCACAATATAATTTACTCAATTTATCCCAAAAAAAGAAAGGAAATAAAAGGAAAAAACAATAAATCTACTTTAACATCCATTTTTTCTTTTTTAATTAATTTTGTAATTTTTATGAGATTTTAATTTTACTTACACTTTCATTCTTAAACTTTAGGCTTTAAAAGATACAATTACTTATCAAGACTGAAGTATAAGTAATAATATGTAATGCCTACAATTTTAAAAAATTTATTATTTATGGTGCCCAAGGTGTATATAATAAACTTTTACTTTCAAAAGTGTATATAATAATATTTATTGTCTAAAATTTCACTCCCAATGTAAGCTTTTGAAAAATTAATGCATACGCAGCGACAAATGTAGGCAAAACTACAATGATAAAGATGTAGTTAATGACCAATTTTCTTGTAATAAATATATGGTATATACTATCTTTTTTTATAGTTAATGACGTCACCCTTGTGCTTTAAAGATATTATTTTCTTGAGCTAATTAAACATACACGGTTTCGAAAAATGGCAAGCAAATTATTGAAGCTATCTGAATGTATAATGCTGAATTATCCACAGATATGAAAATTTTATCCACTTTTGACGATGCAGTCTGCTAAATTATCAAATATCCTTTCATCTTCCACAATTGTAAATTATGCTGAAATGTAATTCGGTATCCGTATTCATTTTCGAAGGAAACTTAATATAATTAACAACTAGTTGTAATAAAATTTTCTAATAATTTAACAGTTAAATGAACCAAGGAAAATTTGAAATAATTAAGGAGTGATCACATTCCATGCTCAGCTATTATGGGATGGGATTCTTAGGCCGCGTGTTTCTGTTTTTAAATAGTGTAAATAATTTATTAAGAGCAATATTTTAGAAATTAATTAAAAGTTAGTTATAGGAGATAAAGTGATAATTCATAATACATAGCATAAATAAAGACTAAACAAAGATTTGGCTATAATATATTGGTATGGGTATAGCCATAAATAACATCATGCCCCCATTATTTTAATCATTATGTTGAACCCCTCAAACATGATCCGTTCACTTATAATTTTAATTTTCATATTTCAGAATTTTTAAGTTTTTATCTTGTTCTTCTCTCTTTGTCTTAAAAATAAATTATTTTTCGAAATAAAGTGTCGCTATCATGCATTCTGTTTACCCAACATAAAAGGTGGAATTTGTTTCAAGTAAACACACATGTACAAGTCCCATTTTCTAATGACTACATGCTGTTACCCCTTGTGAAAATTCGATTAATCAGAAATCATATCAGTGTAAAAAGATAATGCAAGACATTCTTCTTGCAAATCTTGTATTATTGCTTTGTTGTTGATTAAACCAACGTACCCCTTTCTCACCTTCACTTACAGCTGGCAATTTCACACAGTCGTATCAAAATGATGTCGAGAGCCCACCTTGTTTTTGGTTCATGACTATTATTATTCTAGTTCATGGATTTTGGTAAAATGGATATAAGATGGATTTTAAATATATAAATTTATAAATAATGATAAAAAAAAAATAAGAGAAAATAGGAAAACGTAAAAATCCGTAGCCCCGTAGAGATAGATTTATAGAGAAGCAGCAGACCTAAAAGAAGACAGTAGCAAGTGGGAAACCCAAGTATAAAAGAGATAGCAGCAAGAACAATCACGGCATTTAATTGCTCATTGTGGACCAAAAAGCCAAATACCCGAAAAGGGTCTCAAATCTCTGAATCTGCTTCTTTATTGCTGCATCTATTGTAATCGGATATCGTTTACCACCGTCTCTGTCTGTAGTCGCCATCGTCATCATCACCCGGAGTCCGACGAACTAGTACTGTTTTAACGCGCATACACCAACGCGGAAGAAATCCTTTGATAATATCAAGAAAATAACTTTGACAATTCGCCTTCGGTGTTCCGCTACCTATCAGGTAACTTCTGATTGTCTTGCGTGTGTATTGTGTATTTGGTTTGGGGGAGATGGGTTTAACTTGTTGGCTGATGTAATCGGGGGATCTGTGTTTGTGGGGGAGAGAAATTGAGATGTTGGACTGACTGAGATCTGTATGACTAATTTTAAAATTTTGTGTGGATTTCAATTTGTTTTATGGGATTGAGAATTTCTTTGTTTATTCTCATCCCCACCTTTGTTTGGATATTTTAAAGCGTAAATGCAGACTAGGTATATGGAGAGAACTAACTCAATGAAAGGGAGAGGGAAAAGGAGTTTGGAAGGTGGCGCAGATGAAGAGCCGGAGCCGGAGAGAAAAAAACCTGCTTTAGCTAGGTAACAAAATTCTTATTTCTATCATTTCTTTTCTTTTGGTTTGGTAGTTTGATTTCGGCTGTCTCTTTGTGTATCTCTTCTGAGAAAATATCTGCAAATACGAGACTCCCCGTGACGGCTATTTCTTACTTATTGCTTGTTGCAATTGACTCACCAACTTGCAAGGCAGAGTTCAGCTTCAGTATATTCTCAACGTTCCGTCCATGTTATTAATTACATCTTTCGACTTTTAAACTCCATTCTGACCTCTCCTGATTGGTTCTCTGTGATTCAGTCGTCAGGAAATGCGGCCCCATTCTTGTACCAATCTATACTGATTTATTACATGCTTTTTTGTAGTGCAAACCTAAAGAGCATTCTTCTCGCAGATAACTCTTCTATATGCTCATTAATTTCTGTGTGGTTTTACTAGATTATTAGATAGCAATTTGAGATTTCTGCCTAAATTTGATAAAGCTATAATTTAGGTGATATAGAAATGCCAATTCTGGAATTTTAAGCAGAAGCTGATTGGAAGTGATATTTTTTGCAGTGTTTTATATTACTGTGAAATGCAAATATAAACAATTGAATATACGCGTGTTTGTGTTCATAGTTTCAATGAATTATCGTAAGGCTTTTTTGTTGGTTTTATTGACTATTTTAAAGATATGATCTTATTGAGGTGCACTTCATGACGGCAGTTCTCGTATTTTCCTCTGTTTCAAGTGTTATGTTTTCTTCAACTTCCATTTCGAGGTTTATTAGACTAATCCACTACTCTGAGAGTGAAAGAAGGCCTTTCCATTTAGGAAATGTTTCTGCATGCTTCTGCGAAAGCTCAAGTGTTCTATCAATCTTGATTATCTAAAGATGCTTTGTTTATCTGGATTCTCTTTCTTTTTTGTATTGTAAATTTGTTTCTCTGACTCGTTTACATTGCAATGTATACTTTTTTTTTCCCTTTTTTAATGGAGTGGATGCCAAGTGATGAAGTGATTGCAATTATCTAATAAATGAGTGTGTTTTGTGCAGTGTTATTGTGGAAGCCCTAAAAGTAGATAGTCTCCAGAAGCTTTGCTCATCCCTAGAACCAGTTCTTAGGAGAGTGGTAAGATGAATGCACTCTGATTCTCATCTGATAGGTTTGTGTTCTTGTTCATCTGGATTGGTTGATTTCTCAACTTAGAGTTTGACACAGAAAATAACTGGAATGCATCACTTAACTCTCCTGTTGACTTATTTTACTGAAAAAGCCTTTCATTTCAGTGCTCTGTTTTCTTAACCTTTGTCCCTCCCCTCCTTCCCTAATCCTCCTCTGTGTTTTTTTTACCTTTTTTGTTCTCTGAAAATAATTTTGTGGAAATATTAAGTAAAGGTTTTGTATTCAATAACATTTTCAGTTAAACTTCTGTTAAGTATGCAACACTCAATACACCGGTATCATGTCCTTAGGTTAAAGATTTTAATTTTTCACTGAATAGATGTATCTGGCACTCTGACTATTTACAATGGTGAATAATTGCTCATGCTCATCATATTGGCATATTGATTTTGATGAACTTGTTAGCAAGCATTGCCTTACATTTTACTTACTTCCTTTACAACAGGTTAGTGAAGAAGTTGAACGAGCTTTGGCTAAGCTGGGCCCTGCCAAACTAAATGGGAGGTTGGTTTATTTCCCCATAAATTGCTAAATGAGAGCCCTTGTTATAAATGTATATTGTTCTAATTGAATTTCCCAAAAGGAATATCTGGTTGACTCTTTGGCATGTCTTATGGTATCAATTTGCAGAAGTAGTGGAAGATGCTGACAGTATTATTTGCAAATTTTTATTATTTGTATTTTGCCATTCATTATGAAATCCTCTATTTAGTATTATTTCCTTAATTCATGATATATCTGAAGAAATGCCGTTTGTTTCATAAACAAAAAAAAAAAAAAAAAAAAAAAAAAAAAAAAAATCTAAAAGAAAACGAGAAATGAACATATCAACCTCTTCCCCTTGGTTCAAGTGTTTGTATTTCCTTTAGTGGCTTTCACCTTTATATTGCTTAAGCTCCCTTTGTTTTTGGAAGTTCTTCTGAAGACTTTGATGGTACAGGTCATCTCCTAAACGGATTGAAGGGCCTGATGGGAGAAACTTGCAGCTTCACTTTAAGTCCAGGCTTTCTCTTCCAATGTTCACTGGGGGGAAGGTAGAGGGTGAGCAGGGCGCTGCAATTCATGTTGTACTAATGGATGCCAGCACAGGCCTTGCTGTAACATCTGGACCTGAGTCTTCTGTGAAGCTGGACATTGTTGTGCTAGAAGGAGACTTCAATAATGAAGGCTGGGATCAGGAAGAGTTCGAGAGCCATGTTGTGACAGAGCGTGAAGGAAAGAGACCTCTTTTGACTGGAGATTTACAAGTCACACTTAAGGAAGGCGTTGGAACTCTAGGAGATCTTACATTTACAGATAATTCAAGTTGGATAAGGAGCCGGAAGTTCAGACTTGGTCTTAAGGTTGCATCAGGATTCTGTGAGGGAATACGCATTCGGGAAGCCAAGACTGAATCTTTCACGGTTAAAGACCATCGAGGGGAATGTATGCATATTCCATGCTTTTAATTATGCATAATGTGCATCTTGTATAACATATTTAACAATGCTATCATCCAATCTGAGCATAATCTTAGGTCAAACTAAATGTACATTTTACAGTCAATTATTGTCTAATTGTTCCAGGTTAGTTAAAGAATTCTTGAAGATAGAGGAGCCAACTTAGAAAAGTAAGACATAGGACATAAATGAAATTCCTCGAAATTTAGAAAAAATTCTCAACCCCCCCCCAACTCATGTCGTGTCTTGTATTTCCGAAGCGCCATAACTCTTAAACATTTTAAACGACTTACTATGTAAACCTGCATTTGTACCATCTCTGGAATATGTCAGTTGCATTATCTGCCTCTTTCTTTCATTGCATATGCTCCTTGAACCATGTTACATGTCTTTAGGACGTAGTTTGCTTGTATCTATATTTATTTTGTGTTGGGCGATGCATCAGTAATTTTTGTGCATTTTAATTTTCTTATTGTGTTGAAGCATTTACTCAAGTGCCTTTCTATGGGCAGTGTACAAGAAACATTATCCACCTGCTTTGAATGATGACGTATGGAGATTGGAGAAGATTGGGAAGGATGGATCATTCCATCGGAGGCTAAGTAATGCTGGCATCTTTACTGTAGAAGACTTCCTCCGTCTTGTGGTCAGGGACTCTCAGAAATTGAGGAGTGTAAGTATTTCTGGTTCAGTTTCTATAAGAGATGCTTCTATGCATATTTTGATAATTTAATTTGTTTATCTTGTTTTGGCAGATACTTGGGAGTGGTATGTCAAATAAGATGTGGGATGCCCTCATAGAACATGCTAAGACTTGTGTCTTGAGTGGGAAGCTTTATGTATACTACCCTGATGATACAAGAAATGTAGGTGTTGTTTTCAACAATATCTATGAGCTGAGTGGGCTTATATCAAATGATCAATATTATCCAGCAGAGTCACTCTCTGACAGCCAGAAGGTAACCTGCTGTTTTTCTTTCTTCTAAATGTGGATGCTTGGTGCTATAATATCATTTAATTTTTACGTTTCAACTCATGAGCCTTCCAGATATCCTTGGGTGCAAATCTTAATTTGTTTGATCTTTTGTTGATTGAAGTTGAGGAAAAGTTGGTACCCCAATTATCAACATGTGATTTTTTTTTGTGGTAATTTTATTTCTAATGTGTGTGTTGAAGTGAAATAAGTAATACTTAACTATTAAATTATTAGCTTAATCTTTTACATGAATAGGTCATTTAACATTGTATTAGACTATCAGAGTCAGGTTAAATAAAAGGTCTCGAGTTCAAATTCATCACCATTTATACAAGAATATATGTTATCTACAAAGGCTTAAAAAACATTTGGACATGTTTGGGCATGAAAGTAAAAACAATTAGCCACTGAATATTAATTGCTACGCAAGTATATCAGGTTCAACTTTAGATGAAATGGTCACTTAACAAGAAGATGAAGTGATCAAATATGAAATCATTGAGATTTTGCTGTAACTGAACAATAGAACTGCTGAGTTGCCCTATTGAGGTCTAGAACTCCAGACTCTTGGCTGTGTATATTGTAAATTTCCCACAGTTGTTTTGCAAATCATCTTAATCCATTTAGTTTTGATGTTTTTTGGGTACCTTGATTTAACAAGGGATTTTACTTCACTTGACATCTTGTCCAATGGTGTCCCTGGCACAAATGGCTTATTGTGTTATTCTTTGTTTGATTCAAATCCCAATTTGGATGAATTATCTCCAACCACCCACCAAATATTAATGAGATTGCTTTGGAAGATGAAATCAAAACTACAAGATTTTGTTCATAAATATGGATTGTGTACCCCTTCTGTTTTATTATGCATGTTTAGTTCCAATGCTGAAGGTTTTCATTTTCAGCTTTATTATTTTGCATGATTTTACTTGAAGCTGCCATTTGTGAGACAGCAATGTGCAATGCATATTTTCACTGTATAAAGCTCTAATTTGCTAGTGAAGGCAATGCAATATTCTCTAAGTCTTACGTACCTGCAGGTCTATGTAGATACCTGGGTAAAAAAAGCATATGATAACTGGAATCAAGTTGTGGAGTATGATGGAAAATCACTGTTAAATTTGAAGCAAATTAAGAAGTCAAGCACATCGCAGAAGGATCTTCCTGCCGGCCCAGTCAATTATCCTGAGTCGGTAGATAATCAGCTTCCACAGCAGATATTGCCTGTTTCGATTCCCTCTGAGCTGTCCATGGATCAGAGTATGCTAATTGAAGCTGGGCATCATCTTCCTGAAAGTAATTTTTCTTTTGTTTTGCAACGAATGACTAATAATTCCCATGAATCATATTTTTATTCTCTGGCTAATTAGCTGGGTGACAGTGTACTGAATGAATTAGTCAAATCTTTCATTATGAGTACAAACCTAAGACATTACATCTCAATGCAATGATTTTTCTTGTTTTTCCTTGAGAGTAACTCCATGTCCTGTTCTGAATATGTTGGCAATGTTCAGTTGGAGATTAAGAGATTCTGGTGGGGCATGAAAATAAAAAGTATGTTTGACCAAAATTTTGATGGGGGATGAAAATTTTGATTTGCTTGAATTCTTGTATTATATTTATATGTATATAATTTATCATAAAAATTGGATAATGTAATGGTATATATGAATAATGATTTGTTTTTAGGTATAAATGCATAGATATGTGGGTGTATGTGCATGTGTATATATGTAGGTATTGATTTCATTGTGAATAGCTGTAATGATTGAATTTTGAATGCTTGTATATATATATATATATATATATATATATATGAGATGTAATAATTTGAATTTAAAATTTAAATGAAATTTTTGTTGAATAGTATGAATGGATTGTTGTTGACTTTGATGCTTTGTGATACGTCATGATATTTAATAAATCAGTGAGATAAGCTGCATGTGGTTTATCTTATTGTCTTTTGATACTCAGCCTATCTTTCGTTTTCTTACTTCTTAAATGATCTTTGGTTAGTGGGTAATTATGCTAAGTGATTAATGGGTTATTCAACTGACTCTGGTTCAGGTTACAATGACAACATGAATTCAAGTTATTCTACCCAGTCTCAGCTTATAAATTCTGGTTCGCGAACCCTGTTTGATAGTGCTTCATTTACTCAGCAAAATCAGCTGGCCAATCATCCTCACCAATTTCAAGGCAATACATATGATAATAGGGTTGGGCTTGGGCTTGGTCCTCCCCAACCGTCACCAACATTCCAAGATGGGAACCCTTCTCTTCTGCAAGCTAATCTTAATCCCTTCGAGGGCTGGCCCAGTAACAGGGAGAAGGGTGTTGATGACTTATTGTCAGAGGAGGAAATACGCATCAGAAGTCATGAAATGCTCGAGAATGAAGATATGCAGAACTTGCTTCGGCTTTTCAGCATGGGAGGTCACACCTCTGTCAATGCACCTGAAGATGGGTATGGTTTTCCTTCTTGCACGCCATCACCTTCTCCTGCTTTTAGTTATAATGTGGATCGAACCCGTTCTGGGAAGGCTGTTGTTGGTTGGCTCAAGATTAAAGCTGCAATGAGGTGGGGCATATTTGTCCGGAAGAAAGCTGCTGAAAGGAGGGCACAGCTTGTGGAATTAGAAGATGAATAGAATTTGTAATGAAAATAAAGGCCAGGATTGTTGCTCACTCTTCGTCTTACTGTGCCGAAATTCTTGGTAGGCGCCAATAGGACTCTGAATTCATGACTGAAAGGGAAATAGATTTTCTAAGCCTTCGATAACCTGTTGTGTTCTGTATCAGAAATCACTGATTCCAGTGTAATCTATTGTACAGTTATAAAACTCCAAAACTTTGTTGTTGGCACTCACTCTCAAGTCTCTATGGGGGACACAGTCCTTACATTTGTGTAGGACTTGGAATGTTTGATTAGGAGAACTAAATCCTTTGTCTTGAATTTGTAAACTGCGACTGCTGTTACGTTTAATTATGTATCGTGTCCTTTCACCCCTTCTTATTTACTTATTTTGTATTGGGATCTGCAAATTCCTTTAGTTTGTACCATGAAAATGGGCCCGACATCATTTTGTCACAAGATTTGCTCTGCACTGCATCTGGGTGATGTTAAGTGATTGTTAAGATGTCCATTGCTCGTTGAGAGTCGAAACACGACTCCCACCTAAATGGCTGTCTTTTCTATTATTTGTGGATCGGCGGACTGGTAACAAATGCCTTCGAATGCATTCAACTGGAGTCTGGCAATAAGTTCAACTAAGTATGAAGCATGCTTTAATTTATTGATCTGCAGGGTAGTATATCATGAAATTCTTCTGCACCCTATTTCAGCCTTTCTTGGCTTGTGCTATCCAATTCTTCGTTGCTATTTCCAGTTGCAGAGGGAGAAGATGGAGAGCTGGACCAGCTAGAGGACGAGCCAGAGGACCAAACAGGGGCCCTGGTGCTGAAATTCCGTTACGAGGCGGTGAATGGAGCCAGTGACCAATCTGTCTTCACCAGCCCACCTCTTGTTGCCCATTCATCCGCATTCCAGAGGCTGGAGTGAATTCTCATCAGCTGGTTTTTCGGACAAGCCACCCTAAGTGACTCAGCATTATTCTTGAACTCTCTTATTGGTGTTCCATCCACGTAGAAGCTGCAACCGGGAGCACTAATGCCAAGTCATGAACCAAACAAAGCACAAGTGAGGAATGGCATCTGACTGATGATGGGAACTGTAACAAGTTCTTACATAATTGTATGGGGATTCCAGAGGATGAGTTGGTGTGGAAATCTGCGGTGGGGTCGAACCAGGGGTAGAACTGCTGCTCCCTGTGTCCTTTCCCTTGGCTGAGAACATTAGTGTGAAGAATGTACGGATCACCGCTGAGATTTCCCAAGAATTTAAAGTCTTATGTCATCATGTGCCGATCCTTGTGATGACAACTGCGCAACAGAAGTAATAAACGGAGCTCATGAACAGAAATGAATACAACGAAGACGATGGGTTTGCTTTTGCATGCTTGATGTAATAGAATCTGAAAATGGACTCTAGCTCACTTAGTAGGCAGGGACTCTGTAGCAGAATTTCCAGGGACCAGTTTGAGGTGCCTGCCAATCTTGCGAAACAGATACCTCATTCTTGGACTGGAAGCCAGAGCCAGAAGCTTTATCAAGTGAAAGAGTATCTTGGCCCACCCATCTCCCCACGTGACGTCGAAATCTTGATAGAAATTGGATGCCAATGCAACCATAGAAGAGCTAATTAGAAGGTTTGTCTTGAGTGCTAGGGAAATAGAGCTCAAATAAGCCATTTTAATTGTTTACCTACGAAGATGAGTCAGTGACTTAGCTATAGTGGATTATGTGGTGATATGAAATTGGACAAGGCTAAGCTGTTTATGTAGGGTACGCTCGGTTTCTTATCAGTGGATTGGCAAATTTTGGTGATTTGAACTAGAGGAAAATTTATGTTGAATTTGTAAAATTTGGATAGATATAAAAATTATATATATATATATATATACATATATATAATATGTAATTATGATTGGATATTGTGATAGTATATAGGTTTATAGATAATGTAAAATTGAATGTGCATAAAAAAACTATAGAATATGTATTGATTTGAATGTGAATATATATAATAATTGATAAATTATTAATTAATTATAAAATATAAAAGAGAAATATTTGAAGATAAAATTTAGATGATGAGGTTTTTGATTTATAATATTTTTAAATTAGCATGGAAGCGGAAATTTTGGTTGATTTGAGTGGAAATAAAAATTATGTTTAGTTTATAAGATTTAAATAGATAAGAAAATAATTTTTATATATTTAATATTTAATAATACTTGAATGATGTAATAGTATATAAATTTATAAGATAATAAAAAATGAATGTAAGTAAAAAAAATTATAAGGACATGTGTTAATTTAATTATTAGTATTTATAATGATTTAAAAAATTTTAATTAATTATAGAAGATAAAAAAATTAAATTTAAATTTAAAAAAAATTTATATAATAAAATATATGATTTATAGGGGTGAATTTTACGTGAATTGAGTGGGGACAGGGGATTGCATGGGGAATTTCGATGATGCCAAGTTCTGTGAGGTGAAAGACTTGGGGGAATGAAGAGCTTTGAGGTGGACCCAGGTGTCTTTCAGCAGTGATTGGACTAGGTAATAGCTATTGACAACCTGACAATGCTTATCCCGTGCAACAACGGTCTGAAGCTTACAGCATTCATTCAACGAAAGTCTGCAGCCAGGCTGAGCTTACCCCTAATGCGTTTGGGCGAGGGATTTTGTTTGGACACGATGATTTGGTAGGAGTGGTACTAGGGTGAATAATTAATTTAGAACGAGTGTTTTGGTAGAACGAATGCTATAATTTATATGAGAATATAAAAATAAATGTGAGTATATGTGCGGTATATATGTTAATTTGATGTAAATAGATATACTAATTTAAAAATAATTAGTTATATATATATATTTCTCTTATATATATATATACATGTGTGTGTGTGTGAGAAAAAATTTAAATGAATTTAAATAAAAATTTTGTTAAATAATATATTTGATTGTGTAAAATTTAAAATAATGTTTTAGAGGTAAAAAGAGGAATTCCAAACAAAACTAATGTTGCCAAAGACCGCTAGAGAAATCAATGATACAAATGCCATCATATCATGGGCCGGGACAATATTTTATTGTACCGATAGTGGTTGTGAGAGTGACTTATGATATTTTGGTACACAGAATCAAATATAAATATGCTTCGTTTATCTGGAGATTCTAGTTGTAATTTTTAAAATATTTTAAATAAAATTAAATTTTTTAAAGTCAAAATGTTTTTCTGAAATTATTAACTTCAATAATAATCATATAATTTTACTAACCTTCCAGAACTATAATTTCATAATATTAATATTATAGATTTTGATGTTGAGTGAAATGAGCTTAGTAGAAATAAGAGAAAATTATCATTTTCTTTGCTGCAGAAAAATATCCAAGATTGTTCCCACTAGCTGTTTTAAAATATCTTTTACAAGGATTAAAAATAAAGTGTGCGTGTTTTTTTGTCATGTGAAAGGTTGTATGAATTGTGTAAAATTAATAAATGTGTGTATTTGATTTATTGATGATGTAATTGGTATATGAGGATTATAATTATATTTAGATATAAATATATTTATATATATAAGTATAACTATGTAAATGATTTAATTTTGAATATATCTCACATTCAAATAGGAATAAAATAAAAATTTGTGTATATATATGATAACATGTGAAATTATAGCTTAATTGTATCTATTGTGTATTTAAATTATGCATGTATGTAAATTAAAATAGAGAAAACATACTGTTTTGCATGAATTGTACTAAGTATAATGAATTGGACGTGAAAAAAGTATAGTCGTGGCGTTAATTGTTAATTTTGGATATTTTTTATACTAAAATGTAATTTCATGTCCACATGTCAACTTCGTAATCACAAAAAAAAGAGTCGTAGCCAAAAAGAGTAGTGATGCAACCACAAAATTCAATTGTGATGCACTCTATAATTTCCGCTGTTGAAGGTCTCAGTTGTGCAAAAGAGGCTCGTGAGCATGAACACCAAAGTTGCAAGAGCAAGAAGAACTACATTATGGAAATTTTGCATTTGTAGGTCGGGATCATGAGGATGAAGATCGCAGGTTTAGGAAGCCCTGTCGTGGTAGCTGTACATGAGAGCGAAGTGTTTTAGTATTTATGCAAGCGAGAGTCTTGACTGCGACATGGCAGTTGGCAATTACAAGGAATGGAGGTGTGAGTGCATTAATAGAAAGACAAAATTTATGTAAACTTGAGCCCAAATTCGGGAGAGCAAAAGAAAGAGGCATGACTGCGGGTCTAAGCTTCGCGGCCATGGGGGACACTGCGAAAGATGATTGAGTTATGCTTTTGCATGCAATTTTAAGGATTTTTCCGTCTTTTCCCCCACTCACACATGAACCCTAGACACTATATAACTATAAATAAATGTTTTCCATGTCTTAGAGATTAATCTTAGGCTTAATTTTACTTTTCCAAACACTTAGAAACTTTAGTGGCCAAGATCAAATGTAGGAAAGAAGGAATTCACATCAAAAGTTGAAGAGCTTTCATTTTCCCATTCAACGCGAAACATACAGACTAAATTTTTCTAAACTTTTCTATTACTTTTATGATTGCTTGCATGATGAACAAACTAGCTTTGAGTTGTGTTGAATTTATTATGGATTACTAATTTATTTGCTAGTCACTTGTATTTGTATTTGGTGAATGATGTATGTATATATTGTGATTAATTGTCTTTACATGGTTTATTCGCAATTATTACTTTGAATAGTAATTAGGCAAATCACTAATTAATTTGTGGTAGTGTAAGGAATAACGAAAGTGAAACTTACGTGCTAAATATATAATTTTGAATATTAATGCTATGAAAATAACAAGAGTTAAACTGTAGGGTTAGTGTGGGTAAATATTATTAATCATAAAACTTGAATCATTAACTCAATTTATCTTAGGAAGACCCATGAGAATTTGGAGTCAAAATTATAGGAAAGATCAGGAGAATATCCTATAAACTTTAGGATTAATAATCCGTAACCTATCCAATTAAAGTGATAATTAATGTAACTGGTATACATAAGAAACCAACATAACACAAGTGGCTAGACTCTTTAACTATTGATACTTCACCGCTTGATTTTGAGTCACAGTTTTTCTCTGTGTTTGTTTGTAGTTAATTACTTTCATTTTTACTCCTTTGTGGAGGCCTAACTAATAAAATATTTATTAAATCAATAGACACTTCACCCCTTCTAATGAGATGATACTTGTACTCACCATGGTGTTGGTCTCATTATAAATTTAATTTTAATGCAATGACGACCCACGTCAAATTTTAGTGCCTTTGTCAAAGAGGACAACACGTGCTATTGAATATTATGAGTACCATTAGATTAGGTTATTCTTAGTTCTTTTGCTTTGCATGTTTTTTTTTTCTCTTTACATTCCTTCTCTAGTTCCTTTTTTTTTGTTTTTCTTGACATAAATTGTTGCATTTCGTAGGTTGAATATTTGTGCTTCATAGAATTCCTTGATGTGTAAAAGTAAGAGTGCAGACCTCGACTTCGATCTTAAGATTAAATGGACTCTACACAGACATTGAGTGCTATTTTGCTATGAACAAAACAGAGCATTAGGGATGGAAGAGGACAACCGACCACCTCCACCTTCGTGGGAGCATCATGAACAACTTCCTTCTCTACCAAACCAAAGGAATATCAAAGATTATGTTCAGCCAGTGATGAATCGTCACATGACAAGCATCGTTAGACCACCAGTCAACGCGAATAACTTTGAATTGAAGCCTGCACTAATCAATATGGTGCAACTAATTTAATTTGGTGGAGCCCCACATGAGGGCACTAATACACATCTAGCCTCTTTTCTTAAATTATGTGACATTGTTAAATTTAATGGGGTTTTAGATGATGCTATTAAACTGTGTTTGTTTCCATTTTCTCTTAGGGATAGAACATGGCAATAGCTACAATCACTACCACTAAAGAGCATTATCACTTTGCAAGACATAGTGAACAAGTTCCTAGTGAAATATTTTATGCCTACCAAAACTGCATAGTTAACACTTGAAATTGGTACCTTCAAACAACTTGATTTCGATACTTTACTTGAGGTATGGGAAAGGTTTAAAGAACTCCTCAGAAAGTGCCTGCAACAAGGATATCTACTTTAGATATAGGTATAGACTTTTTATAGTGATATATCTAGTTAGTTGCGCACTATTTTAAATGCAGCAGTAGGGGCACTCTAATGAATAAATTACTAAAAGATGATTGGGATTTAATTGAAGAAACAGAATCTAATGCTTCCCAATTGCCATCATGCAGGGTCACCAATGTACATGATGTAGACACAGTGACGACACTTGTGGCTAAAGTGGAGCTCTTATCTAAAAAGATTGATAGTGTTTTAGTTAGTTGCTCTCAGCTTTCTCCAATTTCTATTTCTCAAAATTTTTGATATGTCAGTAAAATCTCATCCTATACATGAGTGCAGAGGTGAAGGCCCAAAAGGTGGCAAAAAGAAGCATGTTAATTTTCTAGTGAATGCGGGAGCACAAGGTAATAATTTTTATGTAAACACTTACAATCCAAGTTAGAGGAACCATCCAAACTTTTTTTGGATAAATTCCCAGAAACCCTATAGGTTTTTAGGCACATTACCAACAGCAGTGAGGAAGGAAGTAATCGTTCAAGGATCTTGCGGGTAATCTTGCGAAGTTGACTAATGAAAAGATAGGTAACCTCACAAAGATTATGCAAGAGTATATGAATAGAATTGACACTTTCCTGCAGAATCAACGATTATCAATCAGAAATCTAGACGTGCAAGTTGGGCAATGATAACGTGTAAAATAATAGGCATATTTGTATCCATATTGTGCTTAATTTATGTATGCATATGAGTAAAATGAAGAAAATACGTTATCATGCATGAATTACATTGAGTATTATCATGCATGGGTTTGAGAATGAGAATTGTCGTACATGTGTTTTGAAATAAGAGTTATCATAGTTAAAGGATTAAGTAATGAATTTGGAAAGATTTCACATTTTGGTGAAACATTCAATTGATCTAAACTTTGAGAAATAAAAGACAAATGAATTGGCTTTCCAATAACGCGAATATCAGGTCAATCGAACATTGGACGAAGAATTTACATACAAAAGAATATACACCGCCAGAGCAATCAAACATTGGAATTTCTGTGATCAAGGCCACGATTACGGCTCCTCCTGAAATCACGGGAAGGTGTTCCACGGTTGTGGAACTAGATCATGACACATTCTGGAATTTCTACAATTTTGAATTGCAATCGCAGTCCCTGGCGGCATAATCATGGCATTCCGGTGCCAGAAACGTTCAACTCTCATTTTTCATAATTTTCAAGGGTTTTCAATTTTTCACACTTCTACATGTCTCTTAAGATTTCTTGGGCTATAAATAAGAGATCCTTACATCTGAAAATGGGTATTTTCTAGTTTTTTTTAGGCTCTAATTTCTTTTCCATCTCTTATAACATAGGAATATAAGATTAAAGCTTGGAGAAGGAGGGATCCCTGCCAAGAGTTGAAGAAAATTCGTTGCCACACAAAGCAAAGTCTTAGGAATAAGTTTTTATAGCTTTTTCTATTATTTTAATGTTTGCTTGGATGATAAATGGTTTAAAACCTATTTTTATTGAATTTATTATGAATTTCTAAATCATTCTTTGGTCACTTGTGATTGTGTTTGGTATATGATACGTGCATGAATTTCAATTAATTATCTTGCATGGTTATTTAGAATTATGGATTTGGATAGTAATTGGAGGAGATTGTCCATTTCTCAAATTATTTGTGGCAGTGTGAAGAATAATGGAAGTGAAACTTATGCACTAGACATACAATTTGTGAACACTAACTCCATGAGAATAATATGAGTGAAATTGTAAAGTTAGTGTAGGAAACTATTGTTAATCACTAACTTGAACACTTAACTCAATTTAACCTGGGAATACCCACTTAAATCTGAAGTTAAAGTTATAGGAAAATTCGATAGAATATCTTGTAGACTTTAAGATTAACAATCTGTAACCAATGCAACTAAATTGATAATTAATATAATTTGGCATGCCAATACAACACAAGTGACTAGATTATTCAGTCTTTGGCACTCCAATACTTTCATCTGGTGTACTTTATTTTTAGTGTTCACCTTTAGTTTTATTTCTTTTCTTTCGCTCTGATCTTAAGTTCTAATTAATAAGAATTCAATTAAATCAATAGACACACGAATCCTCATTGTGGATACGACACTCATACTTATCTAATACTAGTTATTATAAATTTAAATTTGGTGTATTAATGATAGGCATCAGGCAACTTGCAAAAGAAATGGCTTTAAGACTTGTAAGTGCACTACCTAGAATCATAAAAAATAACCCTATTAAACATGTAAAAACTGTGTAGGTAATAGAGGTCAAGGAAGAAGATGAATTGTTGTCTATAGCCAAGAAGGAAGTAGCGAGCTTACCACCTTACAAGCCAAACATATCTTATCCCTCAAGATTAGTCTTGGTACAAATGAAGAAACAGGTATGAAGTTTTTGAATGATTTTAAGAAATTGGATGTGAATGCTCCTTTGATTGCAAAGGTCAAAGAAAGTTCACATTTTGCTAAGACTTTGCAAGAGGTTGTTTCAAGAAAAAGGAAATTAGGAGAGATCAGGGATAATCAAGAAGAAGGATGCTTCTTACCACCAAAACTAGAGGATCTGAGAGTTTCACCTTCTCATATATCATAGAGAGTAATTCTTTTGAGAACATTTTGTGTGATTTAAGTGCTAATGTGAACATTTTCAAGAACTTAGCATGAAAGTGGTGAAGTCAACGTGCATTATTGTGAAACTAGCAAATAGAAGAAACCGAAGGCCTTTGACAGTGGTAGAGAACTTTCTAGTTAAGGTAAGGGGCTTAATTCTGCCAATGGATTCATTGTGATGGAGATAGAAGGTGAGAAGGAAACACCATTAATCTTGGGCCGGTCCTTCTTGGCCACTGCTAAGGCTTTGATAGATATGGAGAAGGGTAGTCTCACCTTACACGTAGGCCCTAGTTTATGTATTCCACATGCTGATGTTTCAAGACATTTTTTTTCTTCAAGGTCCCTTCTAGCTATTCACAATCTTTCCCACAAATTATGCATTATCATTTTGATGAACTGCCTAAATTTTGCGAGTGTTCCTCACTGTAGGTGGTCACTACAGCACATCTAGGAATGAACGTATACATACATATGTATATATGTATGTATGTATGGTTATTGTGGAAAAACCAACCAAAAGAGAAGAACATAGCAACTCTGAGATAGTCTGCCTACTTGTATAGCAACACGTGCAAGACTTAATTTTTATTAGCTCAGCTCTTGAGTTTTGTATCGGTTAATTAGTTGCTCTTAATCGTGCATCAGTTTGGTATTTTAATTTGTAACTATAGTTGTTAGACTCTAACTATGTTGAGTATAAGGCAATCGAACAATAACCTTGCCAAACTGACTTGTATGAGTTTCTGTTAATGAGCAGTTTCTGTTTTCTCTGCTTCTACTAAGTTCTCTAACCAATTTCCTTGATGAATTACTCATTCAAGATGATTAATTTAGTTAAGAATCAAATATAATTCCCTGTTTCAACATTGTACCAGAGCTATGAAGGATGTTTCTATTGTGATCACATCTGCACATCATTTTTCTTCCTTCTTTCATTTTTTCTACTTTTGCCATGAAATCTTCATCCAAATTGGTGAATTATGGAAATCACAACATTTCGAATGGATCAGTAGAGAATCAAAATTCAACATACTATATTCATCATACAGATAATCAGAATACAATCATACTCATCCTGAATTCACTAATGCAAACTATGCAACATGAAGCCATTCATTCAAATTAGTAGTCTCAATTAGAAACAAGCTTAGTTTCATTGATGGAGGCATTCAAGAGCCATCAGTTGATGACCCACTTCACCAAGCCTGAAGTAGACGTAATGATCTCATTGTAGCCTGGCTCTTAAATTAGTAAGTCCCTCACTGGCAGCTACCATGTTTTATATGAAGCATGCTAGGTAGATTTGGGAAGTTCCCTTGAAACAATTCTCTATGCCTGATGACCATAGAGTTTGTAAGCTACAAAGTGATTTAAATAATGTTGTGTAAGGAACAAAGTTAATAGATGCATATTACAGTGAACTAATCACACTTTGGGAAGAATAGAGGTAATATCGACCTCCACCACATTGTAAGTGTGAAAGATGCAATGTTGGATGCTTTCAAGATTAAGACAGGGATTATGAGTTTTTGAATAGCCAAAATGAAACCTTCTCTGCTAATAGATCATAATTGTTGAGCTAACGTCCATTTCCATCTCTTGATGAAGTATACAATGCCATAAAAGTGGAAGAGACTTAAAGGATCAACATGACGAGTGGCATGCTTGGAGAGGGATCAGCACTTGTTGCAAATTTTGATAGGAAGGAGAGGAGGTAAGATGTGGATTGCAATCATTGTAAGAAGAAGGGACAGATTAAGGATAAGTGCCATAGGATAATTGGATTTCCCCTAAATTTTAAAGTCACAAAAGGAAAGGCAAATGGAGGGCAATTAGGGCAAATTAGGCTGCATCTGAAAGAGACTTAGTTGAAGAGTCCAAGAATTATGACAATGCAATGATGTTTTCTCAAGAATAGCTGACAGGATTAATGAGCTTGTTAAGTTATTAGGTCTTAGCTCAATCTAATGTGGCTTTAGCACAGAAGCATTAGAAACTTGGCATATCACAACCCTCTGCACCAGAAACACAGGCCCTTTACACTAGAAACATAGCCCTCTACACTAAACTTTTCTGGTAAGACCTTGCAGTCCCTTTCTTTATTGTCAAACCAACTTGTTACACATTCCATTCAAGTAGTACAATGAAAGGTAGATCTTCATTAGTTTCACCAACATGGATCCTAGATCCAGGAGCAACTAACCACATGTGTTGTTCCCTTGAGCCTTTCCATATTTATAGACCTATATCTAACATGAGTGTGAGCTTACCAAATGGAACTAAGGTTCTGGTCACACATATAGGAGATGTTAAGCTTTTTGATAACTTGACAATTGACCAAGTGTTGTTGTACATACCTTCCTTCAACTTCAACTTAGTCTTAGTTAGTAAACTAACCAAAGCTCACCAATGTAACCTTGTTTTTGATTCCCATTCTTGTTACATTTAAGGCTAACCAAGTATGAGGATTAGTCTAGCTAGAGAATACCAAAGGCTATACAACATAGAACAAAGGCAGACCAATCCAAATCACCTTTAAAATCCAACTACTGTAGCACACCAAGTTAAAGTGCCAAATCATAGTAACCTTAACCTCTGGCATTTCAAATTATGCCACCCTGCCAATCAAGCAATTGATAGATTGCATCACTCACATCCTTTCATTAATGTAAACCAGGGTTTAGTTTGTGAAATTTGTCCATTAGCAAAGCGAAAAAGACTATCCTTTCCTAATCATATACTTGATAGCAAGAAACTCTTTGAATTAGTGCATATTAATGTATAGGAACCATATTCCTTTGCTGCAATAAATGGCTATCAATTCTTTCTTACCATTGTTGATGATTTTACCCATTGTACATAGACAAATTTGATCAGACATAAAGGGGAAGTTTGTCATATTTTACCAGCCTTTAATGAGCTAGGCCATAACTAGTTTGGAACCAACATAAAAATCATTAGATCTGATAATGCCCCTAAGCTGCACATGCCTATCTTTTTTGTTGAAAATGGAATCACACACCAATTTTCTTATGTAGAAACACCCCAAAAAAATGTTGTGGTGGAGAGGAAACACCAACACATCCTTGCTATTGCTAGGTCCCTTCTTTTCTAAGCCTCCATGCCAAGGAAGTTCTGGGGAGATGTAATCTTGTGTGCAAATCACATAGCTAACAAACTTCTAACTAAGCACTAAATTATAGAACCCCTTATGAGCTTCTCTTCCATAAGAAGCTTAATTATCATGACCTAAGAACCTTTGGATGCCTTACCTTTGCCTTTACATTGAAAAGAAGTAGAAATAAATTTGATCCTAGAGCTAGAAGATGTGTCTTTGTTGGATGCCCCACTATAATGAAAGGTTACAAATTGTATGACATAAGCAATCATAAACTTTTTGTGTCTAAAGATGTCCACTTCCATGAGCACATTTTTCCATTCAAAAAACCATCACATCTTAATCTCAATCCTTCTCACCAAGAAAGCCATGGTCTTGTCCTACCTATTGCCACTAAACATCTGTTATCAGAAACACTATAAGAATGGTGCAAATGACCAATGGATCAATAGTGAAACTAATGGGGATAAAAAAGACAATCCCATTAACCAACCTGATCAGCACTGAATAATGAATCCTTAGACTAGCCACAACCTGAAAATGTGCACAACTAAATGAGAAAATCAAGTAAAGTATTCAAACATTTACCAACATAATTTGAAGGTTGAAATAGTACCAACAGAACACTATAAAGCCAACTTCTTAAAGCTCACACATGTTGTCAAAGGAATATTCTTGTTACCTATCATCCCTTAACAATATACGTGAGACATGTTCCTATGATGAGACTGTGAAAGAGGCACATTAGAGAGAAGCCATGCTACAGGAACTTCAAGCTTTGGAAGAGAACAATACATGGAAATTTGTTAAGCTGCTTAAGGAACATCATGCCATAAGGTGCAAGAGGGTTTACAAAACCAAACTCAATTCAGATGGGACAATAGAGAGGTTCAAGACATAGTTGGTTGCAAAGGGATACAATTAAGTAAAAGAATTTGATTACTAAGAGACATTTAGTCTAGTGGTTAACACACCACTGGTAGACTGTTTTTTACATTGGTAGCCATGGAGAGATGGGAAATGAGACAACTTGACATATACAATGCATTCTTAAATGAGAACTTACAGTAGGAAGTATACATGAAATTGCCAAAGAGATATGAACTTAAGGGGTAGAGACCTAACAAACAATACCCAATGGTTTATAGGTTGAAAAGATCCTTGTATGGATTAAAGTAGGTATCAAGGCAACGGAACATCAAGTTCAGTGAGGTCCTGCGTGGTTATGCCTTTGTTCAATTAAAGTCAAATCATTCACTCTTTGTAAAGGGCACACATGAAGATGATAAGATAATATTCCTAGTATATGTGGATGATGTAGTCATTGGAAGTAAGTAGCTAAGGAAAATTGATGATGTTATGGGATTTTTGAGAGGAAAGTTCAAGTTAAGAGACTTAAGACCAAGGTACTTCCTAGGTATAGACGTAGCAAGATCAAAGAGAGGAATATATCTATGCCAAAGGAAATATGTGCTAGACATACTTGAGAGCTATGGAGTTCTTAGGGTAAGACCTGCTATCATGCCTATGAACAGCAACCAAAGGTTAACTAAAGAAGATCAGGATTATCTGAAGATACCGCCTATTATAGACAACTAGTTGGGAAGTTGATCTATTTAACATTCACTAGACCTGGCATTAATTTTTTCGTGTAGAGGTTGTCAAAATTCATAAGCAAACCCGAGAAGCCACATCTAGAAGCAGCTTTTAAGGCATTGAAGCATTTGAAGTCTGCTCTAGGAAAGGGGATTCTGATGAAGTAGGATGGAAACTCACAAATTTTAGCATACTCAAACAATGATTGGGGAGCTTTTCATGACATAAGGAGGTCTGTCATAATATTTTGTATCACATACAAAAACTCATTAGTGAGTTGGAAGTTAAAGAAGCAGAATGTAGTTGCTAGAAGTTCTGTAAAGGCTAAATATAGAGCTCTTGGAACATGTATGAGTGAGGTTGTTTGGATTGGGAATCTACTATGGGAGATGAAGATTAATTATCAAAAACCAATCAAAGTGTTTTGTGACAACTGGAGTACCCTAAAAATATGCAAGAATCCTACATATCATGAGAGAATCAAGTATTTTGATTTGGACTTGTATTTTATCAAAGAGATGGTGTAAAAGGAGACCTTTGAAATAAAGTACCTAAGATCAAAAGAATAGCTAGCTAATATTTTCACAAAGGCACTTGGATCCAAGCAATTCGAGAAGTTGCTAAGCAAGATGAGCGTGGAAAATAGATACACTCATCTTAAGGGTGAGTATGGAAAAACCAGCCAAAAGGAAAGAACATAGTAGCTCTGGGAGAGTCTGTGTAATTGTCCTACCACATATGCAAGACTTAATTTTTTTTAGTCCAGCTCTTGAGTTTTATATCAATTAATTAGTTGCCCTTAACCATGCATGAGTTAGGTATTTTAATGTATAATTGTAGTGGTTAGGCTCCAAGTATGTTGAGTATAAGGAAATGGAACAGTAACCTTGCCAAACTAACGTGTATAAGTTTCCAGTAACGAGCAGTTTCTGTTTTTTTTGTTTCTACCTAGCTCTCCGATCAATTGACACCCTTTTCTTGTTTTTTCTTAATGAATTACTCATTCAAGATGGTGAATTCAGTCAAGAATCAGATATAATTCTTGATTCAGCATTTATGGTAGGTTCTTAATAACTTATTCAAATAGATCAATATGATATATGGCTTTTTAAATCAAATTCAAGTTTCTTGAATATATTTGTGTTACGAATATATAATAAGTTATCTTTCATTCCCATGGAATTCAAGATTCAAGTAGGGGAAAACGATTCTTGATTGTTGGTGACAAAAATAAAATTATTGATTTAATAACACAGACTGTGTAAGGGCTCGGTGTCATTGGTTTAGTGAAAAACGGTTGGCTGGAATATAGAGAGAGTAGTCCACTAAGGTTATGTTTAATTTAAATGATTAAGTGAGATAAATCATTTTATTAGGTCTAGTCGCATGCTCTTTATGATAGATAAAAATTTTTAATAAATGTCAAAGTCAAAATGATAGATAATTAATCCGATTCAAAAAATATAATAAACTAACCATTCCAAATAATTCCAATCGATCTTAATCCCATTCTTAAAAGTGACAAAGCCCGTAGAAACAAGATTTCATTAGACTAGGTGTAGGACGAAATTCTTGAATTACAAGAATATTTGGAATTTGACTGAATAATTCAAATAAACTTGAATTTTTCGTGGGTTCTACTCTCTAAATTTGATCCTCTGATTCTTCCTTCAAAAAATGCTCGACTTAAAATTTGATCAATCTTCAAGGAAAGGGCTTGCGCTTGATCTTCCTTGAGAGTTGTTGATTTCCCAACAACACTGATCTTCGGGTTTAGCACCACGATCTTGGATCAAATGTTGAATTTTGAGGCCTTTAGTGAAGAACGTCTTGAATTTGGCGACGAACTCCTTGGATTTGGTGAAGAACACGATGAACTTCTTGGATTTGGCGAAGAACACGGCGGACTTCTTGAATTTGGCGAAGAACACGGCGGGCATGGCGGGCTTCTTGAATTTGGCGAAGAACGCAGCGGGCTTCTTGAATTTGGAGAAGAACTCGGCGAACTTCTCGAATTTGACGAAGAACACTTTGAATGTTCTTAGGGATTCCAGAGAGAATTTGGGGAGTTCTTCAGCTGCTTCCCTTCTTCTTCTCCCTTCTCCTCTCCTTTTTGTGGGGGTTTGGTCCCTATTTATAGTTGTAGGAGAGATAGAGTGCCTGCTGACGTGGCGTGATTTTATTGGCCGTCAGAATTTGTACTCTACCCAACAACTCAATAGAGTCTTCTTTGCTTAGACTTCTAGCTAGACTCTGCTGCTTAGAGTCTTCGCTGCTTGTACTTCTAACAGGACTCTGCTACTTAGAGTCTTTGTTGCCTGAACTTCTGGCAGGACTCTGCTACTTAGAGTCTTCGTTGCTTGGACTTCTGACAGGACTCTGCTACTTAGAGTCTTTGTTGCTTGGACTTCTGGCCGAACTCTACTACTTAGAGTCTTTGTTGCTTAGACTTCTAGCAGGACTCTACCACTTGTCATCATTTGATTGGCCGATAAAAATATTAATTATTTATTTATTTATTTTAGGAATTTTATTTGTTTAAATTCCCAAATAAATAAAAATTGCTTTAATTAATATTTTTAATGCCATATTTTTTTTCAAGCGGCATTATTAATTTTTTATGTGTCTACACTAGGATTTTGAATAGAAAAAGAATATACTCAATATACATTTTGGTTGGTATTCATGAGTATTGCAAAAGTTAATTCCATTATGTGAATATTTTCTTCCAAACAATGCCTTTGACCAACAAAACGCTGAAAGTTTATTCTCTTCCAAACAAGGCCTTCGACGGATGTTAGAACCCCAACAACCTTCAAAACATCCAGTCAACGTTCTTAAGAATTTCCTCCAATGTTTTGCTAATTAATCACGTTTAATTTAATTCAGGACATTTTAATTCTTATGCCCAACATTGAAAAAGCCCTAGCATCATCTATAAAAAGAAGAAGGCCCTGTTTCTGAAAGACAAGGAAAAATCCTCCCTTCCCTTCTACTCCCTAATCATTCTTTCATTCCTCATTATCTAGTAAAAGTCCATGTCCTCCGATGATTCTTTTCCTTTCCACTATCTAGGGAAAAGCATAAAATCCATCATATTTAATCATTTTTATCTTCTGTTGGATTTTAAAAATAATTATATTTGCTTTTTCCTGTGTCTTTTCAAATAATTTGGAAGGCAGGCTTGTTTAATTTTGAAAAAATTTTCATATGTGAAAATTATTTTTTAAAGACAGTATGAATTATTTCTCGACACATGCCATTTTGTGTTGATTTTGAGCAGGTTCCCAAAGAGGAAACCATCGAATGGCAACTGTGATGGGGCACAGAAATAGAAAACTCTATTTGTTAGAGGCACGCAGTTTGAAACAATAAGATGCTGACATCATATAAAGTAAATCTTCAAAGGAAGCCGGAGACCGGAGACCTATGACAAGGAGTTTGGAAGAAACACACAGGATTGGATTTTTAAACTTTTTATACTAAATTTTTATCTCGTTTTTTAAAATATTTTAATTTTAAAATTATTTATGAATTTATCCCACTTCCATAATTTCATCGAATTGGTCCAAAAGAAGGAAAAAAAAAAAAAAACAAAAAACAAAAAAAACATGGAAAAAAAAAAAGAAAAAAATACAACTTAAATCATGGTTACCATGACGTCATCCGCCTGCCTTACATTGTGGCTTGTTTGTTGGTTTCTTGTTTGTTTTGCATTGTGTCTTGTTTGTTTGTTTCTTATTTGTTTTTATTTTAATTAAATGACATTGTGTTTTGTTTGTAAATGGTATTATGTCTTATTTATTTTAATCAAATGATATTGTGTCTTATTTATTCTAATCAAAGTAGATTCTACAAAGCTTGGCTTTAACAGATAATATAGATGCTTGGTAAAATAATTATAAATGAGCTAGTTTTGATTTCTCCTATAATTAAAAATATTTTGTATCCCATAGAAAATATCTTTCCTAAAATAATATACTACAACATTATTTATGAAATAATTGATAAAAAAATTATACAATAATTTCAATTAAATTTATACAATATAAATGTTCACATGATAAATTATGTTTATTTATATATTTTTTGTTACATGAGAAATTATGTTATTTATTTATTTCAGCAAACACACAAATAAACATAGAATATATGAAAGGACACCATTTCTGCGAACTCAAATCACCAAAATGGATTTTTCTTTCTTTTCTTTTTATTGTTTTTAATTTATTTACAATTCCATGCATTGGAATCACAAAATTTAATTTGTTAAATGATTTTAAAATAAAAACATTTTAAAAAATATAAAAACTTATTAATACAAACAGTGAAAAAAACCTAGACTTTTCTTGCCTGACCATATACATTCGCTGGGCTCTTCCTATCAATTCGTCAATCGTGGGTCCCATTGAGATGCCACCTCCTATGCTTTCTTGCTCGCCTTGACAGGAAGGAGCTCGTCACATTTCCATTATGAAGGAAAAATGTAGCAGATAAGTTAGCCGAAGCAGTAAAAAAGCATCGAGGATGTTGCTAGTACTATTGCAACAACACAGTTTAATTTTGAAACCTACAGAAATAAGCACGCATGCATACCAACAATAGAAATAAAACATAAAATATCAATATTTATTAATGTAGTTCGGAGATTCACTCCTCCGTCTGTAATCATTAAGTTAGGATAACTTTACTATCACAATCAAAGTATAGCGAAATATAAGGTAAATAACTATCTCCCTAGTCACACAAAACTAATATCATTTCCAAGGTGGTCGAAATAGTTGAATGCACCAAAACTCTCCTATTTTGTACTTTACTTAATAATCCTTAAATTCAACTCCCATACACTCGCTAGTTTGTATTATAATAAAGTTGTTCACACACTTGCAGACCCACCAAAAAGAAATTATCACTCAAGGTGACTAGTTCCCTCACGACTAGCTTAAGGAGTCTTCCGAAGATTACTCTCCACGTCTAAGATGCTCTATTATTTTTTAGTTGAGAATTGGAAATGTCCCATTTCATCCAAACTCTTATGGATAATCATTGACTCTTATAAATCTAACTAGAGATCAATATACAAGTAATATTGCAATGTCTCTCAAAACATTACAGTGAAAATTTAGGGTAATCATGGCACTTGATGCATATTCAGTAGGTATTTGAGTTGATCCAATCTCTTTTCATCATATCCGCAACAAGTTTCTATAAAGTCTAAGATTCTCTCACTTCTACCAAATGTATGTATAGCAACAAATAATATCAAGTAGTTAGTATCTAAAGATTATCATTTAAAACCGTTCAACTTAATATCAATCATCAAGAATCCCAGTCAAATTTTGATAGCTATTATCTATCAGATTATACAAGAAGTTTTGTATAAATATGCCAACATAATATTAGTAATAATTTCCCCCTTAGGTACATTTGTAGCATAACACACAGAGGGCATACAAATATTAAGAAAAATAGAATTCCAACTAGATCAACTATAGTACCAACATAGTAGATTAGTTCACCCTTAGAAAAACAATGACTAAATAAAAAAAAATCTAAAAATCTAAGGTTATTGTTTTTGACAATAGTCATAACATTGTAGAGAATATAACTGAAATCAAAAAATATCTTCAAAGTTCAACATATTCCCCTTTTGCTAGATGATTACACTCCCCCCTTTCCCTTTGGAACTTTTTGTCTCCATTTATGCCACACATTTGCCAAAGGCCAAGCAAATACAAAGGGGATGCCAAAGCTACCTCATAAATGATAGAGACTAGCTGCATCAGCTGGAGCATTACCATAGTTCGCTGTAGCATGTCTACGCATTATTATATATGATGTTGCAATTGTGTTCCTTTGTCTTTTGTTCCAACATGGTTTCTAATGACCATCCGATCCAAACAATTTTATGTTATAGACAAGTCCTTGTTGCGACGTGTAGTATACGAGATTTTGTTTGCTCCCACTCAAATATGGCTCTTTTAATGTTTTCCAAAATTCATGTACCTATATGCATAACTTTTATAATTTGAAAAATTGCCTCTATTGTTAATATGACATTCGTCTTTTGAACAATTTTTTAGGGGTGCATGAGATATAAAGCATCTAAGGTCTTATTTTTAGTCCTAAATTTGTCTAATTGAACCCATATTGCTCTCTCTGTTGGCAACATCGGGTGCAACATCTTCGTCTTTCAGCACATGCTTTAATAAGACACTTTCTAATGTGATGTCCCAATTTTTTCCAGAATCTATGGAATATTTTCACTTTCCTCTTCTTCTTTTTATTGGATCTACTCATCATTGCAATTTTGTTAAGAACAATTGGTAAAAATTTTTTATCAAACTTTACCTCATTGCATTCAACGTCACTTGAAATATTATTCCCATCTTTGCTTGCAACTTTCACGCCAACATGTCTTCCTAGACAGTATGCTTTAATAGCGTGAAATATCTTAACATAGAATGACCAACTTTGGATCAATAATTGCATATTAGTTTGAATTTGAACCTCTTTTTGTTTGCTATTTCATTTAATGTTACAACAACAGTGGGAAACATAGTAGTTTCCTTCTCAAACTTTATTTCTATCTTCTCGACATGGCTGCTTCTTGGATGCTCAAAAAATGCCAAACCAATTCTGTCATTTGGAGATTTTCCCATGGATCGTACATCTTTGAATTTTGCTTTTCCAAAATTTAACTTATTGAGTGTAGCATTAGCTTCATTTGCTATATTTTTAACTTCCTAGTATAACCTTTCAAACCTCTTACTCTCATCTTTTAAATTGTTGAAGTCATTCTCTAGCTTCTTCTCACCTCTTTTCAAGGATCCTTTTGCATCATTCAATGCTTTGTTCTCTTAATGCAATTTTATTAATTTATCACATGACAATTGATAAGTAGACAGAAACTCTTCTTTAATAACTTCAATGTTACTAGTGTTGTACTCAAATTGGTCTTCTATCATTAGCAACATAGTAAACTAAACTTCTTGCTTCCTTGCTAATAGAATTGGATGCAACATGATTGTTAATTTCTTTGTTGTCATCATACTCTTTCAATGCGTCTTTACTTCAAGTCATGTTCATAGACTTTTCTTGCTTCTTGAGAGTACTGGCGCACTCCGCTTGAGCATGACTAAATTCACTACATTCATAACATTGAATTCCTTTTTTTTTTAGGCTTAGGCTTCTCAATTTCTTTGAAACTTTTACCATAACCTTTGGGAGTCTTGTTGGATGAATTTATAGGCTTATTTGACTTTTTCAATAGCCTTTTCAGCTCATTAACCATTGATGTGATGTTTTCGTCAGTGTTGCAACATTCATCTTAATTGTACTTCAATATCTTGAAAGCTAGCTCCTTTTCATTCTTATCATGATTTAAGTCCATCTCATATATTTGTAATGAACCCATAAGCTCATCCAGGTAAATATTATCCACATCTCTTCCTTCCTCTATAGTAGCAACCTTAGGGGCAATGAATGTAACGTTTTCCTCATAAATTTAGGTTTAGAATATTTTTTGCTCAATTAAAAGGCTTGATTTACAATGTGGCACAATTTTCCATTAAATTTAGCAATGGTCTCATCTTTTTCCATTCTTAAGGTTTCAAATTGACAAGCCAACATTTGAAGATTAGAAGTTCTAACAACACTTGTACTTTCATGAATATTTTTGAGAATGGCCCAAGCTTCCATGCTATCTCACATGTGGTTATCAACTTAAATTATTCCTCATCCCCACCCTTGAAAATTGCATTGATAGCTTTTGAGTTACCTATTGTAGCTTATTCTTCTTTGATGGTTCATGATTTCACATGTTTGAAAATGTCCATACCTTCAAAGCTTTTTCTAGTTGGTGGAATCCATCTATTCTCAATTGTGCATCAAGCTTTTTCATCTAGAAATTTATGAATACACACATACGTGATTTTCAATATGGATAGTTGATACTATCGAGAAGTGAAGAACATATTGTAGATGCTCCTTCTCAAATACTCATGTTTGCAAATCTTCAAGAAACACCAAGATTACACCTTCTTCGAATCAAGCACAATAGGCAACTTGGCTCTAATGCAACATGTAAGAACAAAATGGTGATTTTGCTAGTAATGTTGCAACAACATAGTTAGAAACAAACACACATGCACAAACAGATACATACACCAACAACAAAGATAAAATGTGGAATACTAATATTTGTTAATGTTGTTTAGAATTCCTCTCCTACATTTGCAAGCACCAAATTAAATAACTTCAATTTCACAACCAAAATATAGTGAAATATAAGGTAAACTACTCTCACACAAACCTAACAACTTCCCCAAGGTGGCGGAAATAGAATGCACCAAAAGTCCCCTAGTTTATACTTTACCTAACTATCTTTAGACTCAACTCTCATACACTCAGCTAGTTTGTGTTGTAACAAGGTTGTTCACTCACTTCTAAACTTATAAAGAAGATATTATCACTCAAGGTGACTAGTTCCCACACAGCTAGCTACAAGAGTCATCCTAAGGATGCTCTCTACATCTAAAATAGTCTGCTTTATATAGTTGAGGATAGCAACTGTCCCTTCCATCCAAACTTTTGTGAATAGCCATTTACTCCTATAAAGTTAGTTGGAGATCAATATCAAAATAATGTTGCAACGTCTGTCAGAACATTACAGTAAAAATCTAGGGTAGTCATGACACTTGATGCATATCTAACAAGTATGTGAGTCATGCAATCTCTTGTTATCATATCTGCAACAAGTCTCGGTAATCTCTGAGATTCTCACACTTATACCAGGTTTACATCCAATTATAAACAAGATCAAGTAGTTGATCTCCTAGAATTATCATTTAAAACCACTCAATTCAATATAAATCATAAAGAATCTAAGTCAAATTCTGATAGCTATTACCCTTTAAATTTATCACGATAAAAGTTGTATATAAACGTGCCAACATAATATTACTTAACAAAAGTTAATCTTAGAACCTTAGGGAGCAGCTGGACGTGTGGGACCTATAGCCTTCGTGCTGATGTTAACAAGTCAGAGAGCGAATGGCTAAGTAGTAAGGATGAGGGCAGCATCGCCTCAAGTTCCACTAGTTTTTCTTTCTTTGGCACCTAGAGCACAATGCCTTTGATGCTGACGTCAGTGTTCTTAAATACGGATTGTTCATCAAACCTAAAAAATCACTTGTTTATGGGTTACTGGTACAACCGTTGGTTCAATCAGAATTGGTAATGTCATAATTATTTTATAAATGTTATTTAATATATTAGAAAAATACATAAAAAAGAATAAAGAATAAAGAATAAAAACTATTAAATGATTAGAAATTAAAAATACAGCAAATCTCCCTGCTTCTACTATATTTCTGGTTTTAGTCCTTGAGTTGTGGCAGTAATTCTAGAGATAAAGCCCATTGAAAGCTATTAAACCCCTACAACAGCAAAATTTGGGAATGCTCTTATACCAAGACATTTTATATAAATTGCCTGTCAACCAAACAAATTAAGCACACAAGCAAATGTTATGCAGATCTAGTCCGCCTTTAATGAAATACATTTGGCTTAATCAGTAAAGTCGACATCTTAAAATATAATTGTTAAAGTAGAGGACAAAATGCCGTTTTTGAACGTTAAGAAGCCTGCAGCTCGTAAAACTTGATCCGTTCGAAAGAACCCTTAACCCTCAACACAATTAAATTAGAACTACATTTGCTGGAAAAAAAAAAAGAAGAAGAAGAAGGAGAGAGAGAGAGAGAGAGAGAGAGAGAGATTGAGAATTCTAAACACATCAAACTCACAAGATATTGGAGATTCGAGTAGAAGAGGTAAATGCTGAAGCTTGGAGCATGGTTGTGAGGGGCTAAGATGAAAAATGAGAGGCGTAGCACAGAGTAGTTGATAGGACTGAATAGTGAGAATGAAACTCGGGTAGTTTCAGAGTTTTTATATTTGCATCAAATCGTTCGATTTGATTGACCCAGTACTGGTTGGACTAGTTAGCTGGTCGAAACAGTGGTTTGCACCGATTTTCAATAAATAAAGCGGCTTTCGGTCATCCAGTTTTCAAACATAAACCGGCTTATTTTTCGGATCTGGCGGCGGTTCAATTGGTCCACCCGCCCGATTCGGGTAGGTTTTAAGAACATTGGCTGACGTTCAGTTTTCCTCTGCTAGGGAAACAGTGTAGTCGTGTGGGACGAGAAGACATATAAATAAATGGGGCCCCGATTTGTCCAAAATGGGGATAATGAAAGAACAAAAAGAGGAGAACCCACTTTCTGTTTCGTCTTGGAGTTTGCGAAGAAAAATGGTAACATGAATCCAGATGCCGATCATTTCTCCATAAAGTGGGTTTTGGAGGAAAAGGGGGCGTTAATTACCATGGACGGGCCGGCCTGATTCAAATTAGAAAGTGAAGGAATCCAGGGACGTTGTCTTGAAATGTGGATGAGAGTTTTTTTTTTTTTTATGTCTTTCTTATATGGAGGTTACGAGCAAGCATGAAGCCAAATTTGGAAGATTAGGGCATGAAATTAGGAACTTGGTGAGGGTTGAACCATGAAGTGTCTAAAAAATTAGCAAATTTTTTCTTCACTTAGTCCTAAGCAAGTAACTAAGTCAACACGACTTGTACATGCATTTTTTTTGGTTAGATTACGCAACGTCCAGTGAGATCGAGAACAAAATGCATCAGGAATTATAAATTAAAAGACTAAATATGTCAACAAGTAAGGTGTAGAACTATATGAGTTTCAACGTATGTTTATAGAGGACTAAACTTTTAAAAGATACAGAACTAAATTTGCAGGCCCACGATAGTTATAGGATGCAAAATGAAAATTTGTATGGTCCCTACTGCTTGGACTAGCGTGAGTGAATTTATTTCATAATAATGTATTATATAATCTAGTTAAGTAATTTTCTTAAAGGTTATGTTTGGAAGGGGGTTTAGAGATAATGTTTGCCGAGAGTTGTATTAAAATGAGTCTTGAACCACTAGTTAAGCCTTGTTCCTAGTTATTATACCATCCTCATTTATCTTATTTTTTAAGACTCATTTTGTATCAATCACATAACATCCTTAGGTCTTTCAACAAAAATCCACACATCATTCCTTTCAAATTGATTTAATTCATCTTGTATGGTTACAATCCAAAATTTATCTTGTAATGCCTTGTCTACATTCTTAGGTTCTACCTTTGACACAAAGTATGAATAACCAACAAGGTCTCGATAGTTTACCTTAGGCTTGTCTCAAATCCTTCTTTCATTGTTCACATTACCAATGACCTCATTTATTGGATGATTTTTACAAATTATCAATGAGGGTTTAGGAGTAGTACCTAATTTTTCTGTCAATGTTGGTTCTATTGTTTTAACAGATTCTTGTAGATTTTGGGATAGTTTATCATCTATGGTACCATCTTCTTTAGTGAGTTGTGGATCATCATCATCAGCCAACTTTTGGTCTTCAGAAGGTTTTTGAATGACATTATCATCATCAATGACCACGTTTATAGTCTATATCACTGTCATGGTTCTGTTGTTGTATACTTTGTAGGCTTCTTGTTAGTAGAATAACTAAGAAAGAAACATTCATCACACTTACTTGCAAACTTTTCAAATTTTTCTTGGTCCTTCAATATATAGCACTTACTGCCAAAGGTATAAAAGTATGCAACAGCGGGTTTCCTCCCTTTCTAAATATCATAGGGGGTCTTCATCAATGTAGGTCTTACATACACCCCATTTATAATATAACAGGTCGTATTTATAGCTTTTGCCCATCATTTTATGTTGATATCTTTTGTGACCAACATAACTCTAACCATCTCTTATAAGGTTCTATTCTTGCGCTCAACAACACCATTTTGTTGTGGTGTCTTCGAAGAAGAGTATTTATGTTGTGTTCCAAGTTGACAACAATATTGATCAAACAAGTGATTCTCAAACTCTTTTCCATGATCACTATGGAGTCTAACTATTTTTCTTGCAGTCTCACTTTTCTTCCTTGTGAGTTGATTGTATAGTTCCTCAAATGCTTGAAAAGTATCTAATTTCTCCTTTAAAAAGTCAACCCAAGTAAAACAAGAATAGTCATCTACATACACAAAGGTGTACCTTTTTCCATTGATGCTTGCAACATCAGTAAGTCCCACCAAATCCATATGAAGCAATTACAATACTCGTGATGTACTAAGATGTTGCAACTTTTTGTAAGATTGTCTCCTTTATTTTCCAAGCTAACATGGTCTACATATATATGTTGATAGCTTAGCTGTCTTGGGCAATCCTCTGATGATTCCGGACTTTGACAATCTTATCAACTCTTGTTAGTTCATATAGCCAAGTTTGTAATGCCACTTAATTCTATCATTGTTGGTAGATTTTAGACACGACGTACTATCGAAAGTATATC
This sequence comes from Avicennia marina, assembly GCA_019155195.1. NCBI lineage: Eukaryota > Viridiplantae > Streptophyta > Magnoliopsida > Lamiales > Acanthaceae > Avicennia > Avicennia marina. The sequence goes on along the minus strand of CM032757.1, from coordinate 3,063,802 downwards.
AGTTGTCATTAGATATACTTCCAACAAGAATGCACTTATTTCGATCATTGTACACATGGCACTAATCTTTCATAAATTTAATAAGTAAATTCTAATCAGATAACTGACTTATACTTAATAGATTGACTTTCAGCCTTGCAACATGTAATACTGCTTGTAATTTAGGCATTCCATTTACTAGGAGTGTTCCTTTACCAATTATTCGACAGCTTTGTTTATCCCCTAAGGTTATGTATCCTCCGAGGAAGGTCTTGTAGTTAGTAAGGTTCTTTTGATCACCTATCATGTGTTTTGAACAGCCATTATTAAAGTATCATGTTTCATTTAAACAAGCACAAAGAAAAGCATAGGTAATAAGGCTTTTAAGTTTAGACTTTTCTACCTAAACCTTCTTTACAAAACCTATTCTACCTTTAGTGTCGGCAACGCTTGATACAATGTTAGTTCCTTTCAACACGTGATCAAGCAAGATAAAGCATCTTCCAACTAAATGTCCTCGTTTCTTGTAGAAAGAGCAAAAAATGTTTTGCTTTTCACATCTTCCTTCTTTTTTAAGTATTTTTTTCTAGCTGATGCCGAATCAAGCTTTGGTGGAGTAGTTTCTCTTACAAACTTAATTTCCTTTGATTGTTGTATACAAGTCTATCCATTCTCTACGAAGCCCGAACTTGTCCAATCTTTTGCATTCTTTCCCATAGACAAAACATCCTCTAATTTAGCTTTTCTTGAATTTAGCTTTGTTAGAGCATGCTAAGTCTCATCAGCTCTATTATTAGCCTCTTGACACACATCCTTAAACCTCTTATTTTCAATAATTAACTTATGATTTTCCTCAATCAAATTCTGAACTTCATTATTCAACTTTTGTACCTGAATCTTGAGATCATCATTCTCAGCTTGAAGAGAAAGTAGTTTATCACAAGCCATCTAATAAGTATTCAGAATATCTTCTTCTAAATCAATGCTACTATTGTCTGACTATTCTTTAAATGTTGCACTAGATGTTGCAACATTATAAGTTGTATTCTGAGTTTTCATGCTAATAGAATTAAAGGCAACATGTTTACTTGTCTGATTCTCTTCCTCATTGGATTCCTCAATTCCTTCTTCACTTTAGATGGTGTTCATAGATTTCCCTTATTTGTTAGCGCAAACTGCCTGCATGTGACCATAGCCACCACACCCATAACACTGTGGACTTTTCTTGTGTATATTAGTTGTATCTTTCTTATTGAAGTTCTTAAGGTTTCTTTTGGAAATTTCTTGGATGAATTTCTAGTTTTATTAGGTTGATTGAACTTCTTCTTTTACAAGAATCTCTTCAACTTTTTAGCCAGATATGCCGTATCAATATCGATATTAAAGCTATCACTATCTGAATCACTAGAGTCTTCACATTAAAAGGCAATACCCTTCTCCTTCTCCTTCTTAGCAAAATTCAGATTCAACTTATATATTTGCAAGGATCTCATGAGATCATTCAAACGCATGTTGTCTACACCTCTTGCCTCTTTTATTACAGCTACCTTGGGGGTGAATTTTTCAGGCAAAGAACATAGAGTTTTCCTTACCAACTTCGCATCAAATACCTTTTCCCTAACTGGAAAGCTTGATGTGCTATATGTTGCAACTTGCCATTAAAATCTGTAATTATATTGTTTTCTCCCATCTAGAGATTCTCAAACTCAGAAGCCAATATCAATAACTTGGAGCTTGTAACCACACTAGTTCCTTCATGAATATTTTGAAGAATCTCTTAGGCTTCTTATGCAAACTCACAGGAAAAGATTAACTTAAATTTTTCTTCATCAATACTTGTGAAAATTGCATTAATGGCTTTAGAATTACCTAGAGAAGAATGTCATTCATCAACAGTCTAAGCCTTCACATCCTTCTTGACTTCTATGTTTTCAGTGTTCGTTTCTGTAGGTGGATTCCATCCAAATTCAATGGCATTCCAAACTTCTTCATCTTGTGATCTAGTGAAAGTACGTACCCACACCTTCCAATATGGGTAATTAGGTCCATCAAGCAGTGGGGAGACGTGTAATGGAAACTTCTTCCTTGGTGCTCATGTTTATAGATTCTCAAAAGGTACCAAGATCACACCCACTTCGAACTAAGCACTCTGGGCAACTTAGCTTTGATACCACGTGAAAATCGCAGCAAAGTTGTAAGTAATGTTGAAACAACGTAGTTCAGTTCAGGGGAACTTACAGAAACATATTCACGAGCACATGCACACACTAACATTAAAAACAATACAACGAACACCCAATTTGTTAACGCCGTTTGGAGGTCCTCTCTTACATCTATGGACACTAAGGCAGGTTGATTTCATTATCACGGCTAAAGTATAGTGAAAAATATGGTGAACAACTTTCAAACCTCATTATATAAATCCCACACCTTCTCCTAAGGTTGTTGATCAATTAATGATACCAAAACACCCTTGTTCTATGTTTAATCTAATTATCTTTAGGCCCAACTCCTAAATCACTCGGCTAGTCTGTGTATCAATAGTTGCTCATGTTTTCAAAGACTCATAAAGATATAAAAAAATTCTAGCAATCTCACATCTAGAATGATGGAGTCTCTCCACGTTTTCTCGATCTTGCTCATACCTTGGAATGAGCTACTATTTATAGATGTAGAACGTGCAGTCCTAGTTCATCCAGGCTTCATCATTCCTTAATCTACTCTAAGTAAGTCTCTAATGTAGATAAGCTTTGCAAGATCTTGATTCCATCTTAGCATAAAAGTGTTGTTCAAGTAAGTTGAAGTCATTGATTGAAACTATCCATGTCACTCTCAAACATGTCTTCAAATAGACTTCTAATTGAATAAGAATTTGTTATACTTTTGAATCCTACTCACTGTAGGTCTATGAATCCAACTAAACTTTAACCATTGAGAATCCTATGTTGTATTGGATTTTCTGTAGTAGTGTTTATGTCCAAATGTATCAACTAACATAAATATAGTAACATTTTTATCCGAAACAAAATAGACACTGGGATTTATTGATTGTTTGAAAAATAAATTCGACTTGTTTGGTGTAGGTGTCCCGGCGATTGGGTGCTCTGGTGGGCTTGCTTTGCTGTGAGATAAGTTTGTCTGGATTGAAGTCGTAGAATTAGCTAGAGACTTCATCGATGCTGTTGTTGATGATGATATGCAGGGTCTCAGATGGAGGATAAATGGATTCTATGGGGTGCCAGATGTGAGTCAACATAAAGATTCATGGAGGTCCGTGGTAGCATTGGGCTGAAAGTCGTCCCTCCCTTGGTTATGTTGTGAATCATAAGGTAATGGAAACTCAAGGATTTGAGGAGGGCTATTCAAGAGGCAGGCTTATCAGACATCGGCTTGTTGGGAAAAAATTTACGTGGATAAACAAGCGAGAGAACCCGAACACATTTCGGAAGAGGGTGGATAGAGCAATGGACATCAAGGAATGGCTAACTTTATTCCCGAACTAGACTACTTATCACCTCCAATTGTTTAGTTTGGACCAAGTGCTAACTCCAATTGATGGGCCACGGGGTGGTCCAGAGTACTGGGGTAGAGGGAGAAATTGTTGTGAAGATGTACGTTAATCAAGGCGTCATTGCCGTCCATGCTAATCTATGCAATGTCTTGTTTTCTCCTTCCAGAAACCATATTGAAAGAGACGAATGCTATGATGGCTGGGTTCTGGTGGTCACATACTAAGATAAGGTAGTGGATCCATTTATGGCCGAGTGCCCAGCGGTGAGGGGAGCAATTGGAGTGGCGTTAGCCAGGGGCTGGAGGGCTCAGGTGATTATCGTAGCCTGATTATCAGTTTCCAGCAGGGCCGCGCGGACCATGCTACACGCGGCGTTATCCTGGCAGATATATCAAAATGACCTTTTATATTTTTTTTTCTTTCTCCAGCATTCTATATAAATGTTTCATATTTATTTTTTGTTTAGTAAAGTTTATCAATAATTTTACACGTGCATAGATAATGCATTATTTGTTTGTTATATGTTGAGGCTAAAGGTTTAATTTTTTGTGGTACAGGGTATAAAATTAAAACATCCCTAATCTTGTATATAATTTTTTCACTCTTTCTCCCCCAATTTTTATTTATTTCATTCTCTTTTTTTATTTTCAATTTATTTTATTTTTTAAAAAATTCTTTCCATTTATTTTATAAATAATATAAAATTTATACTTAAAAATATCATTATTTTGTTTATATTCAGAAGCGTGTTTCCATTACCAACTACCCCCACCGTCGCTACACTATTGCACACGCCAACAACTCCAATATAGTTCTCTGGAATACAGGTTAATTTGAAAAATTAGGCGAGTTTGATGAAACACGAAACTCCAGACTTTGAGGGCTTTATTTGGATGTAAATTCTGATTGGGAAGAACATTTGTATGGAATTAAAAAAATATTTTTTTAATGAATAATATATTTTAAAGTATTTGTTTTGGTAGGAACAAAAATCTTGCAAAATTAACATGCAAATATACCAACATGCGAATCCTTTGTTGTCTTCATACCGCAATTTGCAGTTACAATTGCTTTTTGGTACTTCACCGACGGGCAAGAAAACTGCTTGTAATAAAAGTTGTCAATTGTCATTAAATTACCCGGTCCTCCCTTATCCTGACACTAGAAACTGTGCTGTTTATGTGAAGAGGGAAACTGGGAAAAAGATGAGAAAATATATTATTTTAATAAATAATGTATTTTAAAATTAAATATTTTGCAGAGTCCATACTATTGAAAGGCACGGATCCATACTGAGGCGAGCATCTATCATACTCTTATCTATTGTTTTTTTTAATTCATTGAAAAGATGGGTTGTCAATCTTCTCAATATTTTGATATGACATATTATTTTTAAATAATAACCACCTGCCCCTCACCTTCCTCTTTTCTCTCTTTTCTTTAAAAACAAATATCATAATTATAATTGAAAGGACTTCTTATTAAATAATTTTTTTTCTTGAAATAAAATAAAAAATATAAGATAAAAATATTTTGAGGGAAGAGTGAGATGTAAAAGTGAATTTTTATTTGTAAATATATGGTATTTTAGATATTAAATAGAAAATTATTTATTTATAAGATGTGTTGATGCCATAGGATTTAAAAATTTGAAAAAATATCAATATACAGTAACCAATAAATGTATTAGTAGTGTATATGTTTTGATTAAGTTAAAAGTTTTGATGTTTTTATTATATTGTATTTGTGATAATATTATTTTTATTAAAGGTTTTTATACTCTTGTTAATCTATATTATTGTTTTCATAAATAACAATAATATGCTCTTATTATTATTGTTATTATTATTATCATCATCATCAATTACAAATAATATTATTAATAATGATATTAATTATAATTGAGATGATGATAATAATAATAACAAAAACAATATTATTATTGGTATCATTCTATAATATTATTACCCCTACGGTGTTGTGGTTACAAACGATTATGCAGATATTCTCAATATTAATCATTATACTTATTAAGACTAACATTTTTGTTATTGATATTACTATTAATTGTTGATAGTTATAAGTATTATTAATAGCAATGTTACAGACTTTGTGGTTACGACGAGTGCACAGTAAAACATATAATTCAATAAATAAAATATATAATTCAATAAAATATACAATCAAATAAAATTTAAATTTTATCTATCATATATATATAACTAATTAACTATTTTTTAATTATTATATTAATCAAATTAAATATATTTAATTTTATATATTACCATATTATTCAATTATTATTATATATTTTATATATATTCAAATAAACTATACTCTCTCTCACCTCAAAATATTCATTTTAAACGAACAACTCATCTTAATAAACTACTGCCAAACATTGTCTGCGACCAAAAAAACCCTCTCCCAAACATAGCCATTATGAATTTGATTACTATTAATCCTTTTCGCGGGCTTGATTATCATCATCATCATCATCATCATAGCGCAGAGATGGGCGTCTGTCAATACTTAGAGAAGATTACGAAAGCAAGGCCAAAGTCGCAGGACAGCGTCGTCTGTAAACTCGTCGGAGTAAAAGCCAAATTTCATAGAGAAGAAGGAAAGGGAATCCCCTTACAGCGGTGATGAATGAAACCTCCAAAACAAGCACCCTAAGCTCGTTTCGTCATCACGAACTGCTGATGGTTTAAACATCGGCGGTCCTTTCGTGAAAAACTAACCTAAACTGGCAGAAAAGTTGGACTTTATATCTAGATCGTTGAGGGATCGGGCTTTTTTATGCACAAAAAGGCAACGTTGTTAAGCTCGGTTCGGCCGGCGGGTTTGACTTGTTTTATTTTCTCTTTTTGTTTTTAGGAAAGAAGACGAAGAAAAATATCGAAAAAGATAATGAAGAAGAAAAGAGAGGCAGATAAAAATAAAAGAAAGGAAAAAAATGAAATAGAGAAGAGATGGAACAAATAGAAATAAATAATTAGATTAAAATATAATAAATAAATATAAATAAAAATGTGTAAAAAGAAAAAAGTTATACACAATACTTGTTTACAGAAATCTTCATTATTTTTTGTCTTTGCATATGATTATATACTTAATTTATACATAATAAATAAGTTATTAATTAAGAACTAATAAATCAATTATTATATATTTAATTTGTTTGACTTTTAAAGATAATTCATTAATTATATTTTTTATTTAAATAATAATTATATATTGACTAGTATATAAATTAATTATGTAATTTTAAAATATAATTAACATATTTTAAAATTTTTTATATTAAACTAATTTATATATATATAATAAATAATATTAATTAATCAATTTTTAAATTCAGTCCAACTGATTAAATCAGCGAATCGGATGCTCGATTCTATGCGCAATCCACCTCTGAAAACATTGCAAAAAAAGGAGAAGATAGGTCCAAATTGGCTTAAAAATTGACTAGAAACAACTTCTTCAATTTGTGGAGCAAGGTGAGAAATTTTGAAGGTATGGTTGGGAGACAGATAGGCACACGACAAATGGACAGAGAAAAGTGGTAGGGGAGAAGAGAGAGACGGCAGAGAGATAAGAGAGAATAACCCATACTTTGTTTTAATGTGAGCAGATGTGAGTATGTAGTGTGTTGTGATGAACATAATCACTACATTTACAATTGTTATTACTTCTGAGATACGTTGATGTAATATACATATATAAATAATAATTGTACGGGAAAGAAATATATTTGTGTATATGGGTTAAATCTTAATGAATTTTTTTAGATAAATGAAAAAATGAGAAAGACATCGCCATAACATAAAACTTCAAAATTTTACAGTTAAATGGGACACCATTGCAAGTTGCAACAACATTTATATAAATCTTATATATTATATGGGAACTCATTTAAATGTATCTATATTTTCCATGCTTTTCTTAAATGTACATCGTGATAGAAAGTCATGGAGACACTGCTATGATCATAAATAAAAGCAATTCATATTATGTAACTCAAATTCTCTACTATGTGATTTATAAACAATTTATTTAAAAAATAATTTGATAAAGAAACATAAAGAGCAATAATGTTAATTTAGATCAAAATAACAAATTAAAAATAATGTTAATTTAGATCAAAATAATAATTTTTAGTAATTTTGTTCAATTAATTTTATTAATTTTTTATTACTCATATGGCTATGCTTGGCGGAGGACTTTTGGTTTGATAAGATGTTTGGTAGGAATTATGTTAAGATGAGTAGTATGTTTGAAAAAAAAAATTAATAGAATAAATAATTAATTTATTTGAATATGTGTATAAAATTTATAATAATGATAGAATGATGTGATGATTAATAAAGATAATGGTTATGTTACAAAGTATAAATAAAAATAAATGTAAATATATATAGATATTGATTTGATTGTAAATACGCGTAACGGTTGAAAAATAATTAATTAGTTATATATATCTGTATACAATAGAGAGAAAAATTTTAAATTTGAATTAAAATTAAAATGTAGTTGAATTGTATATTTGTAGTGTAAAGTTTGATACGTTATTTTTTGAGGTTGAAAGATAGTTCCCAAACATAACCATAAATTTTCAAATTATAATAAAAATATTACTTGTGTCGAAGCCATATCAGACCCATAATCATATCCATGCGTCTGCATATATATATATTTATCCGTGTGCGTGTATGTGGGATGATATGTAAATGTGGCCTGTCGCGTTCCACTGATGTCATATGAGAGTCATGTGTTATTTCACAAATATACATCATCAAAGTTAAATTAAAAACTGAAGGAATTAATAATATTTTCTCATATGCATTATAATATATTAAATTTTTTTAATTTGTGATAGAACTCCAAATGTTATGAACTGCCAAAACGAAGTGTAAAAGATTAAAAAGCAAAAAAAAAAGGCTAAAACGGAAAAACCGAAATAAGAGCTCACAAATCTAAGTCAGCTCCACATTCTAAAACAAGACCGGACCCATGGCATAAAATAGGTTCGAACTCCATTTTCCAGCACACAGTTTACGGACCCGTTTGAGTTATTCCTTGATGGAGTAATAATAGGACATTAAGGGTCTGGCATATGCAATTATTGTGTTATGGATAGGGATGCATTTTATGACCTATGACAATCAAATGTCAGCCAACTGCGTTAGCCGTTGAAGAAGAAGTAATGTCCATTGAATGGCCGAAAACATCAACGTCTCCACGTGTAACTCAACTGGTGAACAGTATAAATTAGGCCCTAAACCCGTGGATATTAGGAATGTCCGCAAGGAGTGACAACTGTTAGTGTCAAATAATTGAACAAAGCTTACATTTCTACCATAAGAAACTCAGTTAATGAGGCCTACTTTAAATTAGCTCTAATTAAGGCTTCAATGGTGACTGGGCAGATTAAACTCATGGCCAGCATCTTGACATGTGCCCTTTCACTAGCGTTCCTCTCTCTCTCTCTCTCTTATATATATATATACATATAATGGGTGTGTCCTATAAATATAAATAGATAAAAACCAGTGTAGCTGTAGCATAACGAGAGCTGAAGTTATTTATAGGTATAAACATAAAAAATACGTAGTATAGAGGAGATATCTATTGATTTCAGTGAGATTTGGCCGACATGCGAACTTGGAAGATGGAGAGCTTTCTGAGGATTCTATCTACGATTCTGTGTATATTGACTGCTTGTCTCGTGGGCTTTGATAGTCAGACCAAAGTCATCTTCTATACCTTCACCAGAAAAGCTACTTTCAGGGACTTGAATGCTTTGTAGTATGCGGATTTTCTCTTTTATATTCAATACACGTTTGCTGGTTTATTCGGTTTTCAGTTATTGGTCTGATGATTTCCTGAGAAGAGCTTTGTGTTTATGTGTCTGTGTTAATTCAAACCTTTTTGTGCAGTCTTATTGTGTGCATTGACGGCGCTGCAGCTGTTTACAATCTCATCCAGCTACTCAGAAGTTACATCTTGCCAGGTTTCGGGAAAGACCTAACTGCTTCTTACAGACATCTGGCCTGGGGAATTTACTTATTAGACCAGGTAAGTAATGAGCAGTGGATTTCCTTCAAGATTTACTCAATGTGTTAGGTTATACTTTTCCGTTGTGTATGTTACCAATTAGTAAAAATATTTGGTAACTTTTAGAAATAGCTTTAATTACGGGTGTAACAAGAATTTTTAAAAAAAATAATATTCACCATGTTAAGAGAAACACGAATACATCACCCACAAAGTCAACTTGATCATGGCCCAGGACAAAGTTACTGTCCAAATGACAATATTTTAGGTTTTATAATGAAAAGTTTTTAAATTTAATTCTTGACCACCGGAATTAAGAGGGGCTAAGCTTATTTTTCATAACTTTTAACTACGTGAGATTACACTATGTTTTTAAAATTTATAAGCTAATGAACTTTATTTTAAAAATGAATTAATAAAATATTTAATAAAATCATCTTATAAGAATTTATTAAAATTTATAATTATAATTAATTATTATTATTTTATTATAATAATGATAAAAATAAATTAAATATCATTAACATAATATAATTAAATATATTTATGTTATTTTTAATATATATATAAAATAAAACAATTTATAAAGTATTTGAAAATAAGTTATAAAAGTTCAATTTATATTTAAAGAATTTATGAGTTTAAACATTTTATTTTGAAAATTTATAAATTATTTTATCAAAAAATTTACTAAATATCTTAAAAGAATTTATAATCTCTCAAATATCTTATAAAATATTTAAATTAGCTTATAAGCTCACCTAAATATCTTTTAAATATTAGTCTACTTATAAAATAATTTCTTTTCTATATATACTAATTTGTTATATTGATATATGGTATACTAATGTTAAAAATAATATAATTACTATAGTTAATTAATTATGAAAAATGTCACAATCATATTATTTAATTAATTTTTTATTTTTTCAAATACAAATTTGTGATATTTTTTAAAATTTTAAGTACTCAATATATTTTTAATCCACAAGACCTTTGATGTCTTGCAAAAGTTGTCCATCACCACACGGGGATTCGTGTGTACGTCGAGGAGATCATAGGGACAAGTGTACAAATAAATACTAATTACATGATTCACGATGAATCCAACTATTACTAACTCTTGGTTGGGACACATTAATTGCACATAACAAACGATATACCGCTTGATCCTTGCTATACATAATGCACGACTACAATATAATTGTTTAGGAATTAATATTTTATCTGGGGGTTTTGGAGAATTTTAAATTAATAGTTATCTTGAAGTAAAAATATTTATAGATATGAATTTTATATTATAAAGGGGCATTTTAATTGCTAACCAAAGCTTACAATAAGACATTCTTCATCTACAACTTCAAAGCATGGGGTGAGCGAGTAATGTTAAACACCTCCTTAGAATGTTCGATTTACTTTCCTTGGTGACGTGTTAGTAATAGTTTTCCCAACTCATCGTTATACGAAACCAACAGCATTTTTTCACTAACTTCGAACTGGTCCAAACATTTGTGTTTGACATGATTGGTGCTCAAATCGAATAACTTTATAGTATCATTGGATCATTGTTTTCAATAAGTTGAATAATTGAAAAAATAGATTATTTTAAATTATACAATATTATATATATAAATATAAAAATAATTTATAAAATAAATATAATTTAATTTAATAATATACTAAAAAATGAGTTTTAGATGTAATATTAAAAATTAAATAATTCAACTAAAGTAGAAATTTATTATACAAATTAAAAAGTATATTAAATTTAAAATGATTAAAAGTATGTAATTAAAAAATTAATTTTGAAAAATAAACAGATTAATTAGTATGATCAATTTAATTTTAAGATACAATAATTAAATTTTAAAAAAATTAATTAGAAAAATAAAAAGATAAAAATTATTAAAAATAAAAGTTAAAATAAAAATTGCATATTGAATTAATATTGAGGAGTTGTAAATGTAAAAAATTTTGAAAAAAAACATGAAAATTATTTTTTGTTTTTTCTCAAAAAAATTGTTAAGATTTCCTTCTTTGCAAATTGTTTGGATAATATCGATTTGACCGATTACTTGGCTTTTTTCCAATTGAAACAATGTGGGTACGTATAGGGGAGTTAGAATTTTTACCCTGGTCATTAATTAATTCATTCATACGTCGTTTTGCATTTATTTTGAAAGGTACGTAAGATAGACGAGGACCCTTGAAATCAGATCACAACTAATGCTA